>JAJSOF020000035.1:48028103-48590603 GCA_025594305.2 Periplaneta americana | reverse complement strand
CGCACTTATCACAAAAAATGTTACAAATCATATGACTTTAGGAACTTGATTCTTTACAGTTTAATTATGCAGCCTAATGTACAATTTTAAAGAATTTACAAGAGTGGCGTGATTTGTAACAATTGTTGTAATAAATGCGTAAGAAAAATGTAATTTTGTACTTAAAAATCGAAAAAAAAATCTGTACGAAGCGACTATGGAATTCATAACACATTTTTAGCTTCAGAATTCTAGCTAATTCAAGAAATTATACTCCTGAATAGTTAATTTATTTATCTGTACTATTCTTTTACCTTTAAAACTATAGAATAATGGTATTTTACAAGAAAATTCAAATTAGTGTAATTCTGAAAATACGTACTGAGATTAGGACAAAAGTTTATATGACTTTTTTGCTTAGAATGTCTTCGGAAATAAGCTCATAAGTGACAAAATCCTCATGAATCACCTTGTGCATTATACATTCATGCATATATGCATGCATGCATACATACATACATACATACATACATACATACATACATACATACATACATACATACATACATACATACATACATACATACATACATACATACATACATACCCTGGGTACATTCATACACATACATAATACATACATACATACATACATACATACATACATACATACATACATACATACATACATACATACATACATACATACATACATACATACATCGCATAGCATCCGGGAAAACAAGAAAACCCATACCGTTGACAACTCTGAAAAAACCAGATGGCTCTCTTTACATCCAGTCTAAAAGAAACATTACAACACATGATAGACTACTTCGTACCAGAAGATGAAGAAGCAGCTGATAACAACTACCATAAACAAGTAAGAGAGACAAACAGAATACCATTAAAAACACAAGATGATGTCGACTTCTCACAACAAGAAATCAGGCGAATTATTGAAAAAATGGACCCGAATAAATCATCAGGAGATGACGGCATAACTAGCAATGTTTTACTTCAAGTAGCCAAAATTTTACCGAGATACGTGACAGCCATTTACAATAATTGCCTCAGACAAACTTACTTTCCTGAACAATGGAAGAAAGCAAGATTACTTCCTATTATAAAGCCAGGTAAAGACGCCAGCATCGAGGTCACAAAATTTAGACCGATACGCCTCTTAAATACAAGTGGGAAAGTGCTCGAAAAACTACTAATAGACAGAATAATGCATCATATCCAAACCAAAAACTTGATGAATGGCAATCAGTTTGGCTTCACCCCACAACGAAGTACTGTGGACGCTGCAATGGCACTAAAAGATTGTGTAGAAGAAAGTCTAAGGCAAAACCAGTACTTTTGTTAGTCTTGACATCCAGGGTGCCTTCGATTCAGCTTGGTGGCCGAGTATCATGCAAGCTTTGAGGAAATTCCATTGTCCACGTAACTTGTACAAACTCACAGATAATTATTTCAGCCAAAGAGCAGCAATATTAGCGGCAAACAACATCAAACTCGAGAAGAAAGTAAGTAAAGGCTGCCCTCAAGGATCGTGCTGCGGACCGGGATTCTGGAATATACAGTACGACTCATTACTCAGCTTAGAGTACACCGCAAACACAAAGGTTATAGCATTCGCAGATGACCTCATCGTGATAACAAGGGGGAAAACGATTCTGGAAGCTGAAAATTATGCCAATCTTGAAATGAAAAAGATAGCAGTATGGGCTATAAAGAACAAAACCAAATTTAATGATCAGAAGTCGAAGACGATGCTAATAACACGAAGGAAACGAAGGGAACAAAAAGATATACACATTTTTCTCAACAACAAGGAACTACAACAAACCGACAAGATTAAATATCTTGGAATTATCATTGACAAGAGATTTAGATTCAACGAACATATTAAATATGTAACAGAAAGATGCACAAGCCTGATTAATGCCCTTTCCAAAACCGCCAAGATAAATTGGGGTCTTAAACACAAAGCATTAAGAACCATATATAAAGGTGCAATCCTGCCCTTGTTATCGTATGGGGCTCCTGTTTGGATAGATGCCTTGGAGAGGAATTACAACGTCAAAAAACTGAACCAAGTGCAGAGGCTAATAAACATACGTATTGCAAAGGCATTTCGAACCACCTCATATGAAGCATTATGCGTTGTTACTGGACTCACTCCCATTTTGTTCAAGATAGAGGAAATAGTAAACTTGTACTTTGCAAAAACAAGACATAAGTACGATGGTCTAAATCTTGACTACATAATACAGCACAAGAACTGGACACACCCTGCAGAACTCATCGACATAAAAGAAACAGAACAAAATACAGAATATACGTATGAAATATACACGGATGGCAGTAAAAGTGAACGTGGAGTTGGAGCAGGAGTAGCAATATTTCAGAGTAATGAACTAATCCAACAACTAAGATTCAGATTAGACAATAAATGTTCAAATAACCAAGCTGAACAACTTGCTATCATGAAAGCGTTAGACAATATAAAACGACTAAGAACAATAGGTGAAAGACCATTAGACGAAAGACGAATAGCCATCTACACTGATAGTAAAATTACTCTGGACTCTCTAAGGAATGGAAGCAACCACAACAACCTAATTGAAGGCATCCGAACGAATCTACGGCTGGTGGAGAACGACAGATGGCTAGTGGACTTCGGATGGGTCAAGGCTCATGTGGGGAACTACGGTAACGAACTAGCAGATCGTCTAGCGAAGCAGGCAGCGAGTGACGTCGATCTACAGATCTGTTACGACAAGGTCCCGATGAGTGAAGTAAGGAACCAGCTAGCGGTCATATCCAAAGGAAAATGGGAAAGTGAATGGTCAACTACTTCCAAAGGTACTCTAACCAAGGCGTTCTTCCTAGTGTCCAAGATAGATTGAAATTGAAGATAGAAGTAACTCCTAACTTGACGACTCTGTTGACCGGACATGGAAGACTCAACGCATATTTTCATCGATTTAAAATCAAGAATAGTGCGACATGTGTCTGTGGGGATGGGGATCAGACAGTGGATCATATCATTTATGACTGTACGAAATTAGGAAAGGAAAGAAGAACACTAATCCAGTCTATACATAAATGTGGTGGAAAGTGGCCTGTGGACAAGACAAAATTAGTGAAAAGTTATGTAAAATATTTTATAAAGTTTGCAAATAGTATAGACTTTGAACAACTACAGTAGGCTGGCTAGTATATAAGGATAAGTTATTTGGGAAGATAGGTTAAAAGTCAGAATTAAGTGATAAGGGTCAAAAATAGGTTACTTACATTCTGTAAATAAGCTACAATATTAGATGGTATAATTTATCTGAAAATAGGCTGATCAAGAGATAGTAAATATGTAAATACTGTAAATATTTTAATGCTAGAATATGTAAATAGATTCTTGTACTTCATAGGTTAGGAATAGGAAAATAAGTTAGATTAAGAAGTACCAATATTATCTTGGCAGTTACACATAGTAGATGAACTACACTAGTCCATATTTAATCTAGAATGGCAACATAATAATATATAATGTAAATGGATTATGTACTTGAAGGTAAACCTAGGCATGTAGTATTACTTTCCATTTGTAATGGAACATGCTGCTCAAAAAAGGAATACATACATACATACATACATACATACATACATACATACATACATACATACATACATACATACATATTCTCTTTTTAATTAGTTCTATTACGTTGTTCCATTTAACTGTTTCCCATTTCGGGCTGTTCTATTTTATTAATTTTTGTCACATTTCGTTTTATTTTACTGTAGACTATTCCAGTTCGCAGGTTTCCATTTCAGTCTGTTCTCTATGCTTTTTTGCCCCCTTTGCTTTCATTTCATTTTCTTTCCGAAGCAAATTATACTGTATATGTTACTCATCCATTCATTAATTGGAAACTGTGTTTTCATCTTTTTACGACTCAACATTGAGGAAGTCGCCACATAATTTAATGACTATGAGACTGTAGCACCGTGTAAAACTGTTAAAATGGAGCGGAGCGTAAAGAAAACAGCAGCAATGTGTAAATTTCGGAATTATTACAGATCCGCGGTCGGTTGGGAGAGTCATTGTACGAGCTCGGCGTATAAATGCACAGTGGCGGCTTGTAACGTTATTCTCAGCAATGAAACAATAAACGTTATGTAAGACTCTTTGAGGAAGGAAAGATCTTCGAAGTTCTGGTTAATCACTTCGTATGAAATAATTAACCTGCAAGCTTCCTGTGTTAGCTCAGTGCAAGAGCGGGGAGTATTCCTCGATCTCGGTTCGATACCCGACAGTGGCTGAAGTGATAGGGTTACTTGTGGTGGAATAGTTTGGGAGGATGAAGATTTTCCCCAGATTTTTCTTGTCCCTCTGTTTCAACATACTCCTCCCCCTATTTCATATCATAGGAAATGTGGTTTCAGAGTGAAATGCACAAGCTTCGTTGATGTCGAGTGGATATGGCCATCTAATTTACTACTTCTCTATGCAACATGACTCTGCCCGGATATCACACAGAGATGCTTAATGGTAATTAGTTGGTGGCATAGGAGTTGTGTTTCCTGTACTGGAAGGACGTCTTGCATAACGTATGTCATGACTAGGGAGCGGATTTTTATGTGCTAAAAAAATTTAAATATATTTATTTTTATGTGCTAAAAAGTACGAAATTATTTGTTAAAAATAAAATAAATATTTCTTTTAAATATGACAAAAATACCTTACTTAGCTTGGAAAAAAAAATGTTACTAGGTACTCACCTACCACACTTGAGTGCTAGTAGTTGGCCGAGAATTGCAGTGAACAACAAAGGTCATCTCCAAATTCTCCGTCACAAATGCATGCCGATTATCTCTGAACAACGACTTACATTGTGAAAACGATCTTTCCATATCACAGGACGTCAGACGTGCATATTTAAAGAGAGGAATGTCACAAACACAAACACAGTCAATTTCACCTACAGGCATACCCTCCAATACTTGAGCAACTTTACACATTTTTTATACCATTGTTTTTCCAAACACATTCTGGAATTTGTCCCTTAGTACTTGTACTTCTGAACCTGGTAGCGAGTCTAGTTTAATTTTCACGGCACGCACCTCCTTGTTTCAGACAACAGGTTTTTGGATGTTTCGAGTTTTTTATGGTGTCTCACAAAAAGCTTAGATTTGCTAATATGAAAGCCAAATCGTTTTTTAAACAACCATCTTTCAGTATATCTTGAAGGATATCGATTGACGAAGCCCGATAACAGGGAATCACAACAAGATGTATTGCCTCACTTGATTGACATTAGCGAGAGGCGAGAGATTTGTTTAAATTAAATAATGTTCATGCCCGAGCTCTTATCTGTTGTGTTTCACAAAAAAAAAAAAGCGTGGAATGAAATCATCTTCAGCAACAATAAACATTCCTAATTATGTGTTGCAAGATCTCTCCTCCTTGTCCATGTTAATTTATTCTCTAATAATAACACTGATATGCTGCCTAGCAGTTCTCAGAACCTGAGGCGAAACTATTACAAAAATGTATCACGGGTCGCTTGGAAACATGAAGCAATCAAGAATTCTTAAAAAGATGTGATGTGATACTTCTGAGTGACATAACTGATTTAGTTTTAAAATGTTTAAAAGTTCTTGTAAAAAATTATTTAAGTAAAAAACCTCCAAGATTTATGTGTTTATAATAGATTTCCTGAAAATATGTATTTACATAAATATTTTGTGAAAATATGTGTTTTTATGTGAAATAAAATTCGGGTTTTAAACTTGAAACTTCATGTTCGGAAATTTTAACTTTGTTAGTTGTCTATAATTATGTGTGTGTGTTCCGCCTTTGCTTATCATACAATTAAAATGGAGAAACTAATAAATCATATTTTCATTAACGTTTTCGGTACTTATGTACCATCTTCAGATGTATGTATATAATGCTAATTGTTAACCAAGCCTCTAGGTGCATGTGTCGTAAACTTAAATAATCAGTGTTTTTGTGCGTACTGTACTATATCGATGAAGTGTTGCCATGATTGAATAAACAATTACCTAGCTCTTATATACTATTTGTTGGCACAACATACTATCATAATTAAAATTAAAAATTAAATGTTTCAGTCAAAGCTTTAAACACTATTTAAAACTGTTTAAAAACACATAGTTTGCGCATCACTTTAAATATATGAAGTTAGTGATCACTTGTTGTGCGGTGTTTACCGATGTGAAGTTGAATGAGGCAGTTGTGGTGATCTTGTTTTTTAGCGTTGAGCTAGACGTGGTATCGTTGACATGGCTATGTTTGCTGAAAGTGATGTTGTGGCACTTCTATAATGGTTAATGGCATTGCTGTAATTTGTACCCATATATGTATTGTTAAAACAAATTGAAGGTTGTCAAGTCCATGGATTTAGTATCGCCTGGCGTGTCTGTAACAATGATTAAGTATTAATTTATGAATTTGAAATTGAGAATATTTGAAATTGCTAATTTGGAAATTCCTTTAACTGGTGTTGGTTTTGGTTAACTGCTAGGGGTGATGCCTGTTATGTAAGAAAAGTAACTTACAGTTTTACCGCGTGTTGGTCTGCTCGTGCTTGATGCTAGGCTGATACTAAAGCGGTGGGCTTGCTCACAGTATATTTAAGTTGTGTTGTCTGTTACCGGAAGTGGAGGGGGAATCGGTGAGATCTGTGTGTGCGATTGTTTAGGCGGGAATAATTTGAATAAATTGAAAAGTGGATTATTTATGTTAGCTATTTGTTCATTTAGTAGGGGTTTTCCTGAGTTGTGTTCTTTTATGATATGAAATTGTTCAGCTGTTTCTATTGTGGGGTCATTTGTGATTTTTAGTATTTTCAGAGTGTCGTTAATATTTGCGAGTTCGTGGTTTTCATCTATGAGGTGTTAATAAATACTTAGACAAATTCTTAAGTAATAACATCATTCAAGACAATCAATATACCATCATCAACACAAAACAAATAATAAAAAAACTCCAAAAACTCAAAACCACGAGCAATACCAAAATACTTTCACTAGATGTCACAAATTTATATACCAATATACCAATAGATGAAACCATTAACATTATTATTCAATAACAGAATGAAGCCCAATTAGATAACAATATAATTCAACAAATTATCCAATTACTAAAAACATCACTAAAACAAAATTACTTCAAATTTGATAACAAAATATACATTCAATCAACTGGATTAGCCATGGGTGACCCCTTATCTGGATACTTAGCTAACATATTCCTACAAGACCTCGAAAACAAACATATAAAAAATCTAAACAATAAGTTCAATTTCAGCACATACGCAAGATATGTTGACGATACAATAATAATATACGAAAACACCCAAAACACAGATAGTCAAATACTAGATGAATTTAACAAATGACACCAAAACATAAAATTCACACTAGAACAAAGCAATAACAACAGCCTTAACTTTCTAGATTTAAATATAACAATAGCAGCCCCAACAATCACATTTAACATATACAGGAAGAAAACAACAACCACACATGCTATAAAAAACATTCAACACACCCAACCACACATAAAATTAGCGAATTCCGTTTCCTCATTGATAGATTACTCACAACACCGCTAAATAAAGATAATTACAATAAAGAACTTAATTATATAAAGCAAATAGCCTCTGAAAATGGATACGAAAACCAAATAATTAACAACTTAATACAAACGAGAAAAACAAAATTACATAAAAAAGAATTCACAACATTACAACCCGAGAAAACACAAAACAAAAAACAATGGCATAGTCTAACATATTACGGCAAGATTTCAAACAAACTTACTAACTTTTTTAAAAAACAAAATATTAACATAGCCCATCGTACCAACAACAAACTAAACAACATAATTCCTAATAACACCAACAATAATGAACCCCTCCTAAACAGCGGTATATACCAGCTAAACTGCAAAAATTGCACCAAAACATATATAGGACAGACTCGGCGTAACTTCAAAATAAGATTTCGTGAACGCACCTCTGACTTCGTTTATAATAGAAACAGATCTAAATTCGCACAACACCTCATAGATGAAAACCACGAACTCGCAAATATTAACGACACTCTGAAAATACTAAAAATCACAAATGACCCCACAATAGAAACAGCTGAACAATTTCATATCATAAAAGAACACAACTCAGGAAAACCCCTACTAAATGAACAAATAGCTAACATAAATAATCCACTTTTCAATTTATTCAAATTATTCCCGCCTAAACAATCGCACACACAGATCTCACCGATTCCCCCTCCACTTCCGGTAACAGACAACACAACTTAAATATGTTAGCTAGTGAGCAAGCCCACCGCTTTAGTATCAGCCTAGCATCAAGCACGAGCAGACCAACACGCGGTAAAACTGTAAGTTACTTTTCTTACATAACAGGCATCACCCCTAGCAGTTAACCAAAACCAACACCAGTTAAAGGAATTTCCAAATTAACAATTTCAAATATTCTCAAGTTCAAATTCATAAATTAATACTTAATCATTGTTACAGACACGCCAGGCGATACTAAATCCATGGACTTGACAACCTTCAATTTGTTTTAACAATACATATATGGGTACAAATTACAGCAATGCCATTAACCATTATAGAAGTGCCACAACATCACTTTCAGCAAACATAGCCATGTCAACGATACCACGTCTAGCTCAACGCTAAAAAACAAGATCACCACAACTGCCTCATTCAACTTCACATCGGTAAACACCGCACAACAAGTGATCACTAACTTCATATATTTAAAGTGATGCGCAAACTATGTGTTTTTAAACAGTTTTAAATAGTGTTTAAAACATTGACTGAAACATTTAATTTTTAATTTTAATTTTGATAGTATGTTGTACCAACAAATAGTATATAAGAGCTAGGTAATTATTTATTCAATCATGGCCACACTTCATCGATATAGTACAGTACGCACAAAAACACTGATTATTTAAGTTTACGACACATGCACCTAGAGGCTTGGTTAACAATTAGCATTATATACATACATCTGAAGATGGTACATAAGTACCGAAAACGTTAATGAAAATATGATTTATTAGTTTCTCCATTTTAATTGTATGATAAGCAAAGGCGGAACACACACACATAATTATAGTCAAATTGTGATAGCTTATCGGTATACCTTCAATATGAAATTTGTTAATTGTGTTTTATCACACGCAAAAATAATATTTAATTACATAGGAATCCGCTCCTTAGTCATGCCATGACTAACATGACTGACATCACATGAATAACATCATTGACATGACATGATTAACAGGACTGACGTGGCTTGACTAACAGGACTGACATGACATGACCAGGCAGCGCATTTTCGTTTCCAAACCTACAGCGGATCGAGTAGTTTCTTCTGGTAGCTACATCTGTTACGTCAAGTGGATGAGTAAACGTATATTTTCTGTTGTCATTCTTCGCCTCTTGTCTCTCAGTATAGCTTTGTAGCGCGAAAAACTTCGTTCTTCGCCACAAGAAGTAAGAAGGGCTTGCACAAAAGCTGTGAGCTGCAAGGTCGAATTGCAAACAGATACGCATGGGGTCATTAAATAATAATGATGTAATGTATTATAAATATGCCCCTGTAACGTCATGTGACGTAGAAAGAATATTCTCTTAGTTCAAACAAATTTTATGTGATATTCGTAAAAGATTTGCATTTCATAGGCCTAACCTCAGAATATATGTTTTCGTTCATTGCAATGGGATAGGTTTTGATAAACGAATTATTTGTATATACTGTGTAAAATGCAAATATTGATAATTTGTATGTTGATTTTTGTCATTATTATTTTGGCCCTGTAACGTCATGTGACGTAGGAAGAACATTTTCTTAGCTTAAACAAATTTTTAACGGCAGTTATAGTAAAAGATATGAATTTCATAATCTCAGAATATTTATATTTTTGTTCACCATAATTCGTTAAATGAATTAATTGAATATATTATATATAAGTATTTACAGTTATGTGTATCATGTTTACTATTACTTACTTACTTACAAATGACTTTTAAGGAACCCGCAAGTTCATTGCCGCCCTCACATAAGCCCGCCATCGGTTCCTATCCTGTGCAAGATTAATCCAGTCTCTATCATCATATCATCATGTTTACTATTACGTTCTATAAAATATATTGTATATTATTATATGCAATATACTTGTATACTATTATACTATACTATTATATACTGTATGTTATGTTATGTTACGTTACGTTATATTGTTATGTTAGGTTATGTTATGTTTCAAAGTACGCATTGTAAATCGTGTAATTTATTGAATACGAACTGTGCATTAACAGTATTGTATTAATTTTATTGAGGAAATTGTATGGATATTTGTGTTTGCAAAATTTCCTATTAATATCAATCGTAAATAAACAATAAAATTGCTCTCCACTTTCTGTAACAGTTATTCAATAATTAAACAGGGCATATAGTGACATAACTAAAAAAATGTAAGATTTAAAAAATGTGACAACTGAAAATAGGGGTGGTTTGAAGGTTGAAGTTAAAAAAATTATAAAACTCCGACAAATAAGAAATAGAGAACATAACTTGCAGATCGAACGAAAGCTGTAGATGTAAAACTAATCACAACGGTAAATTATTAAAAAACTGAAAATTTCAAATGAAGAGTCCACTGCAAGAATGATGGATGTCATTTGGAATAATTTTGCAGGAGAAGCAATTGAAAGTTTGAAATGCATAGCGCTCAAAGCTTAACTGAGATTTTTCGATCATTACTGGACAATGACTATCAGTGTTAATGCCATATAACTCTCTCTGTATATTCTGTATGTCTTAAGCTATGCATTGACAGTCTTGGTTCATTTTCGACAAGAAAGTGACATCCATCATTCTTGCAGTGGACTCTTCAGTTCTTAATTAAGAAATTTGAATACCGGAATGTCGAGATCTCCCTAAATGATCCTATACCATCTGGTAACGAGATCACGACAGATCATGAAGTTTTAAGAGAAGTTCGCATTTCTTAATGAAGACGTTTGAATAACGGAATGTCGAGATCTCCAGAATTGATCCTACTAGCTGGTAAACGAGTTCATGGTATATCATGAAGTTTTAAGAGAAGTTCGCATTTCTTAATGAAGAAGTTTGAATACCTGAATGTCGAGATGTCCCGAATTGATCCTACTAACTGGTAAACGAGTTCATGGTAGATCATGAAGTTTTAAGAGAAGTTCTCATTTCTTAATGAAGAAGTTTGAATACCTGAATGTCGAGATGACTCAAATGTCGAGATGTCCCGAATTGATCCTACTAACTGGTAAACGAGTTCATGGTAGATCATGAAGTTTTAAGAGAAGTTCGCATTTCTTAATGAAGAAGTTTGAATACCTGAATGTCGAGATGGCTCAAATGTCGAGATGTCCCGAATTGATCCTACTAACTGGTAAACGAGATGTCCCGAATCATGAAGTTTTAAGAGATCCTTTGAATACCTGAATGTCGAGATGACTCAAATGTCGAGATGTCCCGAATTGATCCTACTAACTGGTAAACGAGTTCATGGTAGATCATGAAGTTTTAAGAGAAGTTCTCATTTCTTAATGAAGAAGTTTGAATACCTGAATGTCGAGATGACTCAAATGTCGAGATGTCCCGAATTGATCCTACTAACTGGTAAACGAGTTCATGGTAGATCATGAAGTTTTAAGAGAAGTTCGCATTTCTTAATGAAGAAGTTTGAATACCTGAATGTCGAGATGACTCAAATGTCGAGATGTCCCGAATTGATCCTACTAACTGGTAAACGAGTTCATGGTAGATCATGAAGTTTTAAGAGAAGTTCGCATTTCTTAATGAAGAAGTTTGAATACCTGAATGTCGAGATGGTACTCAAATTTTAAGTTCGCAGATGTCCTGAATGTCGAATCAAATGTCGATCCTACTAACTGGTAAACGAGTTCATGGTAGATCATGAAGTTTTAAGAGAAGTTCGCATTTCTTAATGAAGAAGTTTGAATACCTGAATGTCGAGATGACTCAAATGTCGAGATGTCCCGAATTGATCCTACTAACTGGTAAACGAGTTCATGGTAGATCATGAAGTTTTAAACGCATTTCTTAATGAAGAAGTTTGAATACCTGAATGTCGAGATGACTCAAATGTCGAGATGTCCCGAATTGATCCTACTAACTGGTAAACGAGTTCATGGTAGATCATGAAGTTTTAAGAGAAGTTCTCATTTCTTAATGAAGAAGTTTGAATACCTGAATGTCGAGATGACTCAAATGTCGAGATCTCCAGAATTGATCCTACTAGCTGGTAAACGAGTTCATGGTAGATCATGAAGTTTTAAGAGAAGTTCGCATTTCTTAATGAAGAAGTTTGAATCCCGGAACGCAGTAAGGGAAGGCTTCCTTGCTATAAAGTTCATACGATTTTTTAACCAATGTCGGTTCCAACAACCTCATATGGCGTGATACAAAGCAAGAGTGACATATCATGCCATCAAAATACACAATGATAAAGCAAGCAGAGGAAATAAAAACACGTTCAAATATTGATACAAGGAAAGCAAGTAGTCACCACGTGCATTTGCACCAATCACAGAATGGAAGAGCCTTAAAAGCGGAGGCAAGGGAATGTCCAAATGGGTGTAACGCGCCGCGTTCAATTCGTTATGTCCGTTTAAATGCAGAAGCACGCCGCCTGTGTTTACACATTGGGGTGCAGCCACCTTCTAGTACAAACATATCTCCTTGCCACATACCATTAACTCCTTCTGCTCTAAGCGGGGAGGCGCCAGTGCTATCTCGGGCGGGATTTGGCCGGGTTTTCTTCATTCACTCCAAATCGTCTGAAATACAAACAAACTCAACTAAGTAACTAACCAATTTAGTAGCTAAACTCACTTCACTCAGCAAAACCACTGAACACACATTTAAAGGATGAAGCATTCGGATTCCCGAGTAAAGGATCTTTCAATAATAGTGTCATACTTTTAAAATGAAACGAGTTTTACAGAGTCCGATTTGGTTCTGTATGTATTTATTAACACTACAATTGGGTATACACCCGGTGGCAGTGATATATAATATGCAATAATTACAATTACATGAAATAAAATAAATAAACGAAAATGAAATAAAATAAAATAAACGTAAATCTTTAAATAGTAAATGCAATAAACCTAGGACTATAAATAAAAACTATTCTATAATAACGCCTACGATAAGCAAAAGTAAATCTAACTTATAAGTACTTCTATTTCACCCAACTATTACCAATTTAAATAATTAAATATCGCCTTAATTAATTACATACCAACTTAATTACATATCATCTTAATTAATTACATATCATCTTAATTTATTTACATATCAACTAAATTACATATCATCTTAATTAATTACATATCAACTTAATTATATATCAACTCAATTAGTTACATGACACAACTTAAATAATTACACTGCACCTCCAATTACATTTTCAGTCTAATCTTCTCAACCTTTCCTTAAATGTATTGATTTTAAAAGGACGACCCTGAAAGATTGCCGCAGGTAAGCTTTTCCAGTCTACTATTGTGCGGTTAACAAAGGAAAATTTTGCCACGTCCGTTCTTTGTTTTCTACATTTAAACTTCCTAATATGATCAGCCCTTCCTAAGTATGATGGGGTTGCTAATCTAGCATTGATATCGGTCCATGCTTTGTGTCCCATTTGTGCCTTAAACAATGCGGTGAGTCTGGTTTTTTCGTCGCCTTGATTTGAGAGGTTCCCACCCTAATTTTTTCACTATCTCCTCACCATGTCCCTTCCCCATTTTGACATATTTTGCTGCCTTGCGTTGGACCTTTTCTATTGAATCGATTTGGTTTTGTCTGTACAGATCCCAACCTACTGCTCCATATTCCATAATTGGGCGAACAAGTGTTTTGTACTCTAATTCTTTTGACTTTCGGTTAGATTTTTTCAGAATACGCATAGAGAAATGTAATGCTTTCCTGGCTTTCCTTGTGGTATCAGTGACTTGTTCCACCCAAACCACTTGTTCTGAAAAGTTTCATACTGTTGTAAAGGGACTATAAGGTTTAAAAATTAAAAAATAACACAGTATGTAGCTTGAATAATGAAATTGATTAGAATGTCTTCATTTTTTGAAAATTACACGTTTCAAGTGATCCCCTTGGTATCTTATGACCTGTTGTAATCTTACACGAAAATTGTTCATGACATTTTGCAATTCCTTGATTTCGTTGATTTCGTTGATTTCTTGCACTTCAGCCTATCACTTCAGATATAGGAATATTAAAAAAATTTTACTGCTGTAAGCTGTACCTAATCCCTTAACACCACCACCACCACCCGAAATGTTGAAGCCTATGAACTTCTCCCTCAAGTGGTCGACTGTTTTGTGAGCAGTATTACACGTGGCGCAGACATTTCTAAGATCCATACCTTCCAATTGAAGCTAAAAACAATCCCTTATCATAGCCCGGTATCTTTCTCCATTGACAATCATAGCCTCTCTTCGTTCATCTTGGAAAAAATATGGACCAAAGACTCCGCTGTACCAAAATCCGCACCAGATGGTAATCTTTTGGGTAGGAAGTGGTGTAACGTTCCATGAATATTTGTATTATTTGTCAACAACTCTGTAACCATGGGAAAAATATGACTGCTATATGATGAAGGATAGGTGGAGCGGCGTGTTGGACATTGTGCCACTGTCACACATCTGTGACACAGTGCATGAGGGTTGGCTACTAAAGGGAAACTAAGAGGTGGAACTTAAACTGAGAGGATTCAATCCGGCATCGGAACTGGAATCCAGATTGGCTTAGTCCAGTGTTTCTCAAACTTTTCTGAAGTGGGGACCACTTTTTTAAGTCACAAAAGATCCGCGGAACACCTTACTCTTGTTCCCTTCGAAAGCAAATTTATCATTTTGTAGCATATTTTAATATTAGTATACTTATATTTTAAAATAGAATTAATTAATTAAAAATAATTTATATTAATTTAATTCATTTAATTTTATATTAGTATTAACTAATCAAGTTAATGTTAATAGAAAAAAATCATTTTCGTTTTTTAATAAATCAAGGCTATTAGAGTTTGGATGACCTTTAATTTATTAACTACACACGATAAATAAATGTTTGTACACATATTAATGAGATGAATAAGCCTGCCGATTCTGGCACAGTTGTTCTATATCTGGATGTATGCTGGTAAGCTTAAGTCGGAGATCGTCACATACATCGAGTCGATTTCGTAACTTTGTTTCTATTAGAGTTAGTGATGAAAATCCTTTCTCACACAGACGTGAAAGCAAACTGAATTATAATCTATAAAGCACCATTGTACAGTTCACTATATTCTCTTTTAACTTGTGATGAGGTCCAAAAATTAAAATAAGTCATTGCATAATTATTTTCCAATAACGAAGTCATTTTCAACCAAAAAGACTCTAATGTTGGAAATAGTGAAAAAATCCTCTCTTTTACGGAACTGACCACAAACCAAGTTTTCTCTCGAACACCTTTATTTTCTCATGCGCACTGAGAACAGTCAAAGAATTACCTTGTAGAGAGAGATTTAGTTCGTTCAGTTTTGAGACTACATCTGAAAGATATGCCAATGTACTTAGCCACATATCACCTTCTGATGTGCAGGGAAAAGATGACAAGAAGAAATACCACGTTCATAGTGCTTTAAATCCTTCTTTTGTTGCTGAGAGTAGAGTGGGAAGTCGGTAGACGGGTAGGGTAATAAATTTCATGAAATGTCAGTATTGGGAGAAAAAGTGAAATTCGATGGCTATGTATCATTTCCAAACTCTGATATTTTAAGCTATAGTGCGATACGCAGTTTGTTTGAATTTTATTTTTTCTTCTGTCTTCTTTGAAGGACCACAAGTCAGACCTCGAGGACCACAGGTGGTCCGCGGACCATAGTTTGAGAAACGCTGGCTTAGTCGATGAAGCTTCAGTACTAGAGATGAACAACGATCGAGAAAGCAAGACTAACAGCGCCCTCTTGTTCTCATTGTTTCCCCTTGTTCTCATTGTCTTCCCCTTGTTCTCCTTGTATTCCACCTTGTGTCGTTGCGGCGAGATGGGATTGCATTTTATGTGACAATCAGTTCCTAAGTTACCACCTCCTCACACCTAGTGAGGAGAAATAATATATAGGCTAGTTCTACGTCAAAAAGTATCGGGAGATTGGGACTAATAACATGTTAAATAAGGACTTTCATGCGTGCATATTGTAACCGCATAACCGGGTGCATTATAATATAAACACCAAGGAACACTGGGACTGAGTTTTGACACTTCCAAAGTTTTTATCAATTGCTATAAAATTTGATGTGTTTGTTGTGTCTATACATTTAAGTAACAGTGCCAAATTTAATCAAGTTTCATGAATTAGTTTCTTAGATATTAATTTTCACTTATTTTAATGCTATTCAATTAAACGTAAATTCAAAACATCCCTGACGGCTTCAGAATTGTTATTGGATTTTTAAATTTTCTGTGAAAGACTTACATCTCGCGATTAAAAAAACTGCGCATGGATTTTTAACTTTGAGCATTCCTTAATGTTTAATGAGATAAAATTTTCGTATAAATCATAAATTTCGCTTGATATATTTTTTTTCTAATTTTTAGAAGTTAAAAAGTTATCATGAAAAGTTTTCAGTGAAGAGCTGATTCCATACACAGCTTTGTGTGTTGAGTGAAGTATGCTGAATATTCTTGCAAAGTTTCATGTAAATCGGCGCAAATGGAAGCTGCTAGGGGCCTTTTTATTGACCAAAAACGTAGTTTTGAGAAAACACAATTTTTATTGGGTGTGGAGATTTAAAAAACCTGCCCGTAGAATTTAAAAAATGGACGCCAGGCCTTTAAAAACAGCGGGCGGGGGCTAAATATGGGACAGAATTTTGACAAATGTTTAGGCCTAAAGTAACAATTTATTTAGAAAAACAAAAGATATCTATTTTTGATATTTTGGCCAAAAACTCAGTCCTAGTATCCCAAGGGCAGAGAGTTAGGAAAGCATACAAAAATTATGGCAACACTTTTGACAATATCTATCACAAGATTTATGATAGCCATACATAAATTTTACCACAGAATGTTAAAAGAATGCTGAATTGAATGCCTTAGAGATCACTTAATTAAGATTATTAATTTGTCCTTTAAATTTGTTTAATTGCTGCAAAAAATGGAAAATATATTTTTACATAAAATCACATAGGTACATTTTCTTGGAAAACTGATGATACCATTAGTCCCAAATTTTTACCAGATCTTATATATTGCCTTGTGATAGTGAAGCTCGATTTTTATTTTTATAAATTGAAAATTAAGTTAATTTCATAATTTTATACATGCTATTATTTTTTCCAATCTCGAATGTTTTAAAATATTACAAAATCAACAAATCTTTCTCAAATTAAGTAAAAAGTGAGTTTCTTAAAGCTGTATGTATTTGTAAGATCTGATAAAAATTTAGGGCCAATGAGATCATTGGTTTATCAGGAATTTGTACTTATGTGATCTTATGTTGCAATGTATTTTCGATTTGTTGCAACAATTACATAAATTATTTAGGTCAGATGAATAATCTAAATTAAGTTAACTGTATTTCATTCAATTCACCTTTCTTTCGAGATCCAGTGATAAAATTTATGTATGGCTATCATAAATATTGTGGTAGATATTGTCAAAAGTGTCAGTGTATGTTTTGACACAATTATTGTATGCGTTCATGGTAGATATGGAAAAAGTTATTTTCTCGTAACGGTTCAAACTGTTCTAGTTCCTTGAAAATACTAGGTTCCAAATAACAGTTCCGAAATAACAGTACCATATGTAACTTGTGTGTAAACACAAGGTGCACAGTGTTATCTTGGAATCGCATGGTTGACTAGTATCTGATGGAACAGTGGTATTTTGGAACAGGTACGTACTACTAGTATGTACGAGTAATGTAACAGTGGTATTTTGGAACATGCACGTACGACTAGTATGTAATGTAGCAGTGGTATTTAGGACGCTAATGCCTTGTGATGCAGTATGATGTCATAGTGAGCCGAGATGTGAATTCGTGGAAAAGAAATGTTTTCTAATGCCAAATTGAATTCGTAGATCAGGTTTGTTCGAAGCACGAAATGTAATGCAATTTTAAATCATGTGTAAATTTTATTGGTCACGATATCGAAGTGGATTCCAATAGTAAATAAAACCTAACCAATTCTTTCTCTTCTGTTCAGCTCAAGTTTACAATAGTGTTCAATTTCTCCAAAAATTAGTATATAAAAGCTATAATCATTTCGGCCGTGCTAAAATTCATTTTAATGCCGTCATGAAGAGTAATAATCTCATTGTAATGAAATATGAAAATTTACCGTTGTATTTTTGTACATAAAAAACTTCGACAATAGTCATGTTTCAATAGAATTTTGTTTCATTTCAAGAATTGTTAATGAAATATTTGTAAATAAAACATTTTCATCTCCCTTGATAAAATTTACTATGTAGTTACTATACTCTCATACAGGCATAATTGTTTGATAGAATCCTATACTCAAGATGATGTGTACATTTTTTAAAGAGTCTCTTCGTATCTTTACTATTTATCTTTCACTTTAGAGTCGAACATTTTTTCAATGCGACGGAAGGATTCCCAATTCTGCTTTCAAACTGTGTCGTCGAGCCCACCCAATAATTTATTATGTTATCATTATACCTATGACATTTATTTAACTTATATCTCAAATGTTTGAGCCCACCCAGTGTTTTCTAAAAGTTGGCACCACTGCTTTCAATAGTGCCAAAGATGTTCCGTTCTGTGGAACAGGTGTTGTCATAATGTACTATAGTTCCAAAGTGAAACGAGTGTTTTATAACAGGAAGTATTTCGTACTAGCGTATTTTTGAACGTAATATTCCAAGGTGCTGTTACGTTTTGGAACAGTTCCAAGATAACCGTTACGTTATTTTTTCCCCACCTCTAGTTCATAGTCCGCTGCCCTTAAGGGTATATGTACGTGAAAGACCACAAATATTATCAGAAAACGTAGGCTCTAAATTTCTAGAATTTTGTAAAAAAATGAACTCACAACTGGACAAAAATTACAAGGTACCAAAACAAGACTTATTAGAACTTAAATATCTGTTAAAATTATAGAAATGGTTACTAATAATATTTTTCAATCCAGTTTTATCAAAGTATGAAAAAAAAACAAACAAACAAATAAACAAATTCTGCAGTTATATCATTTGGTAACCGTAACATTGTTATGGTCTCTCTGACATTTTAATATTTTTCCTGCATGTAATAAACACTTATTTCTGAACAGTAGACTACTCTCAGACATGTAAAGTTGTTTATTTTAATACAGTTAATTTTTTATTTGTCCTGTATAAAATATATTAAAATTTACATATTGTTTTGTGACCTAATTTTTCTATTTTCAAAGAAATGTGCATTATTGTAGTCTATCGTTTGCATAAATGCATGTTAAATCAGTGTAGAAAATTTCAGAATTCTATTTCTAATGGTGAAAATTGTCAAATTTTGGAAAATTTAATTTAAAGTTAAAAGTGAATTCTAAAAAATATTATTGATAATCTTTTATATACCTTTATCAGATATTTAAGTTCTATAAGTCTTGTTTGTGGAACCCTGTAATTTTTGTTTAATTTTGAGTTCATTTCCTTATAAAATTTTAGAAATTTAGAGCCTGCATTTTCTGATAATATTTGTGGTCGTTCACGTACATATACCCTTAAACTCTCCGGTCCAAAACCTATTCAAGGCCGTGTCCGATAACTCCACAGCAGATGTTCGGCCTATCTCTCCAGGATACTGTACCACCTCGCTATCACAGATTTCATCCACGCTAAAGAACTACGCAGTTGGTGCAGTGTCCTTTACAACTGGATGGGATTTCCGAAGTCAACTGAACCCTTGAACCCGCCAGTGCCGGCTCACCCGTCCGTGAGCCGTAACCGTTAACGAGTGTGTGTCGCATGTGTTTTGTCTCTCCCATTCACCGTGAACCAGGTAACCAGTCTCTGTAGTACCTACTCTGTATGAATGGCCAGCTCTTGCTCCATTGAGTAAAACCTGTCCTAGGCGCAGTAAGACTTGGAGTTACCTCGGTGTGGGTGGTCGCCTACACACACAGATAGGTGCAAAAATCGGCTATGTTTCTGGGAAAGCCTTGCAGTTGTTCGCTGAATTGCCAGTCCTGTTTTTTTGCAAATGCTTGCAAATTAGTTGTGACTATAACGTAGTTGTTGTCACATTGGACTGTTTGTTAGTATGTTATTTTTGTAGCAACGTGTTTATTTTTTGAGACAACAGTGCAACAAAATTGCACATACATACTGTATGTAGCTTATCTGACTACGAAGATATTTAATGGAACATTAGATATATGTTAACAAAAATATGCTTTTGCAATTCTCGTTTTGCAAGTTATTTCGTGTCCGATCAGAGACGTCTATCACTTTCAATATTGTTGATTTCATATTGTCTTGTCACTGATGATTCACAGTTGTTTCCACAAATCAATGAAGAACACCATAACCTACAGGGTGATTCCGTTTGGGTATGGATAAAATAGAAACATCGTAAAACATTTACTATTGAACTCTATTTGTTGAAACTTTGTGCATACAACACTGAAAGATGGTAAATTCCTCAGAGCTCAACATGACCCTCATTGCGCATCGTACACAACTCATAACGGTGCTGCAATTCAGCCCATGTCCGTTGTAACATAAGAGTAATTTTTACTCTCAGATCATCAATATTTCTGGGTTTCTGTCAATAGACAATGTCTTTAACAAAACCCCACAAGAAGAAGTCAGGAGGTGTTAGATCTGGGGAGTTTGGGGACCAAGCTAAGAGACAGCTGCTTCACTGCTTCTCGTACTGTGTTTCGCCTGCGACCCTCTGCATGTTTTTTTAACACAGAACTGTTTCTACAAATATTGGATACCACAACATTATGTAATCGCATTTAGGTACATTACGCACACCATACTCACGTCGAATTTCCCTTTGAACTCTTTTAACACTCTCAAATTTAGCATACCAAAGAACACATTGCCCCGCTGTTGATTTGTATTAGCCATTTTCATTATCTACTATTTTCATTGTCCTTTCAAATCCCATCTTTTAATCATAATATAACCAGCAAGAAATGTTTCCTATTATCATAATAGCTTTATAATAATAAGTTAATATTATCCATACTCAAACGGATCAGAGTGTACTTATCAGTGAATTCATAAATAATGAACATCGATTTCCTTAGCATCTAGCTTACTTACTTTCAAATGGCATTTAAAGAAACTGGAGGTTCATTGCCGCCCTCACATGAGCTCGCCATCGATCTCTATTAGCGTTGTGCATTACAGGCGCTATGTTCGGTTCAGGTTTGTCCAGTATGGATAAGTTTGATATTCGCCGATGTTCGCTCTAGAGAAGATCTGTCGTGTTTGTTCCACCTTGTTATAAAAACATTCGCTATCCTTCACTCCTAATCCTTCAAGTTTTAACCGCTTAAGTATCTTAGCACAGATCTTTCGATTAGATTTTCATATAAAATAAGACGAACTTTTTAATGTCTTGGTTGCCTCTCTCATGTTCGAACATTGCAGGACACTATTCCCTATCCTGAACAAGATTAATCCAATCCCAAGCATCATATCCCATCTCCCTCAAATCCATTTTAATATTATCTTCCCATCTATGTCCCGGACTCGCCAAAGGTCTTTTTCCCTCAGGTCTTTCAACTAACACTCTATATAATTTCTGCATTCACCCATACGTGCTACATGTCCTTCCCATCTCAAACGTCTGGATTTAATGTTCTTATTTATGTTAGGTGCAGAAGAAAATGCGTGCAGTTCTGCGTTGTACAACTTTCCCCTTTTTCCTGTAACTTCATCCTTTTAGCCCCAAATATTTTTCTAAGCATCTTATTCTCGAACACTCTTAATTTCTGTTCCTTTCTCAAAGTGAGAGTCCTTACACACAAAAATCTTGCTTTTACAGAATGCCACTATCATAATTGAGGCAGTAGCTGGAAAAAGGGCCCATAAGCAAAAGTCATGTTTCGAGAAAACAATGATTGAAAGATTTGTTTTTATTTAATTGCGATTTGAATGCACTTTTATCAAAATAATTTATTACTCGACCGAGACGAGTGGAGCCGCGGACGTAATGTGAACTATCGCGATGCGGTATTACGAACGTAGGAGCAGTAGCGCCATGGCTCCGGGCTGCAGGACTCCACTGACCTTGGTCGAGTAAAATGTCTACAAGTTTTTGTTAAATTATGCATTCCGACTTTAATAGTGTTTATATATATATATATATATATATATATATATATATATATATATATATGATCTTACTAATAAACCGTGTATAGTTTTTATACGAGACTTATGCAGTGTTGAGACAGAAAATGTTACTAATAAGCCATGCATAAGCGATGGATGTATAAACAATCTGTAACTATACAATGGGAATTGCTTTGCAGTAGTTATATATACGAAACCCCTTGTTAAAGCGTTGTTATATACAGAAAAAATGGCCGCCCCTCTAACAGCTGTTCGTATCGACTGTCATTTTATGATGATGGATGCCTTGTAACCACAAAAGAACACACCAAAGAGCACAGAATAAGTAGAATAATATTGCTGTAGCTTGTATTCTTTGGCCAAAATATAGTGTGGTAATCAATTAAAGCCAGTTGTACTATCGATTCTTAACATGGCACACTAGAGCGCTCTACCGGATGCAATAGAGAACCTCAGATATTCTATTACCTTTCGTAATGAATGACGAAACTATGACGTAGCTGTGTAACAGTTATACTGTTATACACGACGTATGTAGTGATTATTAGTAAGGAATTTACACACGACTTATAAACGAGCTACTCATTGTATAAGTATGAGAGAGTTAAACGTCTGTATATAGAGTTTTTATTAGTAAGACCGATATTGTATTGGAGCATTTTATAGGCCCTTTTACCAGAGAACAACATCAAAATAGTTTCAATATGATTATATTTTAGCGAAAATTAAACATCAGCATTGAACAGAGCACATTACAGAGATTTACAAGATCATAATCATTTTAGTAAAATTATATTTCTTATACGTATATATCCCATAGTTACATCATAAATTGTACCGAATACGTAAAAATGAATATCTGATGGGTACAGAATACAGATTACAAGTTATTTAGTATTAATCTATAATGGATTCACACTCACTTCAAAGTTTATCTTCAGAGTGCAGTTTACACTTTAGTGCACATCCTGGATGGACTCAAACTCACTTTGAGGATCATCTTCACTGATGTTTGATGAGTTCCACAACTATGCAAGGGTGCATGGATTCATTCAATTAGCTACCCTGTGCTCTGTTTACACGATATTGAAACGAAACTACGTAAGCAAGTAGATTTTAAAACGGAGAATCGAATTAAACATTCTCCCGAAAAAGGGCCAAAAAATACGACTAAATAAATAGGTACGAGTAAATAAATAGATAAATTAATGAATGTATAAATGAGTAAATGAATAAATAATGTATAAATAAATAAAATGAATGTATAAATGAATGCATAAATGAATAAATAGATAAATAAATAAATAATTAAACAAACAAATGTATAATTGAATGTATGAATAAATAATTAACAAATAAATAAATAATTTAAAAAAGAGAATGAATAAATACGTAAAAAAATGGAAATAATGAAAGTATGAATGAATGAATAAGTAAATAAATAAATAAATAATTGTATGAATAAGTAAATGAATGACTAAATAAACATAAAATACATAAATGAATAAATCTGTGCAGAAGTAAATAAATAAATATATTTGTTTTTTTTTTTCTTTCGTAAGGTACGTAGAACATTTAAGTCGGTTATTTAACGAAGTTGCATTGGCTGCCAGGTTATTTACAGCGTGTGGAAATGTTGGTAACTATATGAGTGCGAGAATTTGCCTTAGGATTTTCTTAAATTTATTTTACGGTTGGGAAACATTTCTGAAGAATTCAATTAATTAATGAGCCCAAGTAGAATTCTAATCCACGTCCGAGCGAAGTGTCGAAGCCTGAATCCAACTAATTACTCTTAATCTGTGTTAGTAGTAATTTATGTAAAATATATTATACTGTTTACAGAGGTTGGGTATATATGTCCCAGCGAACGTTCCCGGTGTTTCTTTCGGCCGACCAGTGGCAGGCTCCCCGTTACCGTCGCTGTTTGTATCCGCGAACTCACGGCACTTCTCCGGATTAAAACTTACGTAGGTCTACTATATTATTAACATTCGGTATCTCATCCTCATCATAGTAGCTGTTGGAAGTATTGCGATACATAATTCACGTCACATCATTCACAGAATCTGTTTCATTACATCCATTCCCTAAAATTTAATATTGTTTTTCTACATGCCACTTGTTCAATATTACTTTTTTTTCTTGATTAATATTTTTTCGATATGTTTTATTACTAAATTACATATACATTTATTATAAAAATACGTATTAAATACAATAAAAACCATTATATAATTAAACAGTACATAACTTATTGGGCCTAAATATTAAATCATAAAATTAAATTAAATGAATTTACCGTACTAATAGACCTACTGCTACTGCTATGCTGTTACTAATGAACTACTACTACTGCTATGCTATCCTACTACTGCTATGCTATTATTACTACTACTATGCTATTACTACTACTACTACTGCTACTAGTAATACTGCTACTGCTACGCTACTACTACTGTTGTTACTGCTATGCTGCTACTACTACTATTATCAATACTACTACTGCTGCTACTACTACTAATACTACTGCTACTGCTATGCTACTACTACCACTGCTACGCTGCTACTACTAATACTGCTACTACTACTGCTACTGCTATGCTGCTGCTACTACTACTAATACTACTGCTACTGCTATGCTACTACTAATACTGCTACTACTACTGCTGCCACTGCTATGCATACTGCTACTGCTATGTTGCTACTACTAATACTACTGCTACTGCTATGCTATTACTACTACTGCTACGCTGCTACTACTAATACTGCTACTGCTATGTTGCTACTACTGCTGTTACTTCTATGCTGCTACTACTACTATTACTAATACTACTACTGCTGCTGCTGCTGCTACTACTACCACTACGCTGTTACTACTACTGCTAATATTACCGCTGCTGCCATGCTACTACTACTACTGCTATACTGCTACTACTAATACTACTGCTACTGCTATGCTACTACTACTACTACTATTGCTACGCTGCTACTACTAATACTGCTACTACTACTGCTACTGCTATGTTGCTACTACTGCTGTTACTGCCATGCTGCTACTACTACTACTACTAC
Source organism: Periplaneta americana (assembly GCA_025594305.2). Taxonomy (NCBI): domain Eukaryota; kingdom Metazoa; phylum Arthropoda; class Insecta; order Blattodea; family Blattidae; genus Periplaneta; species Periplaneta americana. The sequence goes on along the minus strand of JAJSOF020000035.1, from coordinate 48,565,086 downwards.
TACTACTACTACTACTATGCTGCTGCTACTGCTACGCTGTTACTGCTACTGCTATGCTGCTACTATTGCTATCCTGCTACTACTACTACTACTACTGCTATGCCGCTACTACTAATACTACTGCTACTGCTGTGCTGCTACTATTGCTATTACTACTACTACTGCTATGCTGCTACTACTAATACTACTGGTACATCTATGTTGCTACTACTACTACTGCTATGCCGCTACTACTAATACTACTGCTACTGCTGTGCTGCTACTATTGCTATGCTGCTACTATTGCTATTACTACTACTACTATGCTGCTACTACTAATACTACTGGTACATCTATGTTGCTACTACTACTACTGCTATGCCGCTACTACTAATACTACTGCTACTGCTGTGCTGCTACTATTGCTATGCTGCTACTATTGCTATTAGTACTACTATTGCTATGCTGCTACTACTAATATTACTGGTACATCTATGTTGCTACTACTACTGCTATGCCGCTACTACTAATACTATTGCTACTGCTGCTGCTACTATTGCTACTATTGCTGCTACTATTGCTATGCTGCTACTACTAATACTACTGGTACTCTACTACTACTACTGCTATGCCGCTACTACTAATACTACTGCTACTGCTATGCTACTACTATTGCTATGCTGCTACTATTGCTGCTACTACTACTACTGTTATGCTGCTACTATTGCTATGATGCTACTACTGCTATGCCGCTATTACTAATACTACTGCTATGCTGCTACTAATACTACTACTGTTATGCTGCTACTACTAATACTACTGCTACTGCTATGCTGCTACTGCTAATACTATTGCTATGCTGCTACTACTGCTATGCCGCTACTACTAATACTACTGCTACTGCTATGCTGCTACTACTGCTACTACTACTGCTATGCTGCTACTACTAATACTACTGGTACATCTATGCTGCTACTATTGCTATGCTACTATTATTACTGCTATGCTGCTGCTACTAATACTAGCCTACTGCTATGCTGCTACTACTACTATTGTTACCTGCTACTTCTATGCTACTACTACTACTACGCCTACTACGACTACTACTATTACTACTACAACTACTACTACTACTACTGGGCCTACTACTACTACTACTACTACTACTGTTGCTATACCAATATTGCAACTATGACTACTGAATTATGGATATTTAAAAGAATGTCATGCGAACTTTTCCCCACATTTTGTTACGAGAAGGTACTGCATATTAAATTTATTTTCACGAATTTATTTCTGGCTACCCCCGCGTTTTCATAGTCCATAAGAATCATTTAACCCCGTCAAGCTACTTAACTAGAACTTACGCGATTTTTCCATTGAGCTGGTCGTGCGAGAAACCTGCTGTCTGCTGACCGGCACTTTAGTAGGTTCTTGCCTTTCCCCGATATTATAATCCTGCGTGGAACGCGTTTAAGAGGCCTATTCACACACATCAGGCTGGTCTTAATCTGCAAATTCAGATACTGTGTTGGGTTTGGGGAAGCATTTTGACACCACGAAGAGAAACAACATAAGCCAATACAGCAGCTACTGTCATACACAGACAGAGAGATAGTTTACGTTCAAAGCACTTTTTCTGTTTCCAGAATTATGGATATTTAGAGTTTTATCGTAAAAATTTCGACAGCAATGTTTGTAGCATCATAATACTTTATATTTGATTTAAAATTAAAGTGACCTCTCTTAATCACACCGCTGCGTGGGGTCAAGAAACTCGAAATAATGTCATACTGCTAAAAAAAAAAAAGGACCAAGTGACTCTGTTGTTTCTACAAAAATTTAACCAAGATACCAAAAGTACCAACAAGAAAGAGAATACTGGAAGGACTGACGTGTTGTAAGAACTTGCGAATAAATATGATCTTCTTCTTCTTCTTCTTCTTCTTCTTCTTCAGTCCCTTCTGCTGCTAAGCGTCGGGTTCGCCTCTCTCCGTCCATTTCATCCATTTTTCCCGTCTCTACACATTCTCTTCATCTCTACCATTGTTTTTCCTTTCTGTTGGCCTATTCTTTCTATTGTATCCTCCCATTTAATCCTTGGTCTTCCTCTTCTCTTTCTTCCTTCCACTCTCATTTCCATCACCTGTTTAACCTTCCTTTCTTCTCCCATACGATATACATGCCCAAACCATTTCTTTCATTAATCACCTCTGTTAATGCTTTTCTCATTTTAACTCCTTCTCTTATCCTGTCATTCCTTATCCTATCTCTTCTGGTCTTTCCTACAGCTCTTCTAAGATATTTCATTTCCACTGCTGTTAATTTACTTCGATGTTTATCTAAGAGTGGTAAGCTTTCGGTACTATATTGTATTATAGGTTTAATTATTGAATTATAACTTATATCTGTATTTTTGTCTTAGTAGTTATTTCTTTTTTCCCAGCTATTGTATTACTTATTTGATAGTATGCTGATGTTGCTTTCTTTACTCTGTTCAGTACTTCTTGATCTACTCTTCCATCACTAGTTATTATTGTTCCTAAATATTTAAAATTTTCCACTCTCAAAACCTGGAGAGAGTGGAATAAATATGATCTTAAAATAAAATTGTTACATCGGTACGAACGTTTTGCGTATTATTTTTTTTTCTCAGAAACGTTAATTGCTACTTGTATGACATTTAATTATGACCGAACGTCTGCCTGTACTGATGTCTACAGTACTGTCACGATACATTTCGTAGATGAGTATGGATCTAAATTGGGCTAATTTTCTCTACAGTGAGGAATTCAATCATAGCTCTTTGTTTTATACGGATGTAGGAAATATCCACAGTTTTGAATAGCTTTGTTTCACTTTCATGTGACATAGAGTATTGCATTGTCGCTTTGTATGGTGAAACGAGAGACATCTTGTGGTCACTAAATGAAATCCGCAACATATATTGAAATATATCGTCAGGTACAAATTATATCCATAACAACTTCGAATAATTAGACTCAAGGCATAACTTCAGTCTATATATTATGACGTATATATATTTGGAAGGTGAAAACAAGTGCAGTAATGATGAAACAAGAATACGGGCACGAGCAAATCAGTTAACATAGTTCAAAGACTGTAATGCATCTCTTCACATAATATAGTATACAGATTTCATTTTATTTTTTATTATTTTATCAGTGAAGACCTGCAAACATATTTGTACAAGTATTGTAATCACACGTGTGCTTTTTAATCATTTGACAGTAGGGTGTAGTCACACAAGAAAGACATATTTATGTCCTAATTATGTTGGTTTTTATCATGTTTTCATTATATTGTATTATATTGTATCTTGGTTGTAGAGACATATGTACCTGTTATGATATATATATATTGTATTTGATGTTGGTATGAAACCGACAAAACGTTCATACAATATTAAATCATGTAATGTAAGGACTCGCACCTTGCATATATTGATAGAAAGTGTTGTATCTATGATGATGTTGAATGTTGTATCTGATGATGTTGGTAAAACCGACGAAAACGTTCATACAATATTAAATCATGTAATGTAAGGACTCGCACCTTACATATATTGATAGGAAAGTCATTGACTGAAAATAAATGATTCTATATAGAATGTTGTATTATGATGTTGGTAGTTCATACAATATTAAATCATGTTGAAAGGAAAGTCAAAAAATAAATATTCGTAGGATTGAGGAAAATAAATGAAGAAAAGTCAAATGTAATAGTTTTCACAAAAATAAGACCTTTAATACCACCTCCATTACAAATTAATAACAGAGATATACCATATGCAACAAACACAAAATATCTCGGAATAAAACTTGATAGAAGATTAACATGGCAATGTCATGTCAATTATATAAGGCAGAGGATATTACAAAGAATATATCAATTGTATCCCCTGCTTTCATCTCCGATTCTGAAACTCCAAAAGAAAATTCAGTTGTTCAAATGTCTCATTCTTGCAGTAATGCTTTATGCAGCACCTGCTTGGGGGTCTGCAGCAAAGACATATCTCCAAAGACTACAAGTCCTTCAAAATAAAGTTGGCAGAATAATTTCTGGAGCAGATTACGACATTCGCATTGTTCAATTACATGAAGATCTTGGTCATAAGTATATCACACAAGAGATTCAACAGACAGCCAGCACTTTCTACCTTCAAACTAGTGAAAACTTCAATGCAATTATCTCAAATTTAGGACACTACGATTCTCGAAATTTAAAGTACAAAATGCCTAAACAAATTTTAATAATAATAATAATAATAATAATAATAATAATAATAATAATGGTTTATTTTAACTGGCAGAGTTAAGGCCATTCGGCCTTCTCTTCCACTCAACCAGTATGATAGAAAATTACTACAATGCTATGAATATAACATAATTAATACAATACAATTCAAAGCAATACAATACTACAATATAAGACAATATAATACAATTAATAATACAATGACAATTCTTTTCATCTTCACAACACCAATAAAATAATTATGTAATAATAAGTAATAATAATAATAATAATAATAATAATAATAATAATAATAATAATAATAATAATAACAGTAATAGTAATGATAGTCATACTTAAATTAAATTAAATTATTAAACTCGATCACAATTATAACTTCAATTTGACTGCGCCCGTAAGAAATCGTTTAGCTTTTTCTTATAAGTGGTTATTGTCTGGCAGCCCCTTATCTTCTGAGGTAGAGAATTCCATTCACGGGGGACTGAGACAGTAAAAGAGGATGAATAGTGGGATGTCCTGTGGGCATGAATTGCTAGGATTTGGCTCTCCTGGCCTGGTGTTTAGATTGTGATTGGAGGATAAGTAGTTAAACCGGGAACGAAGATAATTTTAATAACTCCGTGAATAAATAAAAACACCTGGTACCATGACCACTTCATCGGATTGCAGTGAAGTGTTATCATCCCATGATCATATCATCTGATGTGAATTTCATGGAGCAATCGTGAGCGTGAGCTAGAAACTGTGTTCTAGCATCATTGAAAAGAGTGACAGGTTGAAAAAAAAGAGGCATCACTATCGTACCAACCCAACTAAAACAAAAAATAAATTAAAGAAGAGAAAGGAAGACTATTCCAACCCTAAAACCTCACTAAGTTGATGGAAATAATACGTATACCTGTTTTTTTAGAATCACATGCAAAGAGGAACCATATGGTTATTATTGAAACGTCCCTTTAACTTCCGTAACTTCCTCTTATGGGTTACGTAATGACTGTGTAAATAATAAACAATTCATCTGAGACAAAAACTTTTGGAGACAAACTATCTGTAGAATGTCATTTGTCTTTTAAGATGGTGTGATTGCAGTTCATTTCTCTGTAACGATCTGAAACTACTGAGAATAATTTCAAACTCGCTCTGTGCTAGAATGTAATTAATATACAGCATTGCTTTAATTGAAATAATTGTTTCTGACTTCCTACAAAGTTGGTGTGGGAGTCATTGACGGCACACAAAAGGTGTGGGAATAATGAATGGTTTCATATACATATATAAAACTATAAAACTTGTCTTGTCATTGTAGATCAGTATCTGCGATCTCCAAGTCAAATAAATCACTCAGACTACTTCGTAGTAGATAAATTCAAGGAAAAATATGTGTTTAGGCTGTGCAGTTTTATCAATATCATCATCAACATCACCATCATATAACTTATATTTTAATTATCTCCAAAGGAAATGGATGGAAATTCTTCTTTATTACAACTGCTAACTTTGATCTGCCATGTGTTGTAGACACTACTAGGATAAGATTTTAGATGATATGATGCGATGACATGGAATGAAATGAGGTGAGCTAAGATGATGAGATGAAAGTGACATGAAATGAGGTGATGAGATTAATGTAAGATGAGATGATGCAATGAGACGAGAAGTGATGGTATTAGATGAGGTAAGGTGTGTCGATGAGATTGGATGACATGATAAGAGTAAGATGAAATTGGGATGAGGTGATGCGATGAGACGATGCAAGATGAGATGAAGAAATTAGATAAATGAGGTAAGGTGAGATGATAAGATGAGATAGATAAGCTGAGGTGGGAAGATGGGATGAAGATGAGATAGGATGAGATGTGATGTGAGATGGTAAGGTGACGCTGAGATGAAATGAAATGATTACATCAGATGAAACAAATAAGATGGAATGACGTGATATAAAATGGTAAGAGGGAGCTGAAATGAAATGAGGTGAGATTATGTGATGAGACGAGGTGAGGTGAGGTGAAGTGAGATGATGAGGTGAGATGATAAAATGAAGCTGAGATGAAATGGAATGAGGTGTTACCATTAGCTGAAGCGAGTTGAGATGATAAGATAGGATGAGATAAGATGATTAGGTTGATAAGATGAAGCTGAGATGAAATGGAATGAGGTGTTACCATTAGCTGAAGCGAGTTGAGATGATAAGATAGGATGAGATAAGATGATTAGGTTGATAAGATGAAGCTGAGATGAAATGGAATGAGGTGTTACCATTAGCTGAAGCGAGTTGAGATGATAAGATAGGATGAGATAAGATGATTAGGTTGATAAGATGAAGCTGAGATGAAGTGAAATGAGGTGTTACTATTAGCTGAAGCAGGTAGAGATGATAAGATGAGATGAGGTGATTAGGTTGGTTAGAGGAAGTTGAAATGAAGTGAGATAAGGTGATATCATTAGGTGAAGGGAATTGAGATAGGGTGAGATGAGGTGATGTAGGATGATAAGATGAAGCTGAGATGAAGACAAGTGAGTTAGGATGATGAGATAGAATAAGATGAGGTGATGTACGGTGGTAAGATGAAGCTGAGATGAAATTATGTGAGATGATGCCATTAGCTGAAGCGAGTTGACATGATAAGATAATATGAGATGATGTAGGATGGTAAGATGAAGCTGAGTTGAAATGAAGTGAGGTGATGCTATTAGCTGAAGCGAGTTGAGATGATGAGATAGGACGAGATGAGGTGGTGTAAGATCGTAAGAGGAAGCTGAAATAAAGTGAGATGATGGCAATAGATGAAGCGAAATGAGATGTCATGAACTGAGGTGTAGTGATATAAGATTAAGATTAGATAAAATGAGGTGAGGTGATGCGATAAAACGAGGTGGAGTGAAGTGTGATGGAGAGATAAGATAATATTCCTGTTTTTAATTAATTAATTAATTCATTCATTTATTTTATTCCATAGATCTTACAAGTGTGATGGAGAGATAAGATAATATTCCTGTTTTTAATTCTCATATAGATATTAATGTCTTTTAGTCATCATAAAATAATGTATTTACGTTTGTATCATTTATTAAAATTCCTTTAGTATATAATACAGTATGTATAGTTCATTCTGAGACGATTCTATTCACATAAACAAATAATTTAAGAATCAATAGAAAAATCATATTTGATTTTGACTCTGACGTGACATTTTATTGTTCTAGTGTGAGGAAATATTGAAGAATTTTGTGCCATACTCGTCCCTTGTTTTTACTTTCACGTAATAGAAAGTATTGTAACACTATAAAAAACCCCTTTTGATACTTTCATAGAAATCCACATTTTTGGTCTTCCTGATGTGGAAAAATTGGTTTTGGGCATGGTGTCTCTCCATCTTTCTCTCCGTACATCTTCGTTTACAAGAATTTATACTAAACTTTTGGTTGAATTTTGTTCATATTCAGGGTATATGAGTCAATTTATCCGGCACTGATAAACATACGTACAATGATTACTAATTTTAGTACAATAATTAGTGGGTCATTATTATAAATCGATAATAATAATAATAATAATAATAATAATAATAATAATACTTTATTTTTTTCTGGTAGAGTTGAGGCCGTGAGGCCTTCTCTTCCACTCAAACAGAGAATAACGCTGAAATACAAGAATCGTTAGCCGATTGTTACAAATGTTTTAACATATTAACACATTAAATACAGCGAGACTTTCAAAACGATATGCTGAATTTTTTCATCATCACATGAAGGAATAATGAGTAACAGATTTCTTGTATTTACCAGAAATGCATGCCTTATGTCTTCATCTGAAAGTGTTTCGAATGCTTTCGCAATGACGTTTCTATATTTATAGTTTTGTTATCTCTGAAGAAATCTCGTGGTCACGAAAACTCAAAGAGCAGTTAATTAGAATTATTTTGAGTCATTATTCAAGTCTTAAGTGTAACTGTCTAGACTTGATTAGCCTTGGTGAGCGTACATTAACTCTGAGAACTGTCAGACTTACTAAAAGATCTGAAGTTAAAGTTCATGGGTGCAGAAATGTCAATACTGGTATACAGAAAAATCTAGATTTCGATGTACGGGGATAAACCGACTTTCTCTTTATTGCTTTGAAATTCTGTACATGAAGATTGATTCAAAGGGTTTTACTAGACATTTAGAAAGGTGAAAATGCCTGGGATCGGATTTTAATATAAATCGAGAGTGGAGTCTTTCACAGATATCCGTGGATTTGACGGTACAGCTTATATTTGAAGGGAATATACCGTAGATTCACTGTCGATGTAATTTTCAGGTAGTCCATAAATCCCACAAGCTTATCATCTTGTGGCATGCTTGTGATAGTCTTCCACAAAACAGCCCTTTAAGTCGTCTTTATTCAGCATTTGTAGACCAAATGCTTAATTGAAGAAGTGGGCTATTTCCGTATCGCTATAATATTGCTTCCTTAAATTTTCATATTAAATTCGATGTCACTACACTATGGTTGTGCCAAGTGGAATTATACTTTTTAATAAAATTATAGCAATGGGCTATAGTCCTACTGAAAGGGCATCAAGATGAACAGGCTTTTGAAAATCCATAATAAATTTAACTGGATTGCAATTTGGATTTCGATTTTTACATGTCTCATTAAGAAACAGAAACATGACTAGTAGGTATCAAAATGCATTGGCCTACTATTCTGAAAACAGAATACAGTACTAATGCAATATAATGTCACTTATTTATAACCACGTGTTTTGTGAAATAGTGTATTATGCAACGAGACTATAATATTTGTGATTAAGACGCGACTATGTTGATAAAAGATCGTAACGAGATACATATGACTGTTTTTGTTCGAACATAATTAAATGTCTAAGTTTTCAGTTTTTACAAATATCTTACCTTGTTACTTCACTGATAATTAAACAGTGACCATAAGTGTCTTTTCAGCATGTTCCCAACTAGTGCAACAGATGGCAGGCACGGAGCACTTTTGCTTCTACGCAGTATTCAATGACTTTTGCAGCGTTTTGATTTGGAGAGTTTAACCTCAAAGCAACAAACATTAAAACACAGGAAATGAACTCAATTTATTATAATATTAAAATTAACATGGACAGAATTTATTTAGTAACATTGAATGCTTACGCCGCAATTTCCGGCGATGTTAATGATTCGAAATCAATGTCACTTTCAAAACTAGCGCCTGCCATTTTGGATTGCTGCTTTCAAGGCTTACGGGTTGATGCGTATACGATATTATAATCAATATCGCATATGCTTAGTTGGAAGTCGATAGTTGGAATAACATAATAAATAGCAGTACTTTAATGTAGCCTATGTTATTAACCACTTCTGACCTGAATTTATTTTAATGGGCTAACAAAAAATGCTTCGCATCTATCTTGTATTTTGACCTAAGAAAAGAGGATTAGATATTTTCTGAAAAAAAAAACAATTAGATTAGGTTTTCTGAAACGATTCCAATGCCAATTGGAATGTCGATAAGGGTATGGACCAAGCAATGTACTATATATTAAGTTATAAGGGTATAATATTCCAAATGGAGTCATTCGAGCGGAAAGACTTAAGATACAGTTTCGTCATATGCAATTAGCATATTATAATATGGTCGAATAAAAAAAAATTTAAAATATTTTTCATTGCATTTAAATGTTTTACTATTAACCATGTTTCAATTTCACGGAACACTTTTAAGTTACAGGAAAGGAAAATTATATTCTTATCAATGTTGCTAACAAGCCCGAATGATTCGCCTTCTTTTGTAATTATGTCCAGAGCATCGAGAACTTTATGTAACGTAGGTGTCCCTGATATGGCTATGCTAAGGTTTGAGAATTTTTCTAGCCGCCATTTTGAAAAAAAAATGTAAAGCATTTTGTTTTTACTCGTTCTCAGTCTAATGGACTTTCTTAAAACAATTTCCTTTCTCCATAAAAATAGATTTAATTGTCCAAAAAGGCCCAAATTCCAAAAGTCTACCTAGTGGCCATATCAGGAACATGTGCACATGATATGGCCACCCTTATTCCATGTTCTACAAATCTTGATTGTTTTCAGTTTGATAGCGCAGTTGTGTTAAAATTAAATAATTTTGGTGTAAAATGAAAAAAAATGACAATATTTTTTATAATTCAAAAGTGTAGTCAAAACAGGTTTTTCCATTAAAAAATTAAGTTGAATTTCTTAAAATACAAAATTTTTGCGTAATCCCAGTTATAAGGTATGTAAATTTGTCAGGTGAAAAAATACAAGTGAAATGAACTTGATATGGCCATGGTGCATTTGATATGGCCATATCAGGAGCAGGCAAGCTTTCACGAAAATCGTTTGATTACGAACAACTCGTAAAAGATACACCATCAACTACAACACCAGTCAACAGAACTTAAAAAACTGAATGGAGTACGATGGTTTTCATGAAACAAGTCTTTGAAAAACATGCATAAAACAAAGGAGACTTACCAGAGAAAAATAAGAAGAGGTCACATGAAAACCGCAAAACAGGGAACTGACGCCATATTGCTCAACCTGACTGGATGGAAAACGATCAAGTGACATAACCAGAATGCCCTTTCACTGGATCCTGCTGCAATTTAGCGGATTTGTTGGTTAACTAACTTACAATAGGGGGGGGGGTGGTCATATCAGGAACATGGCAATAACAGGAGCACCCACCTCATCTCTTCTATGTATGACTGTTAGGCTTTGGGGATAGATACAATGTTATTGATTAATATATTGGTTTCCTAAAGCACAAAATGTCTCAGAATTGAAGGGTTCAGAACCATAGTGGGCCAAGCGCCATTTACTAAAACCGTAGAAAACAAGGGTTAAATTTAGTTATTACCATAATTCAATGGCAAAATATAGCAAGTAATATAAAGTATACACATTAAAACTAAATTATATATTAATTTTCATTAAACTATGATATTCACTTAACTTTAACCCTTGTTTTCTCCGTTTTTAATAAATGGCGCTTGGCCCACTATGGCTCTGAACCCTTCATTAGGCTTTTGAGTATTCCACCGTGTCCTGGAACTTGACATTTCCAACGTTTCATACCAACATACAGGTTCCATCATCAGGACAAAAGGTAAGACCAGAGAGGTCGCTTAGTACTCTGTTGGACTCGTAATGCCAGGCTAATCTGGGCGACTGAGACGATGGAACCTACTTAATTATATAATTGTGATATGCCTGAGTACTTAATGACTAGGGCTCGAATTTTCATGTGCTAAAAATCTGGAAAATATGTGACAAAAAAAGGAAAAATATTTAATTATGTTTCAATTATTTTATGTGAATATAAACGGTATGCAGTACTCATCAGTATAAATTACGATGCTTCTCCAATTGCTTATGAATTACAGTACACTATGAAATTCATCCTCAAGTTGTCCATCACGAATGACTGACAATTATCGCGGAACACTGCCTTGTACTGAAGAAAAGAGCGCCCTAGCCATTGAGAAACAACATGCACTCCCTAGAGACATGTTTATTTATAGAAGCGAAAACAGATGCAGTTGATGTTTATGAAATTTGAATTGCTTTCTGAATTAGCGTTAAGTTAATTTCTAAGGCACTCCTAAATGACACATCAATGTTTATGTGTGACAGCTTTTATCGCTTGTGGTGAGAGAGCAGACTGCAGTTTCACAGGTCCACAAATAGGCATTTCCGAGAAACAGTTGCTAGCTGTCACATCTAGGCAACTGCACTGAAAATTTGGGTGATGATTAATCTGTACTGGGACTTTTGTCGAAAATTATTTGATGAAAACTTAATTTTTATATTTTTATGTGAATATTTGAAAATATATATTTATATAAAACAATTCAAAATATGTGTTCTTGTGTGAAATAAAATTTAAAATACTGTATATCCTCAGTTGACCTTGTCCGAAACTTAAAACACAATTACGAGTTTCTATCACAGTGCAAATAAAATACAATTATTTATTTACCTGAGAATCCTAGCCCCAGTAATGACTCATACCTGGGGTAATCTAATGGCCAATCTTCGGACAAAATATCACCTGAGTATCACCAATACTAACAGACACTGATAAGCAGACAGGGGATACTTCGAGGTTAAATAACACATTAAAAATGTTCGTTCTGGCATCAGATAGTTGTAAAAAAACTATTCAAGTACAATTTCGTTTCATAAAAACATAGCAAATCAGAAATATACGAGGGTGAGACTTGAATTTTGGCACAGCTTATATAGCCTACAGAGGTGCGGCGCCAAATGGAATGCTACGCCGGCCGGCATAATCCTGCCAACCGAATGCGCGGTGTCGCTTCTTCTTTCAAGCCAGGCGTCGAGTGTGCCCTGCCCCTTTTCCACACCTTGACAGTGAGAGACGACCCAGCAGGGGGGACCCCGTTACCTGACTGAGGACTCACCATCACTAGGCCGATCATGGGTTCGACACACGTCAGGAAATGCCCATTAAAACTGTTAGCATTCATACATTAATACTATTTTCATTTCTTTGCTGAGAAAACGTCTATTTAAAATAATTAGTACATTAAAATTATGTTTGGAAATAGGTCCCGAAAAGACAAATATATGATGATGTCTCGTTACCTGAATATTGTACGAAATGGAAATAAAAAGTTGGAAATTTATCGTTTGAAGAGGTGGAAAAATTCAAATATCTTGGAGCAACAGGAAATTAAACGCAGAATAAATATGGGAAATGTCTGTTATTACTCGGTTAAGAAGCTTCTGTCATCCAGTCTGCTGTCAAAAAAGATGAAAGTTAGAATTTATAAAACAGTTACAGTAGAACCCCAATTATCCGTCGCTCTATTAACCGATTGGCGGATTATCTGACTGTCTCTCTCACTTTTTTTTTGCTACAGAAATATATGAAGTTCTGTACATTATATTAACACGTTATTTTTTCTAAAGTGTGTTATTACAAGACTTTGGTTGTGCTTTCGCTTGGCGTGTGGCATGATCATACAATTACTTGCATAATGACACATTACAAAATTAAATCATTTTCCACTGCTGTCGAACACAGATTTAAAAACTGTCCCTATGGTAGTTCTTTAATTTCCATCCCACACTGTTGTTTTAAACTATCTAGCAGCGATTTTTTCCTTTACTACTTTTTCTCTAGAGAGAGACTGTATTTCAGCATGTATGCTTTCAAAGCCGGTGTCTGTGATGAAGGTTTTTCGGGCTGCTATTACACTATCAAAGTTCTTTGACAAAGATGTTTTATAAAATATATATATTATAAAATATATGACAGTGTAATAGGTTTTCTTTTATAAAAGTTTCTTTGATAAAAGATCTTTTATAAAATGTAAGTTGAGCTTGTTATCTTTGATAAGAGATTTCTATAACTTGAAACAAATATGGCGGAACGCAAATATAACTGGACTGTTGCTACCACAAAAATTCTGATATCGTAGTATGAAGGAAATGAAATGTTGTAAATAAATAATTTTAATAATAATAATAATAATAATAATAACAATAATAATAATAATATTTTATAATAATTTCTATAACTTTTCAAGTCCTCGCATTGTAGCTCTTTCAATAATTTATGATGTATAGCCTACTTCTTTTATCACGTCTTGCCGTCCATGGTTTGACCTTGATCAAATATTTGTATTGTGATCAGGAGTTTAATCCACAGTTGTTTCTTTTTCAATAACATGCATATTGTAATAATTGAACTAATTGCAGCTGTTCTTCATTCTTGGTGTTACAAACATAACGAGTAAATATTAGTATAAAAATCATAAACTTAACGCGTAAACATTAGTATCAACAAATCCTCGGAACACGTGTTTACTCTTGTGGAACAATAATTGTTAATTGTTCGGAGAGCTTTTGTTCCTAATTTTGGGTTATGTTTCATAAAATGTTTTATAAAAGATTCTATGTAGTGTAATATACCCCAAATCCTATCCTTTATTAAATATCTTTGATAAAATATTTTATCATATTCTTCGTCAAAGAACTTCGATAGTGTAATAGTAGTCTCACAGAGACTGTATTTTCTTTATGATTATGTGGATTCATCTTTAAAAACCGAAATCAAAAACTAAAACGAAAACGTTTGAAACAGTAGCTGATCGTTGATCGAACAGCACACACAAGCACAAGCCCGCGCAAAATAAATTCATAAGTAACTGAGAGAAACGGAAACTTTGGCCCATGCCTTAATACAAGCCCACAGCGCAAAACCGTTCCGCAAGCAGTTCGTTCCGACCCGTGCGGTGATGCTGAGTGACGTCAAGAGCTAGTTCCGTGCGACACTGCGGAATCTAGTGCTGTGCAGTGCTGAAGCAGCCCATGAGCTGGGCCGTTGTGCAGGGCTCTGATTTGAAGGGGTGATAATGATATAGTCCTACGCCATACAGACAAAATTTTACAGGAGAGGGTATTGAAGGTCTAAAGTCCAATGCTATTAGGTGCGGTACCATAATTTGTTCGGCGTATACTCACATCATTTGCTGATAACACTATTCAACAAATTTTAACTTTGAAAATTGTGCCGAAATGAAACATTGTTATTATCCACATATTTGCCATGCTGAATCCAAAAATGGAACCCATTTTTCAGCAGCACCCTCAGATTTTCAATTATTACCCTTATTACACTTCTGAAAATTTCAATACTAACTAAGCAGTTCCACATTTTTATTATCTAATGCAGAATGCATAAACATAGTCTTTCACTATTATAGTGGTGTTAGTACTAAAAATAAAGTATCCTTCATGTTATAATGATGTAAATAGCTATTTACATTTGCGTAGTGGAAGGAGGCGTCGCTTTAAAACGCTTTTTTTGTATGAACGAGCAGTAATCACTCTTTATAGATGGATCTCATCTCCCTTCATAATGCTGTTCCATCTGTAAAATGTCTTGGTGAAAGAGTTCCCCTTGTTCGTCACTCACTGCACCCAAGTTTTTTTTTTTAATCTAAATGAGAATGCAGGAAGTGAATTTTGACAGACATCCTGTATCCAAAATTCTTATAATTTTGAAAGAGACTCTGAACTAGTTGTCATTATTTTCTTTCTTCTTGTTGCTGACGAACTCATTTACAACACTGTTAAATGACTCCCATGCTACACGTTTGTTTGGAGTTAATTTTTCTAAAAAAATCGATCACACATCATTTTTTAACCTCAGGTCCAATGAATATTCCTTCTTTTAATTTTGCAGCATTCAAGCCAGGGAATATTCTTGGTAGATATTTGAAACCTTCGCCTGTTGTGTCCGTACCTTTCATAATGTTCTTCATGAGCCCTAATTTAATGTGTAAAGGATGGAGATATATTTTTTGTGGGTCAACTAAAGGTTTAAATTTTACATTATGTTTCCCAGTTGTGAAATCTTCTCTTCTTAGCCATTCCTTGATTATATAGTGATGTTGAGTATCTCGACTATCCCAAAGGCACAGAAAAACACAGTGAATCCACTCTGAATTCCACGTGGAAGACTTTAAGATCCCGCAAATATGCCAACAATGGTTTTCATATTTTAATGACTTCAAGAATACGACGCACGTTTTCGTATGTTTATTTCATTGCTGCACTGTATGCTACAGATACATAGGGAAGTTTATTATGATTCTGTAACAAAACGGCTTTCAGACTAATTTTAGAAGCATCTATAAATAAGCGTCACTCTTCAGCATTATGTGTAATATCTAGTTTTAATCAGTCCATCTACATCGCTGCATGTACAAACTCCAGAATCTGTAACTATGAAAAATAGTAATAGATCCTTATTTATGTTTCTAAATACTGAAACATTAGTATCTTTATCCAGCACCTTCCATTCCTGAAGACGGGATTCTAGAAGCTCAGTCAGCTGTTTAGTTAAGTACAGATCGTTGAGTTCCACCTATGTTTTAAACGTGGCTTTTCTTCTCTCTCTTCATCTGGAATGTAGGCGTCATCCTTGATGTAGAGGACTGCACATCATCAGATGACGTTATGTCAGATTCCGATTCTTCTTGCCATGTAGAAGGTGGAATGGGAACAGGTAAATTTTCTCCATGAGGTATTGGTCTTATAGCTGATGGGAGATTAGGAAACTGAATGAGTCTCTTATTTTTTTAAGAAAATCCAGTAACATTGGTTAAGCAGAAATAACAGTCATCTTCGTGGTTCTTTTGTTCACGCCATACCATTGGTTCGGAAAGTTTTTACAACTACGCCTTTGCTTCTTCATTTCATTTCACACAGAACAGTTCACACTACTAACAAAACCTCTACACCCGAACTAAACAAAATACAGACTGACTGTCTCTGTTTTCATTACCAGGTACCCTGTAAGTCTATATTTTCTTTCAAGTATCAACAAACCATGGCTCAGATGTGTCAAGTGAAGAGGGACTTGGTACATGTATACTAGGTATTGAACAATGTGTATAAATTCTATATTTATAAAGCTAAATTATTGACATTTATTTCATGTGTACCTTGTTAAATGGGAATACGTATGCATACATCGAAATTAAACGTAGGATCCTGTGGCTTCCACCAGTTTCCTCAAGCGGCCGGTAATGGAATCCACAGTCTTCTGGAGGATGTTGCGTGGGACATTGGTGATAATGCCCCGTATCCGTGCTTCCAATTCTTTATTGTCTCTGGACGGATTCTGGCATTCCTTCCTTTCTCTGTATGGCACCATCTCTGAACGAAAATAACGGAATTCCACACTTCATAGTGTGCAGTTCGTTCGCGAACAAACAGGTGATCGACTGTCTTTGCTATTGTTGCGCGAACAGCCTCTCATGGCCACCATCTACACTACAGACACGCAGAAGTTCAAACTCTATTTAATGATTTACATGTACACACAATTTTCATTATGGTTGCATCAATATTAAAAATTCCACAGCCAATTAATAATACCCAGTTACTTCCCGTCAGCACTGTATTTATGGCTATTCATAAAATACAACATTGTTGCAGTGCTCGGAAACCTGACGTGATGGAAAAAATCTGATTACATATTCGTAATCAGCGCATCAGACTTGGTAATAATCAGCATTCTGTTTGTCGGCACAAAAATGCTGTTGACTAGTGTAATTTTTGTAATATTTTACTAGCATAGCAGTTTCCTCATATGTGTAAGAAGTGAACTCACAGAAAAAAACATTTTTTTAACTGTGGCTTTGAGCTATCTCATTCACACCCTTTCATTTGATAAACCCTTATTTGTAATATTTAGTGTGGGATGTAAATAAAATACTGTACAAAAGGATTAAAATTGCTAGCAATTACATTCTTTTAACGCTGGTGCTGGTTCTGTTCTTGTGTTTAACTCACGAATGATGTTGCACTAAAACAGAATCGACGAGTGTAGGAAATAAGAAGAGGAATAAAGTTTGACAAAAGGTACCTACTCCGAGCCATTAGTTGTTTGGCTTGGATGAGATTTGAAATGTATTAAAAGATGGCTGTAGGTGTATAAACGCAGGCGAAATTTGAATGGAGACTTTTAAAGTATTGCTAGAACATTGTGCTATTATAATAAAAATTACAATATGACTTAACACGTAGAATGCGACGCAGTAAGCTCGCCTACCTGCGAAGCTTTATGGCACTCCCACATACCCGTTTCGTTTAACGTGGGTTTTACGGTTCCAAAACTTATACTGCTTTTGTGCTTTCTAAATTAGTTGGTGTAAATGATTCACAATTCATAGATATAAGACGCCTTGAAATGTATGTCCGCCAAGTTAAAATGTCAACCCAGGTAGAGAGATTCTTACTCCGATCTTGCAATATGCTACAAGACATTCTTATGGAAATTCTTATGTAAATAAATAAGAAGTAATAATGAAAAGCATGAGTCTACTGTTCCCTATAATTGAGCGGTGTTTGCGTGATATAAATAACCGGTAAGAAATAAATTGCTCGTACCTGCCATGTACGGGTCATAACAGATAATAACTCTTCAAACAAGACTTTAATTGTATTTACTTACTGCACATGGAGTGGGATGATAAATAATAACGCAGGCTAAATGAGATAAACGTCTCCGTGAGGAATTGAGGACTCTAATTACATAGAGGTTAACATTTTTACTTCAACATGTAGATAACCTTCAGAACTTATTAACAACATTTTATCCTACTGCTACAGGTATACTGTTTCGTAAGTAGAGATGGGATTTTTAGGTTTATAAGAAGTCCACGTTAGGCTATTATTTATTTATTTATTTATTTATTTATTTATTTATTTATTTATTTATTTATTTATTTATTTATTTATTTATTTATTTATTTATTCTGATGGAACTTGGACTCTCGGAGAGAGGAACAAGATTAAGGGTGTTTGAGAATAAGGTGCTTAGGAAAATATTTCGGGCTAAGAGGGATGAAGTTACAGGAGAATGGAGAAAGTTACACAACACAGAACTGCACGCATTGTATTGTTCAACATAATTATGAACATTAAATCCAGACGTTTGAGATGGGCTGTACAATGGACGAATCCAGAAATGCATATAGATGTTAGTTGGGAGGCCGGAGGGAAAAAGACCTTTAGGGAGGCCGAGACGTAGATGGGAAGATAATATTAAAATGGATTTGAGGTAGGTGGTATATGATGATAGAGAATGGATTAATTTTGCTCAGGATAGGGACCAATGGCGGGCTTATGTGAGGGCAATGAACCTCGGGTTCCTTAAAAGCCAGTACGTAAGTAAGTAAGTAAGCCTAAGTAAGTAAGTAAGTTTATTCTGATGGAGTTAAGGCCATCAGGCCTTCTCTTACACACCATTAGAAATTCAATACAACTACAAAAAAATTATACATCAGAAAGCAATTAGTCTAATGTACAGTACGATTATTTAGTCCTAACAGTCGCCGACAATGTGCGTCTGGGTCAGGCGAGTCCATTAAGTTACGCCAAGGGATATTCGGGTTAGTCAGTCGCTTGCCCTCAGAGCCCTCGGTATTGCGGTGTGTCTCCAGTACAGTTAAGCTGTACTGCATTTCTTTACTGACCGCTCGCTCTTATCTCTATTGCGAAGCTCTCCCCACTACCTATTATTTCCCCTCTTTCGCGTCGCCGAGCTGTCAGAACTAAATAATCGGTCTGTAATAACGTGTGACAGAATGAATCTACTAATAATCAGGGCCGGGTATTAAGGAGATTGCGATAATGACGACACAATATATATACACAATAGGTTTTTAATAATCGTTACGAATTAAGTGATTTTGATTAATAATATGCGGTTAAAACAATCGCGAAATAGAATTCTAATAGCGAAATATGAACACATTCGCGAATTATTACTATTTCATATTCTAAGTTTTTTTCGGATTTTTTTTTCTTGAATTTGTTATATATCCAAGTAGGCTACATTACATGTAATCAGAACATGTCATTAAGCAAGATATATTGCCGTGACTAGAGACTGGATTTTAAAGGGAACATTTTTCATAAAAAAGGACAAAAAAGGAAAAGTTGTAGAAAAAAAAGGACTTGAAAAGGGCTATATTATTCCCCAAAATACACTTCAGCACATTCATGGATATACATGGTACATACATTCTTACATTTATCTCTTCACAACATAAGGAAAGTGTTATATTTGATACAGTCAAAAAAGGACTTCACAAAGGACTATATTACTCCCTCAAAAGGGTGCTATTTTAATTGGAAACACTCTTCAGCACATTCTTGAATAGACAACACATAAGCTTATATTTATGGCTTCACAACATAAAGAAAGTGTTATATTTGATCACATTCAACATTTCAATATGTTCCAATGTGATTGTGTCTCTTTGAATGCAGAATGTCTTTATAAACAGAAAATGACCGCTTAACATCAACTGAAATCAGAAGTGAAAATTTTCTTTTTATCCTGAACTCTAAATCAGCACACTTTATTAGTTTATAATGTCTGGAATCAGAAGAAGAACGATATTTATTTTCGCTTGCTCAGGAAGTTATAGGCCTGTCGGAAAAAAAAATACAGGAAAATTATCTAAATGTTTGCGATATTCTGATAAAAAAAAACAAAATAAGAGATGTTTAAAAAAAGGAAAAAAGGGACTATGGACTAAAAAGGAGAAAAGAGTAAAGTCAAAATCACATAATTTGGTCTATGGAAGATAGTTTTTAACATGGTAATTTATTAGGCTATTTCATGTTTCGTGTTGAAATAAAAAAAAATAAGAGATTTCCTTTAAAATCCGGTCTCTAGTCATGACAAAAACTTTCATTATGATAATTGATGTAATTATCATTTCCTGCTTCAATCTGGAATCATAGGCCTATCGGAATAATAATCTTCTATTGGAATAAGAAACAACATTACCATGAAATAACATAATAGGTACAGATTGATTAGTTTAATTCCGTAGTCACCGCCGTGGCTCAGTCGGTTAAGGCTTCTGCCTGCCGGTCTGAAGTTGCGTCCGATCCCCGCTTGGGCTGATTACCTGGTTGGGTTTTTTCCGAGTTTTCCCCAAGCGTAATGTGAATGCAAGGTAATCTATGGCGAATCCTTGGCCTCATCTCGCCAAATATCATCTCGCTATCACCAATCTCATCGACGCTAAATAACCTATTAGTTGATACAGCGTCGTTAAATAACCAAAAAAAGAAAGTTTAATTCCGGACCGCAATCTGTGAGGCATAACTCTCGGTGAGTCCATATGCATTTGCCGAGTGATACGATTGCTCATAGTTAGCGGTTAAACAATTCATCTATGTTTGCCAAGCACTTTTATCTAGTCAACAATATAGAGCAATGATTTCATTTACACATCACCATTTACTTAATGAGGACATGTTCTCATGCTTGAACTATAGCCGGATAATTCCGCAGTCAGATGCCCATTCTGCGAGAGAATTTTTATTCTCGTTCACGACGAAGAGATAAACTAGCAACGTTTTTAGTCCTGGTTTCATCTCTATCGACATAGAAGTTCACAGTACAAATGAACTACCATTTTACGATGCAACAGTTGATTTGTGATGTAAGCTAGTGATAAAAGTACAGTGCAATCGAGAAGTCTCTCCGCAGTGCTTGTGTTGCCGAGAATCCAATAGGTAGAGAATTCAAGTGTATTTGGCAGAGAATTCAAGTGGCAGCACTGGCCGCTAAGCATATGATGGACTGGAGATGTGAAGTTGTCAAACCGGAATGAATGGGGGAGTGCCAACTTTCTACAGGGTTGTATTCTAGTGTTACTAGAACTAATAGAGCTGCGGAGGGACTTTTCGATCGCACGTTATAATAGAGCCTCTAGTTTTATATGAAAGTAATTAACATTGTGCGATATGTGACAAAGATTTTAAGAACCTCTAATCGGCAGCTTAGTGACAGAGAACATAAGAGTGCCTTTTCCAATAGGATTCTGAGACAACACATAGGCTACTTACAAATGGCTTTTAAGGAACCCGTAGGTTCATTGCCGCCCTCACATCCACACCTGTGGAGTAACGGTCAGCGTGTCTGGCTGCGAAACCAGGTGGCCCGGGTTCGAATCCCGGTCGGGACAAGTTACCTGGTTGAGGTTTTTTCCGGGGTTTTCCCTCAACCCAATACGAGCAAATGCTGGGTAACTTTCGGTTCTGGACCCCGGACTCATTTCACCGGCATTATCACCTTCATATCATTCAGACGCTAAATAATCTAGATGTTGATACAGCGTCGTAAAATAACCCAATAAAAAAATTGCCGCCCTCGCATCAGTCCGCCATCGGTTCCTATCCTGTGCAAGATGAATCCAGTTTCTATCATCATATCTCACCTCCCTAAAATCCATTTTAATATTATCCTCCCATCTACGTCTCGGCCTCGCCAAAGGTATTTTCCCCTCCGGCTTCCCAACTAACACTTCCTGCCGATAATTCTGTGGATAAGTTACAAGCCGTATAATATGAGCAAAGAAACACCTGTTCAAATGTGACCACCTCGATCCCCCGACCTAACTTTAAGGAACTTTCACTTGTGTTTACAAATCCTCATAGCCTATAGAAATTAAGAAACCATTTCAGTCATGAAAGGAACCATCATTTTACAAAGAAAACTGCACAATCTGATGGACAGTTTCACGATAAAAATGTTTGGATTGAGATAGGAGAAATTTTTAACATCTCTTTGCTTAATTAGGCGGATTTTCAAGAAATGAAATTATTTCTTAATGATGTTTATTAGATATATACTTGAAGAGTCCACTGCAAGAATGATGGATGTCATTTGGAATGCATTTTGTAGGAGAAGCAATTGAAAGTTTGAAATACTTAGCGCTCAAAGCTTAACTGTGATTTTCCGATCATTATTGGACAATGACTATCAGTGTTAATGCCATATAACTCTGTGTGTACATTCTATATGTCTTAAGTTATGCATTGACAGTCTCGGTTCATTTTCGACAAGAAAGTGACATCCATCATTCTTGCAGTGGATTCTTCACTTGGAAAAGTGATTTTTTTTTACTGCTGACTATGAGCGGTTCTGTAACAGAGCAATAAAGTATATAGGGACTCTGAGAATTGAGTCATAGAGATAACGGTTCGGAATCCAATTGATGACGTTACAAATAAGTGATGTCGCTTACTTATTCTTCTTCTTCTTTATAGGTTGGGCGACCTAAGTATGGAGGCTGAATAATTGTCCAATATGCTGGGATCATACAGAGGTAAGTGCTAACTTTTAGAAACTGACTTGTTTAACCCTCTTTATTTTATAAACCTATATAGCAACCCCCTTGCGCCTGGGTGCATCCAATTGAGAATACTGGAGCTGTATGCGTCAAGATGTTCCTTCTTTCTTGACTCTATAAATATGACATGTTTCTAACAAAATATGACAAATACTGGTAAACCCAGTAACAAAGTTTTATGAATGACATGTCAAGAGATATTTCACAAGATCTTCGGATGCAATTTAAGAATGAGTTAGAAAATTTTCCAAAGAAAGAATCTAAGCCATCAGTAGAGACAGGCAAAACATGAAATTTCATATTCTAAACCAGTGGTTTCCAAACTGGGGGTCGCGATTCCCAGGAGGGGTCGCGTAGAGAGATGAGAGAGATCGCGAGATTATTTACATAATATAACGGAAAAACCGTATTAACATATACTTACTGTGTTCAAAAACATAAACGACATTCAACATAATAAAAACGAAGTTTCAGTAGTTGTACACTAAAGTAAAAAAAAAAAAACATTTTATTAATGCGATAAATGTGCCTATCTTCAGAAAGTATCTCTCAAATCTGGACTCTGTATTCGATACACACATACAGTGATATCACTTTGAAGTTCAATGAGATTTATCATCTTTGTTTTGATGACAATTACAGACGAGAAGCTTATTTTGCATAAATTCGAGGTTACAAATGTCACAAAAAAATTTAAGATCTTCTTTTGCAAGCTATAGCTAGGTATTCATGCATTCTTTTAATCCACAACTGGCCTACACTCTGCGAGAAAGACTAGTTTCAACATTCTATCAGTAGGTACAGACTCAGAAACAAAATTTGGGCCACCTAATTTTACCAAGTCCCAAATACAACGTATTGCGCATGTGTAGTAAACAGGGGCGCCTAAATGTATGCTAGTTGTGTACAGTCTTGCGAAGCTTATTGCCTACATAGAGCCCAGCCCATTTTTAATTCCGTATCTGTACGCACTTCGATTTTAATTGTAATAATAATTATTTTTATTTATTTTTAATTTTAGCTAGTTGAACACAACTGTCTAAAAATGGATTTAGTGCCCATCTGTGACTGTCGTGTTGTTTTGAGTGTCTTTCGGAAAATACGCAGAGAGCTGTTTAGAATTGTGCAAACTTATCCCTAGTTGTTGTTATGGTAACATCTTGGCCTTGCAAACTTCTACTGTTCAAAGTGTTTAAGTGTTCGAAAATATCAGCAAAGTAGGCTACTAGAAATTATCTTCATGTAATATTTCATGTTGGTGTTGCACTATATTCTTATGCAGGATGATCCGTTTGGGTAGGTCTATGGATAAAATAAAAACACCGTAAAACATTTACTACTAAACTTTATTTGTTGAAACTTTGTGCATACAACACTGTAAATTGGGAGATTCCTCAGAGCTCAACATGATCCCCATTGCGCACCCTGCACAACTCATAACAATGCAATTCAGCCCATGTCCGTTGTAACCTAAAAGAGATGATTTGTTGAAAAGCTTGAGTAATTTTTACTCTCAGATCATCAATTTCCTGGGTTTCTGTGAATAGACAATGTCTTTAACAAAACCCCACACGAAGAAGTCAGGAGGGGTTAGATCTGGGTAGTTTGGGGATCAAGCCAAGAAATAGCTGCTTCTCGTACTGGGTTTCGCCTGCGACCTCCTGCATGTTTTTTTAACACAGAATCTGTTTCTACAAATGTTCGATACCACAACATTATGGAATCATATTTAGGTACATTAAGCACACCATACTCACATCTAAATTCCCTTTGAACGCTTTTAATACTCTCAAATTTAGCATACCAAAGAACACATTCTGCCGCTGTTGATTTGTAGAGCCAT
Source organism: Periplaneta americana (assembly GCA_025594305.2). Taxonomy (NCBI): domain Eukaryota; kingdom Metazoa; phylum Arthropoda; class Insecta; order Blattodea; family Blattidae; genus Periplaneta; species Periplaneta americana. Next base: position 48,540,279 of record JAJSOF020000035.1, on the reverse strand, counting down.
TTTAATCATCTACGATTTTCATTTGTCCTTTCAGATTAAGCATTATTGATTTTAATATATGGAAACTTCCATCTTTTAATCATAATATAATTAGCAAGAAATTTTTCCTACTATCATAATAGCTTTATAATAATAAATTAATAATATTATCCACACCCAAACGGATCAGACTGTATTTTGGTTGTAATTTGGGTGGTTTCCACTAACTTTCAGTAAAACTATCGTTGTATTCGATTTTAAAGGGGTTTGTATTTCTCGAATGGGGTTAAGTACCCTACCAGTTCGGTAGAGGGGGGTCGCATAAGGAAGTTTCGCCCAAAAGTGAGTCGCGCCGTCGAAAGTTTGGGAACCATTATTCTAAACCATTATTGCTAGCGGTATGAGAACAAGAATGTTCACGATTCACGATATACAGAATATAATTAACGCCAACAAATGTTGATATGCTATATGTTTCGGTAAAATCTTTCTTGTTTCATAAAAATCCTATTTTATTTTTATTTTTATTTTTATTTACTTAATTATTTTTTTATATTTTGCAAGATTTTTCCTTTTCGTTAATATTCCTTTAACTACCACTGAACAGGGCTTTCCAGATATTATAAACAGATATTTTCCAAAGTACACTTGAAAAACCCAAGGCACCCTTTCCACTGATATTCCGGAATTCCCAAGGTCAAGTAGGCCTATAATCTCCAAATTCCCCTTTGAAGTCAATGAACACGTATCGTCGATGTAGGCCGGCCGTTCGCTGGAACCGAACTCGACCGATTAACAACTCGTTCGTCTACAGTCGAACACGGCCGACTGATCCGACAACAAGAGGACGTATTGGTACGCGTCCATTACACTTGCCCTAATCGGCCGATTGCTGCCGAAAACGGCCGACTGACGGTTCGATCCCATTGAGATGGGATTTTCCGGTCTCAATCGGACGAACAGTGGAACACGTATGTATGTATGTATGTATGTATGTATGTATGTATGTATGTATGTATGTATGTATGTATGTATGTATGTATGTATGTATGTATGTATGTATGTATGTATGTATTTATTTATTCACACTGCAATGGTTATATACCCGGTGGCAGTTGTAACTAATTACACTCAATAATGACAATAATAAACTTATTAATTAAAAATACAATTAATAATAATACTAATAATTAATACTAACAATAATAATAATATAATAATAATAATAATAATAATAATAATAATAATAATAACAGGGAATATGCTAAATTAAATGAAGCACGATCATTTAAAATAACATTTAAAGTAAATCTAATTTGTATCATAAACCTATGTTCGAACTAAAACCCACGAGTATGATATGTTCATATTGCACAAGTACCTTTCAACATTACACTCATTTCGCTGTCAACTCACTCATTGCACTGGAACTACGGCACATTTCACTGATTCTATCCTGATTTCACTAACACTTCAAAAACATTTCACTATTCAAATACTTTGCACTGCCACTATAAACTATAAAGCTTCACTGACAGGAATACGTTTCACTTACACAACACACTTCACTGGCACAACACACTTCACTGACACAACATAATTCTTCACTGATACAACACTTCAATAACAAAATATAATTTATACCATTTAAATACTGTGTATAATTACCGTATATTAGTAAAGTCCTTAAGCCTATTTTTAAATACATTTTTGGTTGTTGGTAAAGCCTTTAGTAAGTCTGCAGGTAATGCATTCCAGTCTCTGATAGTACGATTGAGAAAAGAAAACTTTCCAGTGTCCGTCCTCTGTCTTCTTTCCCTCAATTTATATGGTGGTATATTTATATGTGGTGACTGTTTCTATAAATTTCGCCATGGACGCCGAAAAACTAATTATTTCTGTGCAAGAACATCTTCTCTTGTATTTTTTTTTTTTTCATTAAACAAGTCAAATAAAATTTTAAGGCTGAACAAATTATTATTATTCATGTACTACTTATCTCAAGATCACTGACAAACGTTCCTCAGATGGTACAACTTCTCTGAAGTTTGACCATTTTGAGATTTATGGACGAATTACATTCAAAATATATTGAAATGTGTCAACATTCATCCGATAGTAATCGAAATCTTAGCACTATCCTCTAGAAGTTTATTGTGTAGACGTGTAGATGATGAAACTTACCCAGGCGACACCTTTCCCCAATTATCGGCGCAACCGGTGTGCCTCCACAAGGTGAAAGGTGTGACACGAACTTTTACCTATTATTGTAAAAAATTAATTAAAATTAAATTCCTCTCTGTTCTGACATAATTAGCCGCCGAGTCAGTGACATGACCAGTGACATCCAATACATTATGAAGGAGAAAATAAAGAGCAGTTAGAAGTTCTCGCTTCAGATCAACGAGTCCACTGGTATTAGCGGTCACGCACAACTTCTTTCCTACATTCGGTACATTTATGGGGATGTAATTGCATTTTTTTCTTTTTGTGCAAAGAAGTGCCCGAGCGAGGAACCGGTGAAGAAATATTTTGTACAACTAATGAATATGTGTTCCGCAATGAATTTACATGTGAGGATTGCGTTAGCGTTTTACAAATGGAGCCGCTACTATGAAAGGATTCGTGGCTAAAGTACGTGAAGTATATTCTAACACACGGAGCGACCATTGTCTCATTCACCGCGAAGCCATTGTAGCTAAGTCTTTGTCATCTCCTCTGAACATTGTGATGCACGAAGTAGTAAAAGTTAATATGTTATTGTCATTCTCAATTACATATATGTGTGCATTGGGCTTTTCGACGTTAGCTGAAATTAAAACATTAAAGAGGGAGAGACTCAAATCCATCGATGAAGAAATGAGGCTTGCACTGTCAACGATTCCGCCGCGGATCAGCCACTTATGTGCAGCTAAGCAGGTTCAAGTATCACATTGAAAGTGTGAGTAGAGTTATTTACTTTAATATTGGTAATAGAAATGTGTACTTTCTACAGTGAATTAAAGTTCATAAATTGTTAATAAATGCAAGAGTCGATTTCTGTTTTATAATAATGATAATAATAATAATAATAATAATAATAATAATAATAATAATAATAATAATAAATTTGATTACATTACGTAATTATATTAAGAGAGTCACATCATATATTTTATTTTTTGAGGGGATTAACATTTTGGTGTGCCATGTTACTTCTAGGCCTGTCTAGGGTGTGCCGTGAGTAAAAAAAGGTTGCGGAACATTGGGATAGACTATATCCTATATTTTCGTAGTTTCGCCCTCGGTCTCCTCATAACGTAGAAATTATCCAATAATAGTAACAATATATCCTCCACGTCATTCCAACAATAATAATAATAACAATAATAATAACAACAATAATAATAATAATAATAATAATAATAATAATAATAATAATAATAAATTTGATTACATTACGTAATTATGTTAACAGAGTCACATCATATATTTTATTTTTTGAGGGGATTAACATTTTGGTGTGCCGTGTTGAGTCTAGGCCTGTCTAGGGCGTGCCGTGAGTAAAAAAAGGTTGCGGAACACTGGGATAGACTATATCCTATATTTTCATCGTTTCGCCCTCGGTCTCCTCATAACGTAGAAATTATCCAGTAATAGTAACAATATATCCTCCACGTCATTCCAACAATAATAACAATAATAATAATAATAATAATAATAATAATAATAATAATAATATGTATAAGCATGTAGCACGAGGACATACAACTGGTAACTAACAGCCGAAGCGTCGGCTCCAATGGACGATTGATCGGCTCTTCTGCCCGTCCAAGAGGAGTGCCCTCTTGTGCCCGTCGTTCGAAAGACGACCTCATACGGCCTAACGAATATTCGGCCGTTCATGGTTCTAGTGTTCGGCTAGGCGTATACGAGAAGCAAACAAAACAACTATTCAACTTTTGCTCATTCTTCCGAACACAGTGTAATTCTTTTCAGTGTTGCTATGTCCACTAAAATTCATATAGACTAAATTAATGTTTTAAACGGTTTTAAACCATCAGTTTTGGTGCTTACTTAATTTCTCTTCTTTTTGCAATGTCATAAAGTTTTCATCATACAAAACAATATGTCAGAAATCTTTTGCCACAAAATATACAAATTTACTTATGTTGTATTGTAACCATTTCTGAGTCCAACCAGTGTTAAGATTTTTTTATCTTCAATGTAAAAAATTGCGTTATCTAGTTCTTCTGTTCTTTCATTCAGATAAGGATTTGATTATGGTTCAAAAACTGTTAAATTTTGCATATTTATTGTAATTATGTGATAGTATATTAATGTATACAACACTGTTAATCTCTATAGGCTTATTTCGTAAATAATGATGCCAACTTGCTCCGAAAATATTTTAACATTGAAATATTTCATATTTTCTTTATATTATGCAGATTTCTAGACATCATGATTGAAAGTGACGTTTTACGGATGAGTTGGGATGTTTACGGCCGAAGCATAGCTGAGACTGGAATTTCGAAACGAATTCGTAAAACATTTCTTGTAATGTAGAATATTTTATTTGAGATTATGTCGAATTTAATTAATTTTAATAAATTGATATTAACATGCACGTATTGAACAACCGGCAGAAAAGGACACCCCTAAAATATGCTCAGAATGAAACTGGCCCGTATGTATTGTTGAATTTGGTGAACGAACTGTGTTCATTACTGGACTACCCATGCAGGAACAGTTGATAGACGATAAATCATGGAGGGAAATTTGGATGGATAAGTTCGAAAAGAAGTATTAGATAAATGTATCGAAGCGATGGCAGAATGATTCAAGGAGGTAGACATTTTGTAGAAGTTTTACAAGGAGAACAGACGCAGGTATGTACTACCACAGTCTAGTATATACAGTCACGAAGCTCAATACGTAGTAAATATGCATCCATAGATAGTTTCTAACCAGTAGGATCGCTAATATCGCCTCATTACAGATAATGCGAGATAGTACCGGCACAGTCTATTGTTTCTAGCACCCTCACAACTCAAGTTTCGTGACTGTGTATATTACACTGTGGTACTACTTTCAAAATCGATAGAAGTAATATTCCATGGATTTGTTTAGTGGATAACGTGAACTGCACAATAAATATAAACATGGTGTAAAAGTAGGGTTAAATACTATTTGCTAATTTCTATTATTCTATAGTTTTGTAGGCCAATTCTAAAATATTGTAATATGAAATGTTAAAAATTCAATGAAAGGGGAGAGTTGGGTAGTATCGGACAGTGCGTTTTTTTCATCTACCACAGATGGTAGTATCTGAATGACATGGTTACGTAACTGTATGCGACATCACAAAACGTAACCATGTCATTCAGGTACTATCATCTGTTTGTAGATGAAAGAAACTCACTGTCCGATATTACCCGATGTACGATACTACCCAACTCTCCCCTAACCTTATTTTTGTTTTAATTCATTATGTCGCATTTGTCTGTTAATAATAATGTTTACGTTATTGGCATGATACCCATTGCGGGGCCGGTCATTGAATTGATAAATAAGGACACAACTAAAATCTGCCGAAATGTACCCACATTTTAAATGTGATAAAATAATTTGGAAGTAAATAAGGAGCCTCTGTCTGTATAATTTCTATTGAGTGCCTTCACTTGTTTAGTTTTGAAGTTACTAATTAAGTTTGCCATGATTTATTCATATGTTGGTGATAGTGACGTCACTTTTGTGAATATTCCTATTGTAATGTTCTGTTTGTCGGCTATTTTATAAGACCATAAAATAGTGAAATAAAATATACCTAGTATGAAACAAGTCCTAGATACGTCTTTCAGTTCTCTCATGTTACCTGTTTTCCAAGTGAGCAAACATGTGCACGGTAGGATAATTTTCTTTGTAGTGTTAATAATAATCCTCTTTTAAGGGATCGAGAATAGAAACGACACGAACATTTGATTTAACAAGGCTCTAAGCCCAATGTAAACTGTTTCTAAGAAGATGTATCAGATGCTGAACAATTACTGCCATCTGCTGTTGAGATGAGAAGCATTGATCCCTGCTAAGCCTCTTTGTAATGTTTTGTCACCAGACACCTTATCTCGGCTCGCATCAAGCATTCGTAATGAACGCGACGTCGTGCACGAACGAACGTTGCTCTAAAAATAGAGTTATCTAATCGAAATCCTGTTTACCTCATCAGTTTCAGTAGGCAGGAGAGGTTGTCGGTATTTCTGAACAACAGCGGCCACCTTGAATCTACACTTAATTTGAGTGCACTTTTACTTAAAAAGCTTCTCAATTTTTAGCTGCCATTAAACACAAAGCATGCCATACAAAACAGCGTAAAACAACGGAGGTAAGATTGACATAAATGAAAGAACATTCTACAATAATTGATTAATAAAACATAAAGTGTTAACAAGGGACGATATAACAATGTTTAGAATGTGTAACAAAAGTTGTTTTTTTAGTAGGTTATTTTATGACGCTTTATTAACAGCTTAGGTTATTTAGCGTCTGAATGAGATGAAGGTGATAATGCCGATGAAATGAGTTCGGGGTCCAGCACCGAAAGTTACCGAGCATTTGCTCGTATTGGGTTGAGGGAAAACCCCGGAAAAAACCTCAACCAGGTAACTTCCCCGACCGGGAATCGAAACCGGGCCACCTGGTTTCGCGGCTAGACGCGCTAGCCGTTACTCCACAGGTGTGGACGTAACAAAAGTTCTTAAGAGGAAAGTACGAGAATTAAATTAAAAATTATTATAGTGGCTTTCGCTTAGTAGGACCACGTTGGGACAATGCTTAATAATAATAATAATAATAATAATAATAATAATAATAATAATAATAATAATTCTTTATTTATACTGGCAGAGTTAAGGCCATAGGGCCTTCTCTTACACTCTACCAGGTCACAAAGTATACAATCAGTGAAAAATTTAACAAAAAGTTAAAGAACAGAATACTAACATATTACAAAAAAATAATAATAATAATAATAATAATAATAATAATAATAATAATAATAATAATAATAGCGTAATAAATCGACACTAAACAACATGAAAATAATACCATAATAGAAAAATAATAAAGTAAAATACATTGAAATATAGTAAAGGCAACTCATTTAGTACAAATAGTTAATATGAAGAACGTAAGGAAGAATATAACAAAATGGAATGTAATAAAATAATAAAAAAAGAAAAGAAATACGAAAATTAAATAAAATTCATAATAAAAAGGGTATGATAATAAATTCATCTGGTGATCAAGAGAACAAAAAGGGGAAAGGAAGAAAAAAATATTTATATATTTTTACAAAACTATCACAGAGAAAAAGGCTTATAACTGAAAGGAATCAGAATTGAAAAAAATGCTTCTTGGTCCAATAATCTAATTTCGGTTGAGAGGACCAATCGCGTTATTGGACCAAAACACATGGTCCGAACGTATTCCTATTGGAAGCGGAATTCACTGTATATAAAATATTTCGAACAATCTGTACAGACATTTTCAATGAAATTAAAGTAAGATATAAAAATAATTCTTTGCCCAACCTTAATCCCTTTAAGAAATTAACTACAAATTTTGGAATTTATATTTATTTATTTATTTTGCTAATTTATTGTAACATAAAATATAATATAAACAAATAAAACTTTTAGCTGACCCCTGAAAGAGTAGAACCCTAGATTATAAATGTAACAGATAGCTCATTCCTATGTTAAAATCGGCAGCACTTTGAAGAGAACAACCGCCAGCATCGCCACCTGTCCGCCGTAAACGAACACGAGATGACAGTACAGTCACTAATACAATTCAAATGGGTCATATTCACCCATAGGAAGCCTAAAAAACCAGATTGCTTTCGTCTCTTCTCAGAAAACATTGACTACAAAAATGAAGTTAAATATCTAGGAGTGATTCTCGACAAACGTCTGCGCTACAGTGAACACATAGAATATGCAAAAAACAAAGCTCTGGCCAGATTTATTCACTTATACCCACTGATTAGATCTCCGTGTCTTAAAATTCCCCTCAAAGTAAGGCTTTATACATCGGTCATAAGACCAGTGATGACATATGGTTGTGAAGTTTGGAATTCCGCTCATCAAAGAATCATCAGAAGACTGCATGCAATTCAACGCTCACAATCAGGCTCCTTAAAAGTCACTGGTGCTGATTATACACAGCTCCAAGATATGTTACAGATTGAATCATTTTATGATTTCATCAAAAAATTTCAAATAACTTTTCTCGAAAGTTGCTGTATCATTCCAACCCCCTCATTCGAGCTCTGGCTACTTCAAATGAAATTTGATTAATTGTCTTCAAGAAAAGAATAACTAAGTTGGAACCAAAAATCATTATAATGTCTTCCTATATTACTTTAAAGTAAAAGCCTTATTATATATAAGGCTGAAACTTACGTAAAAATCAAATCATGACAATTAAAAAAATAAGAAATGGGAATTATAACGTGACTTCTTATGTAACAACTAGATGGCAGCATAGTAAACCTGACAAAAGTTGTTACCGTCGAAGCCTATAAGGCCGAGGCTATCTGGATATATATGATCTAGGGTAGAACTCGTGCTCAGGGGCGGATTCCTGAATTTAAATTAAGAAGTATATAATACGATTTGTCTTATGTCTACTAAGCAATAAGAATATATAAATCTAAATTTACAATTTTTCATTATTTATAAAATCCACACATAACTTTTTAAATTTAATACTAGAACTATTAGATTGATGGTCTAGAGTATAGTAGTCACCAATAACAGCCAAATATTAGTTGATCGTAGGTTCAATAGAGTTGCAGTATAAGCAGTATAAGTCATCTCTAAATTTTCGAATTAAAATTGTCTATGAAAAACGTCTTCTTCTGTGAAAATGTTCGTTCCACGTCGCAGTTGCATATTTATAGAGCGGGAAAAGAGAGAGAGAGAGAGAGAGACATACACGCACGCACACATACACACACCTTATCTTTAACAGAACGAACGAACTTTTCAGTGATTTAAAAAGTCTCATGACTTTTAATAATAAGTTCTCGCATTCATAAGTACGTTTCGATGAATTATATTTTTCATTGCATAAATTTTCTGAAAGGGGAAAGGAAATGGCCACCCTACTCCATTTATAGTCCGGATCAGCTTACTTCAAACCCTATGGGTGAAACCTAACCATTTTCCCCCCATTACTACATATGCTAGTGGATTGTGATGATTTTCTAGTTTGCAGGTTGAATTTTCTTTTGCCAACTTCGTTTCGAATTTCGATATTAATAAATATTACAAATGGTAGTGATTTTGTAACTGGTATGTTGGCAGCTGAGACAACTATCGACAATATTTCTCGGTACTGGAGTTCCATGAAATTAAAATTGTACTAGATTTCTGAGCTGGTTACTGGAAGCTAATGAAATTTGAACATACTAATTATTAATTAATATCAGTATTAATATTAATATATATTAGTTATTTTATGTGTTGGAGTAAGTCCGGTAAGTTTCCTAAGTTAGTACTAATAATTTCATGTGGTCAAACAAAATACATTTTTAGGTTAGGTCTCGTGAGCCAATTGTTTAGTCAAACCAATGAATTTCGTATTTGCCAGACAAAATACTTGACATGTTGATCCCTTTCCCGTATAGGTTGCCTATGAAAATATGTTACAAAGTATTGAATTATTTAGAATAACCTTCCAACATAAAGTACGGTAAGTACATAAGTCATTTAGTACGTAGGATTGTGTGATATCTAGTAACAGTTGGCAACACTGACAAGACGGCAATATTTGCTGTTTAGGAACTGTTCTTATGTGACCCTCACTATATCTCCTGGCCTAGTTGCCTCAAAAGTGGTGCCATGTTGGTATCACGTGTGAGGTTCAGACCTGGCTTCGAACAGTTGACTAAACAACAACAAATATGCTGAATCGATAATGAGGTAATGACGTACAGAAAGAAACCAGATGCTGTGTGCATCGAAATGTAAAGTAAATAGATAAATTGCCGGAAATTCCAAGAGCTGTTTAAGATAAGAAGCTTTGCTAGTGTCAACCGCTTGTTATTGCTTTAACATAATCAGCTTAAGCTAGACAAAGTGACCAGATGTTGACGTGGTTGACAACTTGTAACTGTAAACAATAATTTGGGAATACCTTTTTTTCTGTGGTTCAAGTAGTGTCATGGAAACCGTGAAATTCTTCGATTTATCGAAATTTCGAGTTACCTGTAGACAGAACGTCTCATGAAAATGCGAGGTCTACATTCGATCACGCTTTGATATTACGTTTTTAGGGTTATTTTATAATCTGCATAACATAATGTTTATAATAATATGTATAATTTCTTAGAAGGTAGGTATATTCAGGGAACAATGTACTATTGCTTCTTTCAATTGTTGTAGAAAACATACATTTTTCACATACACTGTCAGGTATTGCAGAATGAGCTAGGACTTCACATTTTTAACATTTCGAACTGCATGCAGATTCCATTTAAGGACAGATAGGTATGATCTTAACCCTTTAGAGTGCCAACCACGATTACATCATGATTTTATTTTTTTGCTAGTAGTGTCAGTCACGATATAATCGTGATAGGAGTTTCCATGTTGCTGTTATTCTCCAGACGGCAAAGACCACTGTTATGTTGTGCTAAGAGCGTAGAGGAAGATTCAGTGGAGTCTCTAAGAACATTGATTCTCGTTTTATAACCATTTTATCAATTAATGGATTTTTGTGTAAATTTACTTGGCTAATACATAGGGTTGTTTCCAATCTCTGATAACGAAGTTGAATGACATAATGTGCGTCAGGAATCACACCGACAGCTGAATTGCGACGAGAGGTGACAGATCAGTAGTGAGTGATTTCATAATCAGAGTGCACGGTGTATCACAGTAGCAATGCCCAAGAAAATCGAGCCTTTTTGGGAGGGATACATAACAACGCTTTCCCTTGCATGAAAATCAATAGGAGCCTGCAAAAAACGTGGTTTTGTTATTTCCAAGAAAGGCATCTTGTGTGTACCTAATAAGATTGGCAAAGCTCGGATGGGATCACCTATTTTAACGAGAATTGATGGAAAAGTTAACAGTACAGTAGAATTTATTGATAATGGAGAAAAATTGACTGTGGATGGAACCCCGACGTACATAGTTCAGTGGTAGAGCATTCGGTACGTAGAACTGAGGGTCATGGGTGTGGTTCCCAGAGAATGTTTCTTCGATTATTAATAAATAATAACTATAACAGAGAATTTTGTAGGATCAAAAATGAATAATAGATATAATTATCTAACAGTACATAACTGTTGGTTCCTGGCAGACTCAAGTATCTCTTATATGATGATATAGGCCTAGGCCTAACGTCGAAATCATGAAGTAGGTCAAAAAAAGAAAAAAAAACAAAGGAGAAGAGTTCGATCCGGTGCTGTGGATTGAGCCCTGACGTAAAGTGCCCAGTACGTAGAACTGAGGGTCCTGGGTTAGAGAATTCTGTAGAATAAAAAATTAATATCATCATACAGTACAGTAGAATCCCGATATAGTGCGGTCCAATATAATTACTGAAGATTCGAACATAACGCGATGAAAAATATGTTAACTAAGAAAGGATAACAGTATTACTAAACTTCTTCTTCTTCTTACGCTCAGCAGCCCTTTTAGGCCAAGACTGATTCCTATCCTGTGTTTTCCTTTTCCATTGGTTTACTTGAAGGAATCGGTCTAGGTAGCGTAGTCGATATAGCGCTGACCTTCTGTGCTCGAGGTTGCGCGTTCGATCCCTGCCTAGGTCGATGCCATTTAACTGTGTTTAAATGCTACAGGCTCATGTCAATAGATTTACTGGCATGTAAAAGAACTCCTGCGGACAAAATTCCGGCACACCGGCGACGCTGATATAACTTCTGCAATTGCGAGCGTCGTTAAATAAACCATAATTTAAAAAACTTGAAGGATCTTGAGGTGTCTTTCAACGTCGTCACGCCTTCTTGTAGTTGGTCTTCCTACCCTTCTTTTAGTATAAAACGGATCAGTGAAAGTAATATTTTTACATGGGTTGTTGTTATCAATTGTATTTAGGTCCCCAGCCATCTCATTCTAGTGGCTTTAATCGCTTTTGTTACATCAGGCTCTTACACGAGTTGCAGATTTCGGTAGTGTATCTTATCCGCCATATATTTTTGTCATTTATGGGTCCATATAGTTTCTTAGAATTATTTTCTCAAATATCACTAGTCTTTCTGTATTTTCCTCATTCAAGGTCCAAATTTTTGATCGGTATTTGAGGATTGGTCTAATTATATTTTTATATAATTTGCATTTGGTTTTTATACTAAGAAAACGGGACTGAAGTTATTTCTTTAAACTATAATAACTTTTATTTGTCATGTTTATTTGTCATGTTATTTCTATTCTTATGTTGTTATCATTCCTGATTACGGATCCAGGATATCCAGGATCCAGGAAAACCACAAATTTAACTCACACAGAAAGTGTGCACTCAATGCTGGGCTCTGACATTCTGTCAATCCACTTGAGGTATGTGGATATAAGAGGAATAATTGAGCCGAGGTCTGGTATAGTTCCTGGGTAGCTCAGTAGGTAGAGCATTGGCGCGCTCAGCCAAAGATCCCGGGTTCGATACCCGGCTCTGGAATAATTTTTCCCTTGAAATTTTTCAAGTCAGCTTTACAGGAAGCTATAGACCTACCTGGAAGCCAGATTTGTTTAGAGTAATGTTATTTCAACACAGAGATTCTAATGTCCTACAAGCTGTTCTAATTTCATCTTTTGTTACCAATTTACAAATGAATCCTTTCAGATTTTCGTTCTGTAATGTTAGTTACAATTACTTGCATATGTACTTACAAGAACACGTGTCATTGGGAACCGAAAATAGCATCTGAAGTCTTCTCATGTAATTTATACAATGTGTACTCTGTTATCATCATAGGTTTGTTCTTGGAAGATATGACAGATCTTCTGCTTTTCTAGAAGATATGGATACCGAGTCACTCTGATCATACAATAATTATTGCTTATGCATCATATTTCCATTCTTTAGATAAAAGTGGAATGTGAAGTATGCATAAAGCATTTATTTAAACAATAGCAAAGCAATAAATTTTTCCTGGAAAGAAGATTTTTCTTTCTCTCTGTAATATGACGAGACCAAGAAATACATTTCCGAAATTCTTGTAGGTTCATTCACTTTAATTTCTCTATTAAGGATTTAGACCAAGGATGGGCATCGTGCCTCACTTGAGAAATAATGCCTCACTGACCTTCACAGAGCTTATCGCTCTGAGTGACATCATCTTCACAGTCCCCGTTCCTCCCTCACGTAGCTCCTAGGCGTGGGCAGGTTCTATATCAGTTTCATAAGCAATATCAGTGGTGGCATATTGGCATTATCAAAGCAGTGTGTACGCGTTAGAAAAAGATTATTTCATGAGAAAAGGAAGAGTTTTTTTGCTGTTTAGAAGGGGAGAACATAAGATGTATGTTATGCTCGAACATCCTATTAGGCATTAATAAATTTAATATACAACGACATTACTCCTTATGTCATAAAGAACATGCTGAATTAGAAGGGGAAGACAAATTAAATATAATTTTTTGGTACTATTCCGAAGAAAAATTACGATCTTAACTTTTGCATAGTAGGCTATACTAAATACGACATTATACCTTAAACACGCTTCATTAAAAGGTACGAGGAATTAAATGTTGTTTGTACGTATTATTTCCAAAAGAAATTTATAAAAAATATCAAATGTGCGTAGAAAACGAAATATGATTTTCTGAAATTATTTTAAGTCGAGAACGTGCAAAGCTATTAAGTAATCTTGAGAAACGCCAGAATATTCAAGAAAATAAACGTAGACAACGTGATGGAATATTATTGGCTAGTCACGCAATTTCTCGCATGTGATTTAAATCAATTCAATGATGGAGAAATAGTAAAAAGGTTTATGATTAAAGCTGCCGAATTAATTTGCCAAATTGAATAAAAGTTTTCGAAACTCTCACGTTAACAGAGCGCGTTCCTAATAATTCGCTACTGACCGCCTTAGCGATTACGATAAGGTGACGCAGGTCACAGCAGTTTATATTTCCCATCCTACTCTGCAGTCTCCTCTCCTAGTAAACAAATTATTTCAAATCGAGAGCCTCACGTAACCGAAAACTGTGCCCATGTATGATTTATGCAGACTCGCTTCGGGTTGTCATGTTTTCAGCAATAGTGAGTGTTTTGTGCTATATATTTAATATTAGTTTTGACTCCATATTACTGTATTGACAGGGGTTAGTTGAAAAATTGTAACAACCAGTACTGACCTAACAATTCAAAATTAAGTTATGTCATTTTCCTTTTTCAGAAGTTGGGAAAATCGTGTGTTAATCTATCACAGAAGAACCAGGATTTCACATATACAGTGTTGTTTCCGATCTCTGATAACGAATTTGAATGACATCATGTGCGTCAGGAGTCACACGACAGCTGAACTGTGGCGCAAGGTGACAGACCAGTAGTGAGTGATCTCATAGTCTGAGTGCACAGTAACTCACAGCAGAAATTCCTAAGAAAATCGAGCCTTTTTGGGAGACGACCCTTTCCAATGCCAAGTACAGTTAAATGAAAATAAAAGAAGCCTGCAATAAACGAGGTTTCGTTATTTCCAAGAAAGGCTTCTTCTGTGTAATTAATAAGATTTTTTTTTTTTTTTTACTTGGAGAGAGTTCGCAAAGGACCCTGTTTTAGGTCCTTCCGTATAGCATATATTGTACACTCAGAATACCTGTCTTTTACCAGTTTCTCTAACCGAGCTACTCACATTCATTGTCTTTAAAAAAAATAGTCCATAACGTTCATAACAATGCTGCGTTTCTTCCCCCTAGGCTCACCTATGGAACGTTTCTTCTTAATTTGAGAATAAATTTTACACTCTGATATCGTGTTTTCGTGTAAAAATTTCTTATCATTCAAATGTAGATTTAAACTTGCGTACTTGGAGAGTGAATGTTTCTTTACCAAGAGTAAAAAGAAAAAGTTTCTGATGGATTTAATATAGAATTTATGGCGTGTTATGTTTCGTGCACCGAAGATTTTGCATGTGGGGTAAATTTTCATTATATTGACATTTTAACCCTTAATTACTATGTTGATCTAAATGAGGGGTTGGAAAGAAATGGTGGATCATTAATGTTTAGGTGAGGGGTTTGGACTTTTTCCATTGCTGGTTGTCACAATAAAAATTAAGACACAACGTTTCGAAGGGTGGTTCTCCCTTCGTCTTCCTTTCACCTGAAGACAAGGGAGAACCACCCTTCGAAACGTTGTGTCTTAATTTTTTGATTGTGACAACCAGCAATGGAAAAAGTCCAAACCCCTCACCTAAACCTTAATTACTATGCAAAGACATTTTTCATTAACGCCAACAGATGCAGCTTCAAATTCTGTACGTAACTATACCTATATATATTCATATGTTTTTATCGATTACTATAAATATTTTAGGGAAATGTGGCAACCTCGTTTGATTAGAAAAGGATAGCGCTTATGGTGAAATTCATGAGGAGACGAAAAGATTCCATTCCCTGCTCTACTGCAATTTAAGGTCCGAATACTGTATAGATTAAATTTCTTCCGGCCCTGTTTAAAAAAAAACTACACCTAGCCGGTAAACGGACAAACTGGCAACACTGTAAATGAGTACTAGTGCAGTGAAATATACATTTCTTATACTGTGCTCCAACAACGAGAAAGTCTCTGCCGGATGAGACGAAGGAGGGTAATGCTGTGAATGAATGTTGATTTCATAAGATGTCATAAGGTCACACACGTGGATACTCTTATCTCTATTGGCTAGCTCTCACAGCACAAACCATAACATTGATACAGACATATTGATACTACCCTAGCTACAAAATTAGATCACAGTTAATCTCCTGGTCTTTTAATCTCTTCATACAGGAAATAACAAATGCAGGAGAGCGCATGGTTTTTAAACTGGCGTTATAACGGTAATATTATTTATCTACTTCGTTCCAATAGATGAGGCAATAGTAAGCACATTCCTTTCACGGTTGATCTCCTGGTTGGAGAACAGTATAAAGTATAGTTTGCTCCTGCGTAATCAAAGAAATTCTCAGAACACACATATTGTACGTAATTAATACTGTCCCAATTTACATAACAAACTGATACACAATATATAATAGATACAAATTAGTAAGCATCTTACGCAATGATATGATAAAAGTTCGCAGAAATAATAATCGCGTAAGGATTGTTTTCATTGAGAGATAATGGACGATCGTCCCCAGATAAGATAACAAGGACGTTCGGATGATGTTTTACGCGTTTATTAATGTGTCATGCTCACAACTAAATCGGGAACGTGATTTCATAGTGTTGTGTCTGTTGATTGTTTATTAGAGAATCGTTGTATGTTATATCAATGTACAAGATTTACTAAGAACTTTGAGAAATAAGACAGGATTAAAACTAATATTCTTACTAAGATTGCCACATGAAGTTTAACGTAGATGTTGAACACCTTCCTTTAAAAAGTGACGCAGATTCGAGGTTACTGGTACAGTACGAATTTTCAGTCCTGACAGTCGCCGACAATGTGCGCCTGGGCCAGGCGAGTCCATTAAGTTACGCCAAGGGGTGTTCAGGTTATTCTGTCGCCTGCAGTCAGAGCGTTCGGATGTCACGCATGCGGTATAGCTTCGTTTCCAGTGCAGTTAAGCTGTACTGCATTTCTTTACCGACCGCTCGCCCTTACCTCTACTCCGGAACTCTCCCCACTACTTACATTACTTCCCCTCTTTCGCATCGCTGAGCTGTTAGGACTAAATAATCGGTCTGTAGGTTATATATAGTACGTTATTGAAACAACTTCTTTTATAATAATGTTCTTAAGTGTAAGTTTTGTATTTCTTATTCCCTTTTTGGATCATTGAATGTTCTTAAAATTGTATACAGTTATTTTATAAACAATGTGAACACGATTGTTTATATAGTACGTCCGCTCAAATGAGAGCCACTTGCACCTACCTTGAGTGGGAGGCGTCAGGTGTTTCAGTCTTGAAGCACGCGGCTGGTTGTTGGTACGCCAGCGCTGTTGACAGATCTAAGTCGGTGCTCCGAGAACAAGTTCATATAGTATTCGGTTTCAGACGAGCACGGAAGTAAAGGTACAGTAAATGTATATTGTGGCTTTTGTGTTCCATACATTATGATTGTATTTATAATCTGGCGTTTTTGGAAAACGGATAACAATAGTCGTAGACGTAAATCCACACAATCGCCATTAGGACGCGGTAAGATTGTACAAGAGCAAACAGTGTTAATTATTATTAGTATTTATACGTATTTTAAAGACGATGCTAAGTGCCGGACACCATTTAAAAATACCAGTGCCACTACAGAAGTGACTCGCGCAACAAAAAACGTAGCCGTCATAGAAAAAGATGTATGTAATTGACGAACTATCATAAAAAATATGGCCATGTTGTACTACGACTGCCCCCCCTTACCATTGTTGTCTCAATGCCATAGAATTCGTTTGTTCGGAACTGAAGAGAAATCTCCGGTCAGAAAATGCATTGGGAAATAAATCTGTTCAAGTAGTATGTGCTTAATAGCAAATGTGATGGATGACGTTAATAATAAAAAGCATTAGGTAAAGTATATCGAACATGTAAAGACAAAAGAAAGTGATTATCTCTCCTTAGAAGCTATCTTGGAATCTTGTGTAATTGATTTAAATAGTGACTCAACGGACTCTGAATAGAAGGCTGTTCGTGTTTTAGTTCTGTATTATAAGACGCACACGAAGGTTCACTTTAGTCTTCACAAGGGAGAGATGGCAACGCAGCGTTGTTTACAAGGAACCTGCTCGGAGTCGCGTGCCTACTTGCACCCTGCGGTAAGTGTGTCCAATCGCACGTTCCAAGTGGCTCTCATTTGAGCGGACGTACTATACACTGTAACTCACAATTATTGACGTATCTCTCTAACCGTCATTTGAATGCTATACGGTTATTAAAAATCACTGAAGATTTTAAGATTCCGTGACTCTGTTAAGATATAACTTTTTATAAAAATAATAATACAGTTTTATCAATAAAAGACTTAGATTTATTTTCACAGTAACTTAAATTTTAATTATTTCACTATGGTTGTTATGACATATGTGACCCGTTGCGCGAAAAGGGACCTAAAGTCGTGAAAGAAAATTTTACAAGAGAACAAAATAACGAGTTTTGTGTAAAAACTGCATTTCTGTGTTTTGACATATTGCGCTACCTGTAGGCTTTCTTTACATACTAAACTAGGACGTAGTTTTACACAATGCTTCTTAAATATCTAAATCTTTCTTATAGTTGCTAAGAAACCAAGTGAAAGCTTTAATTGCATTTTTCTCGAAAAGTACATAACGTAATATCAAGATTCAATAAGTAATATATTAAACATTATAGCACTAGAACCATGATTTTTTAAATGCTCAGTATTTCATCCTCTTTTTGAAACAAAAAAAAATCCGACTTTTGGTCCCATTTCCTGCAACTGGTCTTTGCAAATTCATACAAGAAAAGTAATGGTATTACATCAGTGTCATTTTGAATGTAATAGAGATTGTTCCAGCCCACTGAAAAGACTCAAAACTGTAAATGGATTGAGGTATAGTCCCTGGAAATTTGTCCTTATTTTTGAAGCTAAAAAAATTGAAGAGATTGGTTTCGTGGCAGATAAAAAAAACGTTGTGCTAGACGAACAGCGAGGGGAACAATATTAGAACAAGGGGAATTCAAGCGTACAAGGTGAATAAAGGAGTACAATGAGAAAACAAGGATAGCAAGGGGAGTACAAAGAATCTACAACGATAACAAGGGTAATACAATGAGAACAAAGGAACTACAGCGAGGAAAGGGGGAATATAAAGAGAAAAGCGGAAATACTAGTGGAACAATGAGAAAATAAGAGGAACAAGGGGAATACAAGAATAACAAGGAGAGCAAACGGAATATGAGGGTAACAAGGGGAAGACGAAGAGAGCAATGGAATGACAAGGGAAGCAATGGGAATCAATCTTCTTAATGTATCCAGCTGTTTGCTGACAACATAAAGTCCGCTATAGTCCACTGTAGTCTATTCAGTTGTTGTTTTTCACGGGAAATGAGGGGTATTTTGATCGGTGTTCATTATAGATGCCTGTTGCTAGTAGCCAGAGGAGGGATGTAGTCAATATATACTGCAGGGCTGTGTCTTCTGCAACTGGTACTGATGATTTTAATTTACTTCTTTTGTGGTTTATGGATGGACAGTATAGAATAATGTGTTCCAGATTTTCATCACGATTATTACACCACAGACAAGTAGGATTATCAGAAATGTGAAATCGGTGTAGGTACAATTGAGTGACAATGTGACCTGTTCTGGCTCTTGTTAAAAATGTTTGAACATGTCTGGGCAAGTTTTTGTACATTTCCAGGTCATTTGGTTTCTTTTGTACAGACTGTAAAATTTTTCCTTTGTCAGAAGAGAGCCAATTGTTGATCCATAGGTTTGTAAAATGAGACTTTACTGAAGCAAAAGCACTGGATAGAGATATCACTTGAAGAGACCTTGGTTGCAAATATGTTGCCTGTCTTGCAATATTATCGACTTTCTCGTTTCCAAGTATATCACAATGACTAGCTATCCATTGAAATGATATTTCCTTTTGGAGTTCTTTTAGTTTACTTGTTTCTGAATTGGAATAATTCTATGTGCATATAGGTTTGGTACTCACCTTGTCGTTGTGAGGGGACTTAAACATGTTGTTTAAGCTAACAAGTAACAAGGAGGTACCCACATAAGCTGCATTAACACCAACGCAGTCCCACTAGAGCTGGGAACGGAGCGAGTAGAACTGTTGAGTAACTCGGTTCTAGCGGTTTAATGTGCTTGCAGCGGAGCACCGAAGTTACTCAGTTAACCGTAGATGTTACCGGCCATTTCAAACAGAGTTCACATGTTTCACTAAGGTCTAGCAGACAACGATGTAGGTACTATTTATTGTATTTAAGTATTTTCTGCTGCAGGGCAAATTATTTCCGACAGGGGATCATCCCTATCCCCAAGGCGGGCTGAAACTCTAGTATTGAAGAGGAATTCATCCTATATGTGACATGTCAAGTGGGCCTAATAAACACTGTCAGATTGTAGGCCTACATATTACTGTATTTATAATAATAATAATAATAATAATAATAATAATAATTATTATTATTATTATTATTATTATTATTATTATTATTATTATTATATTGGAGTGTTTGATTAATATTGAAATATGTTAAAAAAGAAGTGCATTATATTTTCTATCTGTGTTTATTGGATTCATGTTACCTGATCAGTCATCATTTCATTTGTTTTTATTTCTATGATTTATGTCACCTAATTAGACCTACTTTAATTTATCAATAATATTAGCCTACTCTTCCCGAAAGAGAACATGTTGTATGGAAGACTAGTCATGTTATAAACATTACGTTCTTCAGTTCAAGGTTCTACGTTTTATTGATTGATTTATCTACTTTCCGTAATAAATAATAATAATAATAATAATAATAATAATAATAATAATAATAATAATAATACCTTTATTTAACCTGGCAGAGTTAAGGCCTTAAGGCCTTCTCTTACACTCAACCAGGAGCTGGATACATTAAGAAGATTGATTCCCATTGCTTCCCTTGTCATTCCATTGCTCTCTTCGTCTCCCCTTGTTACCTTCATATTCCGTTTGCTCTCCTTGTTTTCCTCTTGTTATTCTTGTATTCCCCTTGTTCCCCTTATTTTCTCATTGTTCTCCTAGTATTTCCACTTTTCTCCTTATATTCCCCCTTTCCTCGCTGTAGTTCCTTTGTTCTCATTGTATTGTCCTTGTTATTCTTGTAGATTCTTTGTACTTCCCTTGCTATCCTTGTTTTTCATTGTACTCCTTGTATTCACCTTGAAATGCTTGAATTCCCTTAAGTGCTTTAGGTAGCGCTTCATCGAGCCCGTTTCTATCTTCTTTTTTACTCAGCTGCAGCGTTTAACGTTTACCTCACATGTTAATTTATTAGTCGTTAGTATTATAAATTATTTTATAAATTTTATTTCGTCCTCATAGCTATATAACACTGAAGATTAAATAGGCCTTTCATATAAAATAACTCCGCAAATAGCTGTAGAGAAGCACTTTTTTCTCGTCAATTAGCAAAGCGAAAGCGCTTTACTACAACGCTTTTAAAACACGCTTCGTTTCACTTTCAAAGCAGATTCTAAAATCGACATAATCTATCCAAATTTTAAATCTGCCGCCACAAGTTTGTACTCGGTACTGTACTCGGATCAACCGAGTAATGACGTCACAGTACCTGCTCCGAACCGAACCGAACTCCGTCCCCAGCCCTAAGTCCCACTATATTTTTCACTGCTTATGATTCATGAAGTCTCTCAGTGTAAAATAGTCCCTCAATCGGATCTCCGGGTAGGGACTGCACTGAGAGATGCCAAGAATCGTACTAAAGTAGTTATTTGGAACACCAAAGCAATGGGAAGACAAAGAGAACAAGAAGAGGACAAGGGTAGTACAAGAAGAATGGTTATACAAAAATAACAATGATAATATATGAAGAAAAAGGAGATATTGAGGAGACCATGGGAAGACAAAGGCACGAAGAAGAAAAGATGAACAAGTTTAAAACATGGAGAACAAGAGTAACACAAGGATTACAAGGGAAGAACATGAAGAACAATAGAAGGACAAGGTGAACAAGGGGAATACAAAGAGAACAAGGGGAATATAAGAAATAAAGGGTAAGACAAGAACAAAAAGAGGAATGCAACGATAAAACAGGAAAATAATGAGGAAAAGGGCAATACGAATAGAAAGGGTGAATACCATTAGAGGAATGAGGAATACAAGGAGTGAAAATAGGAATACAAGAGAAAAAGGAAATAAAAAAGGGGGGAATACCAGAAGAACACTGTGAAAACAAAGAGAACGAGTGGAAGACGAGAACAACAAAAATATAAGGATAATAACGGAAATACAATGAAGACAAGAGGAATACAATGAGGACAAGGGGAATACAATGAGGACAAGGGGAATACAAAGAGAACAAAGGAAATACAATGAGAACAAAG
Organism: Periplaneta americana; assembly: GCA_025594305.2. Taxonomy (NCBI): domain Eukaryota; kingdom Metazoa; phylum Arthropoda; class Insecta; order Blattodea; family Blattidae; genus Periplaneta; species Periplaneta americana. Next base: position 48,518,073 of record JAJSOF020000035.1, on the reverse strand, counting down.
GGGATACAAGGAGAACAATGAGTGGTTACGTTTTTATGTGACAGTCAATTCCTCTTTTCTTTCATAAAAACTACTAGACAATCATACCAGTATGTCATTACGCTAATAATAGTGTGGAGATTATATTGTATTGTGGTCTTGGCTGAGATTGCCGTCGGCGGCGTAATCTAGTAGTGGGATGAGGAACTCGTGCTGCGAACTTCATCGGACGAGGATTCGATTCTCCTTTGGGCGCTTGTCTATTTTAATGGTATAAATAACTTCAGAAAATTCTTTCTTTGTAAGTAGATAGAAAGCTTTATGTACACAGTTGTTAAAAATGTTTTATATTGTTTAATTCTCATAACACCCGCAGCTAGTTTGCCGTGTTACTTGATTATATTAAATTGATACAACATAAAAGATAAAGGCAATGACATTTTAAACCTACGTCTTTCCTTCGTCGTCTTGACGATAATAATTATACAGAGCCCAAAAAGTTTATGATTTAATTAGAGATCTTTATTTATTGAAATACAAAGCAGAACTTCTTGCTTGTAGACAGAAGGAAAAAATCATGTTAAAGGATGATGTCAGAGTTTGCCATTTTCGTATAATGAATCAGAACTTAAATCAATTTTTTTTGTGGTTGATGGTCCAATGGTTTATTGTCATAACATTAATGCCCTATTCACAGAACTGTATCAAGAGCATATCATGAGATTGGAGACTTCATTGACTTCTCACAGCGAAGTCTGAAGGTTGTACTTCTCCGTAATGGTAATTTGAAACCTTCCAATCCAATTGCCCATTCTGTGCATTTCAATAAAATCTATGACAACATGAAACTGCTACTAGAGACACTTTGTTACGATCGTTACCAGTGGAATATCTGTGGAGATCTCAAGGTTTTTGGCATGTTGATGGGCATGTAAGTTGACTTCTCAGTTTGGTATTCCTTATGCCTTTGAATAGCGGCAATACAGATCAGCATTATGTTAAATACCGTCGCCCTCGGTAGCGTAGTTGGTATAGTGCTAGCCTTCTATGCTCGAGATTGCGGGTTCGATCCCGGCCGAGGTCGATGGCATTTAAGTGTGTTTAAATGCGACAAGCTCATGTCAGTAGATTTACTGGCATGTAAAAGAACTCCTGCGGGACAAAATTCCGGCACACCGGCGACGTTGATATAACCTCTGCAGTCCACATCTGTGGAGTAACGGTTAGCGCGTCTAGCCGCGAAACCAGGTGGCCCGGGTTCGATTCCCGGTTGAGGAAAGTTACCTGGTTGAGGTTTTTTTCGGGGTTTTCCCTCAACCCAATATGAGCAAATGCTGGGTAACTTTCGGTGTTGGACCCCGGACTCGTTTCTCCGGCATTATCACTTTCATCTCATTCAGACGCTAAATAACCTAAGCTGTTGATAAAGCGTCGTAAAATAACCTACTAAAAATAGCCTCTGCAGTTGCGAGCATCGTTAAATAAACCATAATTTAAATTTTAATGTTAAATACCAACTCCTTGTGAATCTCAAGAAGGTATTTCTTCCTCCTCTAAACGACATTTCATACAAGTTGAGAGGATGCGAAGGCATTTCTTTCCCCTTCTACTTGCCCTGAGTCCGTCAGTAACAGACCGGTAGCTGTTACTTCTTATACCTGCACCCCCCAAGCTGTACACATAAGAAAATAAAATATTAAATGAAGTACGTTAGTGGATATAAAATACAGTGACACAGATATTTGACAACTACATGTTTCAGTATATTTTAGTGTCGTTCTTACAATATTTTCAACTAATAATTAATTAAATTAAGGAATGTTAGTTTGTATTATGAAGTCAGGGGGGAGTGACACAGTGCAGATTGTCCCGTTGTGTATGCTGTAGAAAAGTAGCAACTAGCGGTGGAGAAAACATTTATCTTTTGTTGTCAGTAGCTTTTAATATACCAGTTGATGTAAACAGCAATAAAATGAAATATAAACACTTAGTATAGACTTTCGAAATATAGATTAACTTACTGGTAAACATTTTCAATAATAAAATTTGTCACTATGTTGAAAGTCAATAAGTCGAATGTTATTAAGATGGACAGTACCATCTTCCCCTTCACTGATGATAGAGAGAATGAGTAGAGAGGAAAAGCCTATCAACCAAACTGAAATGGGGATTACATATAAAATTGGGATTCATAAAGTGCATAGTAAAGACAATGGCGAAGACAGAGTCATAAGGATTTCAATATCTGAGAGACAAATTTCCTTGACTTAGCGAACCAAAATTAAAGGAAGGTATCTTTGTTGGACCTCAAATCCGAGAAATCTTTAAAGATGAACCTTTCTTTATTATTCTGACAGGCAAAAAACAAGCAACTTGGCAAAATTTTAATTGGGTTTGCAGCAATTTCTTAGGCATGAAGAAAGCTCCTGACTTCAAGAATGGTATCCGCAAACTTCTACATTCACACAAGGAACTTGGGTATCGTATGTTATTAAAAGTTCAGTTCCTGCACTCCAATCTAGAATATTGTTTCCAGAAAACCTTGTTGAATTAAGCGATGAACAAGGGGAACGTTTCCACCAGGATATAAAGTCAATGGAGCAACGTTGTCTAGATATCTGGAATCATTCAATGATGGCGGATTATTGCTGTATGTTGTACCGGAATGCTCCAGAAACCGTAAAAAGAGGAAGTCAACTACCTTTTAATCACAAAAGGTATGTTTATTATTATTATTATTATTATTATTATTATTATTATTATTTTATTATTTCACCATATTTTAGGTCTTAGATTTACGGATATCAATATATTCTGCAGCAATAAAAACTGTACTTGCTAGAAAAAATTAAAAAGTATTTTCGTAATCAGTATGAAAAACTGGTCTAGAGACGCATATTTTCATTTCAGATTTAAAAAGTTTGATTTTGTAGACCAGTGTAATCAAATGGTGACATGGTGTATTTTCGGCGTGTTCTCGACTATTGCTACAGATGGCAGGCACGACCATGGGTGTCTTTTCAGCGTGTTGCCGAGTAGCGTAACAGACGGTAGGCACGGAGCACTTTTGCGTGTACGCCGTATTTATTTATTTTTTTGCAGGGTTTTTGTTTGACGATTTTAACCTCAAAGCAACACACATTTAAACACAGGAAATTAACTCAATTTATTAGAATATTAAACTTAACATTAACATAATTTATATTGTGCAAATCTAGTTCAGCCAGAGGTCCCGGGATCGATACCCGGCCCCGGAACAATTTTTCCCTTGAAATTATTCAAATCTGCTTTACAGGGAGCTTTACCTGAAAGACTAGATTTGCATAATATATACGTCACTGTGTACGTTAACAGAAAACCACAATTCCAAGTCACACAGAGATTGTGTGCACTCGATGTGGGTCTCTGGCGTTTCGTCAGCCCACGCGAGTTATGTGGATATAAAGGGAAAAAGTTGAGACGGTGTCGGGTGGAGTTCCCGGGTAGCTCAGTTGGCAGAGCGCTGGTACGTTCAACCAGAGGTCCCGGGATCGATACCCGGCCCCGAAACAATTTTTCCCTTGAAATTATTCAGAATTTATGTTATTTTAAATACATATGTTTTTGACTGCGCTGTTTGTGTCTGCTATTTTGGGTTGTTCCTTTCAAGGCTTGCGGGTTGTTGCTTGTACGATATTAACCCTTTGATGCACGCATTTGGGAAGGAAATAAAAAATTGTGTTTGTAATGAAATTAAACTTTTATTTGTCTAAGAGAAGTGCCTGAAATTTTAAAAAGTTTAAAAACTTCCATTTTTTACACAGAGAATGGGTGGTTTCATGGTAAAACCACTATGCAGTACTGCAGAACACAATGTCTTCAGACTTATTGCGAATGATACGAAAGGAAACAGTTTAAACAGTTTCTGGTTTCATTAAGGCAAAGTGCCACTTCATATATGTTGCGTGGTAATTAGAAAGGAAAAGAATAGACCTTCTATCCTTCCAATTGAGTTAGGACACTCCAGCATATGACGTACGGCTATCACTCTCACCACGTTTCATGTCGCGGTCTCTTCTTTCGTCGTGTGGTAAACCAATACGCCCATGTCTAACTGTACCACATGCATAGATATTTTGCTGCCTTAGAAATCATCAGATTCAAACTTGTGAAAAAGTTGTCAAAAACACTTTGTGATTGTCACCAACCATCTCTTCCATGTAGCCATGATGAATAAGCTGACACAAAAATGGAACATTTTGTTGGATGTGGTAAGCATAACTACCCTGTTTGCGTAGTGGTTACGTTTTTAAACCACCACTTTATTTCTATATTGACACCACATGTGTCGAATAAATTACAATCTTGTTACTGAAATATGTTCTGAAAGACCGAAAGACAAATAATACTAAATAGAAACTTACGTAATTGTGATATTTTAGCATACAACTGAAATAAAAACACGTAGCGAGTCTTCCACATCCCAACTATACACAACAACATCTGCCATCTTAGTGGAGCAACATAAATATAGGGAAAATAAAATTCTTCTACAGTTACTAGGGATCAGTGAACGCAGCGCAGTAGTTTTGAAATACAAATCACACTGTAAGTAGGCGGGAAACTCAAATTTAAAAGGTGGTTATGTACTGTAACCACTGCGCTTCAAAGGGTTAAGTAATATAGCATATGCTTAGTTGGAAATCAATAGTTGGAATAAGAAAATGAATAGCGGTACTTTAATGTACGTCACATGTAATGAGCGTATTATAGTATTGTCGAGCAAAAACACTACTATGACAATGAATATTATAATTTAGAATATGATGATGATGATCATGATGATCATGATGATCATAATAATGATCGCATTTTTTTTTTTTTTTCCAATAAGATTTTATTTCGTTGGGTAAAATAATTTTTGGGGTATGCATTTTGTTTGCGTGATACAGATGGGAATTTCGATGCGCGAGGGAGATTCAATTTGAATTGAATTAAATTAAATTAAAATGTAATTTCATTGCTGCATCTGGATGCATATGAACCGCAACCACTTCACGCCATATTTTGTGTCTCCGAGGTAGTGAATATACAAGACTCGAGGCGGTGGGTGGACTGAAAGAGACGTTGCTACACACCAGCACAGACAGTCTCATGAAGTTATTATACGTACGTAGGCGAATGAATTTTTTTATTATCCATTTAACAATGGACGGTAAAGCATGCATAATTGGCGCTGTGTGCCCTTACTTCAAAGGGAACGTGCTATGCGATACATGAAATGGTTTACTTTTAGGCGTAAATTTTTATAAAATATACAATTATAATTAGGCCTAATATTTTCTCAATCTTCTTCTTCTTCTTCTTCTTCTTCTTCTTCATCTGACATTCCCGGTTAGACTGTAGTTGCCAGTTCGATTTTCACTGTTCCATCTATCTTTTGAGTGGCCTTTCTTGGTCGCTTCTGCTAATGAAATCATAAAGGCTTGCATAATAGTACATTATGCAACGAGCCTATAATGATAGTGATTAAGACGCGAGTATGTCTGTTTATGAAACGAGCTCGACCATATTTCTAACTTGAAATTATACAGAAGTATTCATTTTATTTGTATCTGACTGGAGATCGGAAGTGACCTTGTGCATAGATTGCGAATTGTGAGATGTGCGCAGACGCGAAAGTATTGATTTTTTTCCGAGGAACAATAATGTCATTGACCTTGATGTAATGTAGAGAATAACATGAACTAATTTTGATATAACCTGGAAATTGATTTAGAATTGAAAAACGAGATGACAGATTAAATTTATTTGAATATTATTTACAGTTAACGCTAATTATTATAGTAACAGAACATAACCTTCTGCGACAGTATTGGATTTCCAGCCTCCGTGACTTTTCCCTCGTCTTTCGATTGCATATCCGAGAATAATCGAAAACTGAACTTTAATGAATAGGTGTACTTTAATGACATGCAGTAGTATAATTACTACATGACGGCATGGTCGAGCATAAAATTAATTGTGGAAGTTGTGAACAAAACTTGTCATTTCAATCTAAAAAAAAAATTAGTTATTTACGGTTTCGATATGTTTAGGGAGACATTTTTTCTGAATATGTTACTATTGTTATTCTAACTCGGTCGTTTCAATGAGAAATAGTATGGTAAAATCAGTATTTTCAATCAAAACCGGATAATTTCATATCATACTAATACCAATATTTTCATTGTTTTTTTGTATAAAAACGGACATTTTCAACATTCTGTATGTGTAGCAATTACCAATCCTTTGAAATTCGGTCATTTCCACTCTTATGTGCAAGAATGATAATATCTTATTGCTAATTGAAATTATTGTAAAAGTGTTATAATTATACAGTGGATGCGGGATGACTTATCGTTGAATGTAGGTGCACATTTACTATATGTTACATTTTTTTTCATTCAGACCATTGGCTCACCAGGTTTCAAACGTAAACAGACGACGTCAACATGCTACTGTATCTCCGTATAGTCAGAAGGAAATGAAAAATAACGTACTGTAGTACATACCTTGCAAGGTTCAGTCCTCGTCATCATTGATGCAATTACTAGCGTTGCAGTAAACGACGATATATTCTCGTAAGTTGTCGAAGCTGAATCATCTTCGCCTATCGCTTAAACAGTTTTTGTATCTAGAGAATTCCTGAAGAAAATCTCTAAAATGGGGATCACTCAATTTCTTTAGAGGAATATTTGCACTGAGCATCATGTTTCATGTGTCGTTTAGACCCGCACAACTAAATGATGATGATGATGATAATGATAATGATAATGTAGATGGCTCCTCAGATTTCACTTCAACGCATTTCCTATGCGATGTACTGTTGCAATGTTTCTCTATAGTCTGAGTTGTTCTGATTTTTATTTCAATTTTACATACAGTACATACGATATTGTCTTCGTTAATACATAAAATGTCACTCTCATACTTCTTAATTGCTTTTCGTATCTCTGAATGAATTTAACGTTTTGCCTTCTACATTATGAATGGATCAGGACTACACTATTGAACGCGTACTAAATACTTGAGCAGGATAATACAACTGCACACATTGCGTTGCAATATTACTATGAACGGACCGGTGTTCCTTCGTTTTGTACGCTGCTGTACTCGCCAGGTACACAAAAGACGAACGACGCAGCACGTGCCATATACTCTGATACGAAACAACTTCACTTTTCCTTAAGCAATCCCGCATACACTGTCTGGTTATAATATATTCATTTTTCCGTGACACAGTAGAATAAAAGTGAAGAATATCTAGGTAGGGAGATAAGCTATTAAATTCAGATTTTTATTTTCTTGCAATGTGCATTCACATAGTTGACCTAAATGTTCTTTCCTTAATTAAAATTATTGTAAAATGTTACGGTACGGGTGATTATCAGAGATGAAACAACGATTGAGAAAGCAAGATTAATAGCGCCTGAAAAGCCGAAAACCCGCACGACAAATGTTGTATACATCGCATCGTTGTAAAGACTGCTTGTGAGTGTTTCGAGACGTCGAGATTGATCATTCCCTAAGTCCCGAACGTCAAGCAGCCTTGAATCGTCACAGTTTTTTATACCTGACTGAACTTTTATCTACTTTGGCAACTGTTATATAGTTATAAACAATCAAGTAGCCTATTTTGAACATCATCTCTACTTTTCGGTGTATAATAATCCGCTCCCCAGTCTTTATTTAATTACTAGACCCTTATTAAAAGACTAGGAATTTTCTTTTCATATGTTTGAGATCAAGTGTGCAATGCAGGTAAAAAGATATTAACGTTATGTTTTATGTTTCTTAGAAACACAAATTTATTTGAGAATTGTTTTTTTTTCTATCCTATTTGTATAACCATAGCTAATATCATATAATAGAACCAGAACTAAGATACTGTTCTGTTTTGTCCTTTTGTCTCATTTAAACATTTATAATGTTATTTATTTCAATGATGTATGTTATTCAAAGTTATGAAATCTTTCCAGCCGACCAGATGCTATTTCGAGAATGATACAAGATTCGAAAGACAAATGGAACGAACACAGCGAGCGAGAGCGGCAGTTAGTTTTGTTCATCTCTAATGATTGTGTATAGTAAGCACCAGCCAGGCCTCTATCTTCCCACAATAGGAGTCTGGGAAACATATTTTCCCGTTAGAGTGTCAAAATTTAATTAAAATATGTAGGAGTATATATTTGGTAATTTAGGACCAATGCGCTCTGGACCCCTATTGCTGGAAGATTGTAATGTTATATTCGTTACTCCATGACACAGTTGATGTAAGTGACGTGTATGTTTTACTGTTATAAATGTCAAATAGCTTTTTTCGAACAAAAGTGAGCATTTCCCTCATATATCCAAACAAAACCGGACATTTCCAAAATATTTTTGTCTTTAAAATGCACAGAAAACGACTCAAATCATGATTATTGGAGTGATGAGATAAACTGCTCTTTTGTGATCACCGTTCGACCTGTGATTGCTAATTTGTGATCAGTGATCTTAGTCAGTGAAACAGTGATAAACAGTGATTGAACTGCGAACTTGTTCGAGGTGAACACTGAACAGTTCATTCTTGCCCTCTCATAAGCGTCTCACTGCGATGTTTCAATGCTCTCGACATTTCGCATATGGTAGGAGCGGGAAAGAAAATGTGTTTGTACTTCACAGAAGTCAAGTGCAAGCACAATACTGAGATGTAAATACAGGGACATCATTTTATTTTTACTTGCATTTTTATTGTACCTCCATTTCTGAATGTACTTCACTCTCACCCCTTCACTAATGTCCTTGCTCCCGTCAGACACAAAACTTACGGCCGCTGTTGCATTCGAAGTTTTCAAGCAGTGAAGTAAACACTGCAGTGTATAGTGTGTTTCAGAAATATGATTGCGTTTTCTATAGAAGAAAGAACCTATATTAATAATATCGTACTAAAAATTATATTCAAGAAACGATAAATTCAATTTCATAGAATATGCTTCAAAATGTTTTTAATAATATGCGTACTGAATTGACGCCTGCATTGTAATGAACGGCAACCATTTTCAGCAACTTGTTTAAAAATTAAGATTAGCTTTTTTTGAATTGAGGTGGCTAGAAGCAAAGGAATGCTAGTGACATTTGTAATAACATGAGTTAAGTGCATCCAGTGTAAGCAAAAGTATCTCAAATTTTGGTGGCAAAGGGGTATTCTAATCGCATCACACATTAAAATTTAAATAAAAAATTTCACCGATTTTACGAAAGCTTAAATATTTAAACCCCATTTTCTGAAAAGTAACTTAAGTGCACTTACAGCCCTTTACTTATGACCCCTCAATTTAAATGCACTCTATATATTGTATGTTAACACCAATAATTAATATGCTAAATAAAGTAGACATTACATAACGAACATAGCCGCCTGAAAAGTTGAGTTTTTGAAAAAAAATGTTACTACTCTACTGTATTTTGATAAATTCCGTAAAAGTGATGATCAAACTGAAAATCGTAATATCGTATTTCCCTACAACATAAATGGATACACTACTTTTCTCTCCTCCTATACCCAGTAAAATGATTTGTTTACTTATTGCATTAGTAACATCAAACTCCTGTAATGGAAGGGGGCAACAGTGTTTCCGAGTATAGCCAGGTTAATGTTAAAAATGTTGGTAAAAATAAAGTGATGTCCCTGTATAATGGAACCAGAACATTTTGATAACTAAGATACTGTTCTGTTTTGTCTTTTTGTCTCATTTAAACATTTATAATGTTATTTATTTCAATGATGTATGTTATTCAAAGTTATGAAATCTTTCCACGCCGACCAGATGCTATTTCGAGAATGACGAGATAAGATTCGAAAGACAAATGGAACGAACACAGCGAGCGAGAGCGGCAGTTAGTTTTGTTCATCTCTAGTGATTGTGTATAGTAAGCACCGGCCAGGCCTCTATCTTCCCACAATAGGAGTCTGGGAAACATATTTTCTCGTTAGAGTGTCAAAATTTAATTAAAATATATACGAGTAGCTATATATTTGGTAATTTAGGACCTATGCCCTCTGGACCCCTATTGCTGGAAGGTTGTAATGTTATATTCGTTACTCCATGATACAGTTGATGTAAGTGACGTGTATGTTTTACTGTTATAAATGTCAAATAGCTTTTTTCGAACAAAAGTGAGCATTTCCCTGATATATCCAAACAAAACGGACACATCCAAAATATTTTTGTCTTTAAAATGCACAGAAAACGACTCAAATCATGATTATTGGTAGTGATCAGATAAACTGCTCTTTTATGATCACCGTTCGACCTGTGATTGCTAATTTGTGATCAGTGATCTTAGTCAGTGAAACAGTGATAAACAGTGATTGAACTGCGAACTTGTTCGAGGTGAACACTGAAAAGTTCATTCTTGCCCGCTCATCAGCGTCTCAATGTCTCGACATTTCGCATATGGTAGGAGCGGGAAAGAAAATGTGTTTGTACTTCACAGAAGTCAAGTGTAAGCACAATACTGAGATGTAAATACAAGCGTTTCATCATTTTAAAATCAGATTAAAGATTTGAAAGTGAGCATTCATTCATTCATTCATTCATTCATTCATTCATTCATTCATACTAAATGAGAATTGACAGCGATGTACGCTGATAAAGAAACCACTTCCTGACGATCGTCGCCAGCGCTTATAATCGCTGGCGATGTGCGTCCGACTTTCAGCCTAAACTGTCTAATAAATAAGGACAACAAACTCAACTACACAAAATTTCTGGGACTTTTTATAGACGCCAGTTTAACATGGAATAAGCACATCGAGTACATATGCACAAAGCTATCAAGAGTTTTATATTTGCTAAAGAAATTAACTACTTGCGTTTCTCAAAATTATTTAAGATGTGCCTACTTTTCTTTCTTTCAGTCGATAATTCGATATGCCCTAATTTTCTGGAGAAATGGAACCAAAATTGGAAGCGTCTTGATTTTACAAAAGAAGGCCATTAGAATTTTATGTAAATCAAATTATCTAGAACAATGTCGGCCACTTTTCACACAATCACGGATTTTAACAAAATTTATAAATTTATATATATATATATGATCTAGTACTTTACACTAGACAAAATATCGACAATTACTCATTAGTGGCCAATATACATGATCATGAAATTAGAAATAGTGAACAAATTAATATTCCATATTGTAGATTACACAAGAGCAATACAAACTTTTTAATTATGGGGATGAATTATATATAAGCTCCTAGTTAATATTATAAATTACCAATCAATAGTTTCAAAACTAGATTTTACAATTGGTTATTAAATAATCCCTTTTATTCTGTTGCTGAGTTTTTCAACAAAATTTGTATGAAATTGTATTTTAATAAATAAATTTTAATTGCAATTTAGTTAGTTTTCTTCAATTTAAAAGTTTCAAATTATTTCATGTTTTGATTGTATTACTTAAATTTTAATGTTTCTGTTATGGGCAATTCCAAAGTATCGGACGTAATTCTCAGACCTGTTATTTGGGGAAAACATCTGGATTGTTTCAAACTTAATACACATTTATAAAAACAAATTTTACCACAGATGTATCTAATACCAGTGCATGAATGTATGAAGTGTGAATGGACCTAACCATTGTTGTCTTTATATAATAATATATAGTTAAAACGTAACGGATGTAACAAAGAAAGGACAAGGTAATTTCTACACTAAATTAAATGTCTGATTTCTCTGAAAGTACAGCAGATATTAATTCCAATTTTTTTTTACTTTAAAGTAGACATCATACATGTTATGTTGGTACTATTTTAAAAGTATACCACTCTGATTACCTTGGCATTCTTCAAGGAAATATAAGCGTAACGGACGTAACTCAACGATTGTAACGGACGTAACAACTGAATATTTATGTTGAAAATGAAAAGAGTCCTCTTGTATCGCCAGGTACAGGTGCATTTATCTTTCTAACAATGTCATCAGGTGAGTACCATATTTCATCTTCCATTTGTGGCCATACCCATCCACATCCGGCTGGATGCATAACCCGTACACGGAACTCTTCATTCCCATTGATATCAGTCACAATCTCATAAAATTCATTATTTTCATTAATTACAACAAAATCATCTCTTTTAAATACGGTATTCAACCCTACATTTTGTTCTGTATCTGGTGGCTAGAGACATACATATCCTTAAATGGTCTCTGGTATTCTTTAGTATTGATTTCACAAGCTTGGAATATATTACTTGTAGAATCATGTAGAAAATAGTGGAAATTCTTAAGACCAGGAATGGGGGCAGTATTAATCTTCGATCATTCATGTTGCTTCTGCTGTGTGCATAAATCTATTTTCTCCTTTGGTACAAAAATAACTTTGATTTTCTCAGCCACTGCCAGTGCAGCTTCAAAGAATTCCATAGCACTTGTGATTGTGATTTTCCTTTGAAGGATTGCTCTCCACACAGCCCTTTTTATGGTACCACCTAAGCCATCCACTGGACCTTTCCCGTGAGCAGTGCCAAAAAATATCCAGGTTACTTCCTTCAAATCTGAGTGCAATAGAGTTGGGTTTGTGACTATAAGTTAGTCAGTGTATATCGATTTTTAAATTGACTTGCAGCACCATCAGAGCACAGGTGAAATTTTGAAATGTTTGGATGACTCTCTTCATGGGTACTAAGAATGATTCGATTGAATTCAAGAACAGCATGTTTGTCATGTTGTAAGTCATCACTTACTACAACACAAGAAGCAGATTGATTGTCTTGTGTGATGATGCATGTATAGAGTGTTATCCCTTGTGTAATCCAATGTGCAGACATAATCTCATTCTGCTGACTATATTGAAGTTTTCTGAAAAATCAACATGAATGATCGCTTCACCATGTGCAAGAGATGATTTCATTGATTTGATAGCTCTTAATTGAATTTTTGCTATGAAACAGTGGCGCCTCATCATTTTCAGTTGTTCAAGAAGAGCAATATTAGCCTCACGAACAGTACAAGAAATGGCAGTCTTCTTGCTTTCTGCATTCCATTGATAGTAGGTAATAGTAGCATTTAGAACAGCATTCTTCACCCGTTCTGAAACAAAAGCTTCAGCATCTGCACACTTATTACGTTCACCTAAACAGCAACTTGGTATCCACAAGCATACAGAATCTTTGACAACAATATCTACCTTTGGAAGATTACAGCCAAGTATATTAAATGCATCAAACAGGAACTGAAAATTGTCATGATACTTGCAGCAACAAACGGCATTGTCCTTCTCAGACAATAGCCTTACAGGAGTTCGTCTTAAATTAGCAAAAGTTGACTTCCCTATTTCAGTCTGGATTTTCTTCTTTAAAAAGTCTGTATGCTTCCATGACATTCATATTTAAAATTATCTTCTGCACAGATGTCTTCTTTCCTTCCTGTTTTATAGTGATAAAATGTTTCATTCCTGGATATTGCCTGGAGCTGAGATCACTTTCGTAAAATTTAACAACCTTATTTCTTGTTTCTGCATTTTCATCAGGTAGCCTTCTGTGTGTCATTCGGTTTATAAATACAAAAGATTGAGACAATTTTTTTCACTACAGCTTCTTTCTTCTTTGGAGATTGGGATAGCACTTTCTTCACTCTTTGCAGAGCTTTGCCAAAGGACTGTGGTGACGCAAATGATTTTCAGGGACTGCTGTCAGTTGTCTGTTGATTGTCACTCGCTTGTTTGTGTTTCCACATTTCTGCCATTCTGTTTCTTGATTTCGCTGCTTCTGCTCACCTTCTGCTACGATTCCATCCAGATCTTCTATTTCTCTGATCTTCTGCATTTTCTTCCATATTTCTTAAGCCTTTTCTGCACTCAATCTGGATCTGTATTTTCTCATTCTTTCTGCAGGTGTCATTGGTTTCTTTTTAATATTTTCTATAGGCATGTGGTCCATCTGGGGGAAAGGAAGCTTATTTTGCATTTATAGGTTATGGGGCATATGTTGCTAATGCTACAAATACAACAAACTATGTTACGTCTGTTACAGTTCATAACTACCAAAGTAAATAAGTTATGAACAAATGACATACCATTGCATAATCATTAAATAATCCACTAGAAATCTGGTAATTATCACAAATATACCTATCTTGAGTGCTAAAATATAAAAAAAATTATCGAAAATCGTAACTGATGTAACATCAAATATGTGGTATTTTAATGCTTTCATAAATCCATAAACCACATGTCACACTACTTATCGACATAGCAATTCTGAAAGTACATTTCCTCAGCTTGACTTCAGTACCACATTAGTTTCAGTCCCGTACCTTTGTTTCCAGAAAAGAACAGAAGATATTCAGTGATAATAGTCAGTGTCCAACTGAAGCTCTGATATCATTATTGAAATGAAGCAATATGGCAGCATGTCATGTGACACATTATTGTCAACTCATGTTTTAGAAACTACAGATCATCCCTTAATTGGAGGATAATTTTTTGTTTTAATAACAGAACTTTTTTTTCATCGATCATGTCCACTTTTCATTGGAATTAGTGTTTTTTAAATGTATTTATATGTTTTTTTCAATGTATTCTGACGAAGCCTAAAACTGTAGCCTATGTCTAATGGCCAAATAAATTGAGTTGAATTGATGATCGCCACAAACAAACCGTAGCTTTACCCTCTGTTGTAGTGTCACCACCTTTACATCTGCGCATTACATTCGCCAAAATCCATTTTTTTTATTTCAAGCCTTTGAAAATTGAGGTGCGCATTACATTCGAGTAAATGCGGTAGATAAAATCCTTTGCCTATGGCTGAGTGCGCGCTTGTCGGTGTGCGAGCGGCCTGCGACACGGCGCCAGGTTGGCGACTGCAGTCCCGCTGTACTTTATACCTTGATTTCACTTGGCACAGGGCGCTTGCCTCGGTTTGATTGGATTTTCTTCAATAAGGCAATAATGCTATTTAAAATAAGTGCAATGGCATCTATTACGGGTGTGGTGAGTATAGTTTTACAACCAGTTCTCTGCGATTCGTGAAATGTTTATGGAAATAAGTCTTCGCTGAGATGGCTGGCCTGTACTTTAGAATCGTGTTTATTACATGATGAAATTCGCTGAGATAAGCTTTTCCTACGTAACGTAAATTGTTCGTATCAGACGACGAAGCAGTGTAGAATAATTCAATTTAAAGATTAATAAAATTCAATGAGACGAATAGGCTACAACTGATCTCACACTTCCAAGTACATGAAACTTTGTTTTACTACTTATCATTCATTCATCTTCTCCATGTAAAAGAACTCCTGCGGAAAAAAATTCCGGCACATCCGGCGACGCTGATATAATCTCTGCAGTTGCGAGCGTCGTTAAATAAAACATAACATCTTTTCTTCCCAGAACTCAATAGCTTTTGGGGTTGTAAGAGCGAATAAGCCTGGAAATTCTTTCTTCAGATATTCTTGCCACGTGTTCCAACAATTATTTCCTGTTTTGATTATATAATAATATAATATAGTATAATATAATATAATATTAGTACATTATAACGAGCCTATAATGAAGGTAATTAAGAAGTGAGTATGTATATTTATGAAACGAGCGCAAGCGAGTTTCATAATTTTCATACGAGCTTCTTAATTACCATTAAGGCGAGTTTCATACGACTTTTTATGCTCGACCATATTTCTAACTTGATATTATTAATTTTATTTGTATTTGACATTGAGCAATGTTCCGTATGTTGTGAGATGTGCGCAGACGCGAAAGTATTGATTTTTTCCGAGGAACAGATGTCCACATTGACCTTGCTAGGCCATAAGAACCTACAGAGATAACATTGAAATTAAATTAGACATTGAAAAACGAGATGACAAATTGAATATATTTGAATATTATTTACAATTAACGCTAATTATTATAGTAACAGAACATAACCTTCCGACAGTATTGGATTTCCAGCCTCCGTGACTTTTCGCTAATTCTCTTTCGATTGCATATCCGAGAATAATCGATACTTGCGGTTTTATAACGGTAGAAAGCTGACCTGTCATTGGCTGAACAGTTGTAACCTGAGTCGTCATTGGCTGAAAGACCTGATCTTTAATGAGTACGTGTACTTTAATGACATGCATTAAAGGTCTGCTACCAGGTGTATAATTACTACATTTCGGCATGGTCGAGCATAAAATATAATATAATATAATATAATATAATATAATATAATATAATATAATATAATATAATATAATATAATATAATATAATATAATATAATATAATATAACATAACATAACATAACATAACATAACATAACATAACATAACATAACATAACATAACATAACATAACATAACATAATATAATATAATATAATATAATATAATATAATATAATATAATATAATATAATATAATATAATATAATATAATATAATATAATATAATATAATGTAATATAATATAATATCTCACGAACACGAGCGCTGTGCTTATTCGGTCCTCAAATTTTGTTATTATTGTATCCTCTTTTCGTATTGATTATATTATTTTATTTCTATTTCTATTGTTGTAATTATATTCCGTAGTATGATATTCTATTCTGTAGTCTTTGTTGAAATAAATAAATAAATAAATAAATAAATAAATAAATAAATAAATAAATAAGTAAATAAATAAATAAATAAATCATATATCATATCTCATATCATATCATATCATGTGTTATAATATAGTATAATAACAAATAATACTCGTATGTTATGCTATGGTGTGATATACTCGTATGATATGATATATGAGACGATACGATTATGATATGGTATAATATATGTTATGTTATATATGATATATGACATGATATGATTATAGGATACATGAGGCGTGTAATTGCAAAATCAGTTACATTACTTTTTTTTTTTTTTTTTTTTCGAAAATGGGTTAATGTTACATTTCATATCTTCATATGATTCTACAACTACTATAGTACTGTTATGCTCCAAAGCCAGATACATCACATGGACTTCTTATTGGGTTATTTTACGACGCTGTATCAACATCAAGGTTATTTGGCGTCTGAATGAAATGAAGGTGATAATGCCGGTGAAATGAGTCCGGGGTCCACCACCGAAAGTTACCCAGCATTTGCTCGTATTGGATTGAGGGAAAACCCCGGAAAAAACCTCAACCAGGTAACTTGTCCCGACCGGGATTCGAACCCGGGCCACCTGGTTTCGCGGCCAGACGCGCTGACCGTTACTCCACAGGTGTGGACCATCACATGGATATGTATGATGAAAGAATAGTATCGGTTGCAAATCCTTGCTTCCTTGCAAACGTTTTTTCTTCATACTGAAAAATTATGCTTTAGTGATGTATCTGATTTTGCAACTAAACGCCTCATATGATATGATATGATATGATATGATATGATATGATATGATATGATATGATATGATGTGATATATGATATGATATGATATGATATGATATGATATGATATGATATATGATATGATATGATATGATATGATATGATATGATATGATATATGATATGATATGATATGATATGATATGATATGATATGATATGATATGATATGATATGATATGATATGATATGATATGTTATGATATGATGTGATATATAAGGAGCGGATTTCTATGTAATTACATATTATTTTTGCGTATGATAAAACACAATTAACAAAGTTAAAAATTCCGAACATGAAGTTTCAAGTTTAAAACCCGAATTTTATTTCACATAAAAACACATATTTTCACAAAATATTTATGTAAATACATATTTTCAGGAAATCTATTATAAACACATAAATCTTGGAGTTTTTTTTTTTTTACTTAAATAATTTTTTTACAAGAACTTTTAAACATTTTAAAACTAAATCAATTATGTCATTCTGAAGTACGTTATCTTTTTTTTTTTAAGAATTCTTGGTTGCTTCGTGTTTCTAAGCGCTGTGTGGTGTATCCGTCATCCATTTTTGTAATAGTATCGCCACAAGTTCTGAGAACTGCTAGGCAGCATATCAATGTTATTATTAGAGAATAAATTAACATGTACAAGAAGGAGAGGTCTTGCAACACATACTGTAATTAGGAATGTTTATTGTTGCTGAAGATGATTTAATTCCACGCTTTGTTTGTGAAACACAACAGATAAGAGCTCGGATATGAACATTATTTAATTTAAACAAATCTCTCGCCTCTCGCTCATATCCATCAAGTAAGGCAAAATGTCTTGTTGTGATTCCCATTGAATTTAATTTTTAAGTTAAAAAGCTTAAATTTATTTATAGGACGGGCTTCGTCAATCGATATCCTTCAAGATATACTGAAAGATGGTTGTTTATAAAACGATTTGGCTTTCCTATTAGCAAATCTAAGCCTTTTGTGTGACACCATAAAAAAGCTCGAAACATCCAAAAACCTGTTGTCTGAAGCAGGGAGGTGCGTGCCGTGGAAATTAAAGTAGACTCGCTACCAGGTTCAGAAGTACAAGTACTAAGGGACAAATTCCAGAATGTGTTTGGGAAAAACAGTGGATATAAAAAAATGTGTAAGGTTGCTCAAGTATTGGAGGGTGTGCCTGTAGGTAAAATTGACGATGTTTGTGTTTGTGACATTCCTCTTTTTAAATATGCACGTCTGACGTCCTGTGATGTGGAAAGATCGTTTTCACAGTAAGTCGTTGTTCAGAGATAATCGGCAAGCATTTGTGATGGAGAATTTGGCGATGACCTTTGTTGTTCACTGCAATTCTCGGCCAACTACTAGCACTCAAGTGTGGTTGGTGAGTACCTAGCAACATTTTTTTTTTTCCAAGCTAAGTAAGGTATTTTTGTCATATTTAAAAAAATATATATTTTTTTACCAAATATTTTTGTACTTTTTAGCACATAAAAATAAATATATTAAAATTTTTAGCACATAAAAATCCGCTCCGTAATTGATATATTTTATGATATATATGATATGATATATGTGACGTGACGTGATATAATAAAACACAGTATAATATAATGTAACGTAACACATAACCAGGCTTCGAGACTTTGGACCCGATACAATAAGTTTACTGTGCATGCACTATAGGTTGTTGACTCGCTGCAGGTAGATAGAGATGTGTTGAGGTAACAACTTTGCTATTTAGAGTAGAGTACTATAGTATGGGGAAACACACTATGTACATTCTGAAGGTAAATATTTTTTTAATTTTATTTAAGTAGGTTATTTTACGACGCGGTATCAACATCTTGGGTTATTTAGCGTCTGAATGATATGAAGGTGATAATGCCGGTGAAATGAGTCCGGGGTCCAGCACCGAAAGTTACTCAGCATTTGCTCATTTGGGATTGAGGGAAAACTCCGGAAAAAACCTCAACCAGGTAATTTACCCCAACCGGGATTCGAACCCGGGCCACCTAGTTTCGCGGCCAGCCGTGCTAACCGTTACTCCACAGGTGTGGAGAAAGTAAATATACATTACACAATGATAATGTCAAAAGAATGTGAAAAACATTTATTCTCCAGTCTTTTATAAGCATTTCTGTTTAATTATATACTACAGTGTTAATGGTGGAAATAAGCATGTAGCAATTTTAATTTTTTTCATTTATCCTATTGGTCGTCTTTAGGAAGTGCAGTTACAGTACCGAATTGCAATGTTGTATAAGAAACATTCTCAGTGTCTCAAACGTAAATCTTTTTCGGTTATCTGCCAAACACAGTTTGTACTCTAGAAAGCTGCTCTCTACGTCGCATGACGTGATAGGAGCAAAACGAAAAAACCTAACATCATTACAGTCACTTAAGAGACATTCCTTTATTCTCGGGTGACTCTATGTCCACTAATTTGCTGTTTATGTTACACAATGTTCCATATCCGTTAGTTTTTTTACATAAAATTGATTTCCACTTCTGTTTTACACGTTCAGTAACCGGTGTACTTGATGTCTCATTAATTCTCTGCATCATTTTCTAAATTAATTTGAGGGCTTACGGCATCTCTTGCTCTGACTTTTCTAACCGTGTAATAGTTTCAGACACAGTTTGTATGAAAACAAATTATTCGTCAGAACCTTCAAATCCAGAGCGTTTTCCTTTGCGTATTTGTTGGCATTCATTCTGCAGTACCCCCGCCCACTGTACGCTTTACCAGTACACTCAGCATGCCGTTATGCGGATTTCCCACTGAACTGCTCTGTCGGGTCCGAAGTCTCGAAGCCTGCACATAACAAATAACGTTTATTTAGTTGGTTCTTTAACGACGCTGTATCAACTACTAGGTTATTTAACGTCGATGGTATTGGTGATAACGAGATGATTTGTCGAGATGAGGCCGAGAATTTGCTATAGATTACCTAACATTTGCCTTAAGATTGGAAAAAACCTCGGAGAAATCCCAAGCAGATAATCAGCCGAAGCAGGAATCGAATCCACGACCGAGCGCAACTCCGGATCAGAAGGCAAGCTCCTCAGCCGGCTGAGCTACACCAGTGGCCTATATAACCTAATATGAGTATCTAGATAACATGACATGAAATGACATAACAAAGCATAACATATAACATGATATAATATAATATTTTATTGCCAATGATTTATTTTTTTGTTGGTGGCGGATGTGGTACAATAAAGTTCTTCAGGCCCGCTTTAACTGTAGGTAATATTTCTATTTTATGTGACTTAATTTAATCGAATCCTCTAGGCCTGCTGTAATCTAGCAGTAAACAGTTATCAATAGCATAATATCTATTATTTGTGGAATTTTGGATTTTTTTATTTTATTTTTATTATTATTATTATTATTATTATTATTATTATTATTATTATTATTATTATTGTCATCGTCATCATCATCATCATCACCACCACTTCGACTATGTTTATTGTCAGTCTATGATTATAGGCCCTATTTATTTCCATTTAATCCGCCGAAAGGTTTTTCAAAATCTAACATATAAATGGTAATCAGTAGCGTGTAAGTTTCTTTTCCTATTTATTTATTTATTTATTTATTTATTTATTTATTTATTTATTTATTTATTTATTTATTTATTTATTTATTTATTCTGGTGTAGTTAAGGCCATCAGGCCTTCTCTTCCACAATACCAGGAATACAAATACAATAATAGAAATAAACAGAGAAAAAATACACTATATACAAAGTAAAGCTACACAAGAAATAGAGAGATAAAAAACACTATAAACAAAGTAAAGCCACACAAAAATATACACAGGTTGCAGTCACACAAACTTTAAATGAGTGATTAAGTATCATAATTAATTATATCCTAACTTCTCTTGTCCGAGACATATCTTTCTTTGTCCCTTTGGGGAAGCAAAACCACTGTTCTATGAAATCCATATTAATCTGTCCTGCGTAATAAAGTAGATGCACAACGAATATAATTTCATATCCTCGAATGTCTGACAATGAAATGAAGTTTCTTCGTGAAATTCATAGTGAAACCTTATTTGGTAAAGTTACACAATGATGATATAAGAAAGCAATACGTAAAGTCGATGAGAGTACCAGGACATAATATGGGATGGGAATGCATGAAAAGCGTCAAACAATGGTGTACTACGAGTAAATTCACCACCACCACCACCACCACCACCGTCATCGTCGTCAAGATGGACCCAAGATCCGTTCCGACAGTACAGTTTTGAGATTCAGAAGTCGTCTATCAATATCTCTTTCTCCAGTAGGTCTCTATTGTGTAATTTATTGAACTGGCATTCTTAAATCCATTTGTAATAAATGTCCGTGCCAGTTGCTTTTCCGAGCTGTAATCCTTTCACATAAGTATAACATTTTTAATTCTCCTGTTATCCTGTTGCTAACCTTATCTGTTAACGCAAATCCACCTGTTTTCCTTAAGAACCCAATCTCAGCTTTTTTTCAGTCTTTCTATTGTCGGTATTGTTAAGAGCCCTGTCCTCGCAACAGTACATGAGCACAGGAACGGCCATCGCTTTAATGAATTTCAGTTTTGTATCCTTCCTCATTTTGTTTTTCAAGGTCCTGTATATATTTCTGCAAAAGTATACTGAAATGTGTATATAATTTAGTTTGTAAATCTTCATCTTTAATGTAAGATACATCGTAGCCCTATTACTTAAAACGACTAACGTGTAGTCTGAATTTCATTATTAAATAATATTTTAGACCCGATTGCTTGTTTTCTCTGAAATGCTTCAACTTTTGGTTTCTATCGGATATTTTTATGTTGTAATTCTGTGCTACTCTATGTAACAGACGTGCAGCTTGTTGCAGATCTTTCTTTGTATGTATTAGAAGTTAAAACTACTTGGTCGTCAGCGAATTAAACTGTGTTTAATTTTTTTGTGCAATTCCAAGACCTTTAACTTGTGCAGTTATTCGCTCTGACTCTAAGATCGTTGCTCATACAGGGTGGCGCACGATAGGTTGACACATTGAAAACTTCCATAGAAATTTTATTTCTTGCAATAACATAATAAAAGTTGTGCATGTACTTTCATTAGGCTTTGGAGAGATTTATTTATGAGAGTACGTGTAAAAATATGTTCAACATTCTGAGTCATAACTTCTTGAAGACGCACACGCACGTTCGAGACTACTCGGCGACATAAGTCTTAATAAATTTCGTTGCGCAACTGAGCAGTTTTGGCTCTCATTTCAAGAAGTGACTGAGGTGTCGATGGAAGCAACTACACCTTCAAGAACTCCATAAAAATAAATCAAATGGGTTCAAGTCTGGACTAAGAGGTGGCCAGAACTGTCCACAGTTGTGGCGTTCTGGATAACGATGCCGAAAATGGTGCGCAGGAAATCCAGTACATTAGCAGTGTGTGTGGTGGCAGAGTCCTGCTTGAACCATTGACTTTCGATTGAAAGATGAGTTGCCAAAGGTTGTGGTACAAAGTCATTTTGAAGCATTTCCAAGTATAGATGAGAATTTACAATTTCATAAAAAAAATGGTCCGATGAATCCATGGCTGGAAATGACAATCCAAACTTTAGGTCCTTGTGTAGTTTTATCGTGAATTTGATATGTCTTTACTTGTCCAAAATCGCATATTCTGTTTATTGACTGTACCGTCTAAACCAGGGCTGGGCACATTACGTGATTCTGAGAAATGAGCGCTATGTGCTTTAAAGAGCGGGTCTTGCGAGCGCTGCGACGTATGCATACTGTACGTCATTCAGTGTCGGTGCAGTGGTGACTCTGCAGTATGATGGCGAACTTTGAAGACGGAGCTACCGCTCATACATTAAAGCGGCCCGCTACTCCCAATGCTTTTAATGTGTCATGGGAAGAGTTCTTTTTTGTAGAGAGCAGTGAATTATCAAAGTGTTTAATTTGTCATAAAACACTCCAACTGATTAAGAAGTTCAATATCCAGCGACATTATTATTTACAACATGCTACTGAATATGACAAATATGTTGGTAATGAACGCCATAAATAAATACAAATTAAAGAAAATGTTTCTCAGGTACATTATATTAGAGTATCTATTTGATATTTATATTGTATTATAAGTTATTATATATTTAGTAATATATAATTTTAAATTATACAAGTATTATGATATATCATAGTATAGTATATTACAGTTCATATCATATCATATATCATATCATATCATATCATATCATATATCATATCATATCATATCATATCATATCATATCATATCATATCATATCATATCATATCATATCATATCATATATCATATATCATATATCATATCATATCATATCATATCATCATATCATATCATATCATATATATCATGTCATGTCATATATATCATATCATATATTATGTATTAACAGGATGACAATAATGCACTTAGTGAATCGGCTATGAGAATTAGCTACAAAAATTTGCCACGGAATTGCAAAGGAATTGAAAACATTCAACGAAGGTGAATTCATCAAGCTATGTTTAATTACATTGGCAGATGAACTCTGTCCACAGCAAGTAGGGGAAGTGGAAGCCATATGCCTGTTTCGTAGAACCGTGGTGAGGAGATTGCAGTATGTGCGTATGGGTTATGTAAATAATCCTAATGATTTGTGTGTGTGCGTAGAGCGAAGTTTATTTCATTAAATTAATAAGAGTCTTATAAATTCTGTAATGTACAATGAATTGATGTAATATCCTTATAAAGGTAGCTGTAATGTGAGTCCGCCACTGCGTGAGCGTCCTGCTCTGGCTTGCCTTGCGGTGGGAGAGCAGATCTGGCCGGCTATATGGAGCCGCTTTCCTGCTCGGTCCTGGTCTAAATGAAAATGTGCCTCGTCAGAAAACCATCAACTGACTGCAGCTCGGCATCAACATTGCCTACCAGCATTCTCGTGCTCCCTAGTGACATTCCAGGAACTACTCTAGACTAGAGCGAAGTTACAGTGTTTTCCATTAACTAAAATTTTTCCTAATAATTATTTAAAATGTGTCAACTTACCGTGGGCCACCCTACAGGTGTTGCTAGTGCTGTGAATCGTGTCTGACTTAGTTCGTCAGAGTTTAACCAGAGTGCATCATAGACGGTAAGTCTACAGTGCACTCGTAATGAGTGAATGAATCGATGATGATGATGATGATGATGATGATGATGGAGAATTGTTGGTATGTCATAAGTAGGGCTAGGATTTTGATGACCTATAAATCATGAAAAATGTCCTAAAGACAATGCAGTTATAACCTATAAGTCTTTTAAAAAAAGCCCTTAAAATGCCCTAAAATTGATCTTACATAATTGGCTTAGTAGGAAAAGAGGTTTTTGTACTACTTAATATTTAGACTAGTAATTGAATTAAATTTTACGTAATTTTTTCTAAGTAATACATTTTAATTAATTATTTTACTTGATGTAATTTCCATGCATGATCGTTCACCTCTGCTTCGGCATGTGGACGTGAGGTCAGCAGTCAGCTGGTCGGTCTTGGCCCTTCATGGGCTGTAGCGCCATGGATTTACTTTACTTTTAGTTTCCATATAAGCTACCACAAGGCCACTCTTATCCGGAATTAGCAAGTATAGAGGAGTCTATATTGAAGGGGTGGTTGTACTGATCCATTACATGGGGTGTACTACGTTAAAATGGCAATATTTGTGTAGAAAAATGATTAAAATATTGTACAAAATAATGGGTATTAATGGACAAAATATGTAAAGAAAATATCAAAGGAAATAAACATTATTTTACATTAATAATGGGGATTTATGGCCAAAATTACATGAAAATGCCTAAAAAATGACCGAATGAAACAAAAGATGCTCTTATGAGTTGAAACGGGCAAAAAATGCAAAAAAATGCCTTAACAAATATGTCTCAAAGCACTCAGTTTATCACATAACATATAAATACTAAAGCCGCTATGTTTCTGGCTTACTAGAAAAAAGATGCAATTTCATCAAAGTCCTAGCCCTAGTCATAAGAGAATTGGAATAATTTGAAAAAACCTTTGTTTTGCTTGGACCACGGCTTGTCCAAGTTATAAATTTCATATTGTATCGTCCAGGATTTGAACTCTGGTTCCCTGGCTTACAAAACTACCGCACTAGCATGAAGTCACCGTGACGGTTTTGTGATTAATATTATTTTCCTATTTTAAAATGTGTTTTCAATTGCTAATTGTAGTAAAAACCGTAAAAAAATATCGTCCTACTTGGAAGAGATACTCATGAAGCCTCTCGCTCTCGATTGAGAGGGAAGCTAGATCTCTGCGAGCTAAGACTACAGACCTATAACAAAGATCAACAAGCAGATACACTGTTATTGCTGATATAAACAACCAGCGAACTTTAGGAGCACACAGCGCCTATTCTTTACTTCCTCTCGTAAAAAATCACGGTTCGTGTCGTCTCTTTCAAAATGCCGCTCTTGACGCGGAATTATTCGTCCTAATGGGAAATACGACCCCGCGTTTTACATGCCAAGACTGAACACACCCGCGTAATGAACACTCATTGACGGATCCTTGAATCCTGCCGCAAATTGCTGCAAACAGTCCCGCCCTACACAATTACCCTTTAAAAGTATGTATGACCTTTCGCAAGAGTAATGTCCCATCTTTCGCCCACGGGAAAGACGTTCTTCTTAGTAGCCTATATCCAATAGTTCGTGAATCCCGGAATATGATGACTATCTTCTTTCGAATTTAACAGTAGACTATGAACTCTTACATCTTATGTTTCTACTTACTGATCAAAATTATATTCGTAGAATTATTAAGTTTTTCTGTAAAATAAGTTCCTTCAGACTTATTAATGGAGAAAAATTTGTTCCGGTCACTGGGAATTCAACCCAAGACCCTCAGCTTGGCGTGCTGAGTGCTCTTACCATCTGAGCTATGCCGAGTCCCGTTCCACGGTGCCGGCCAAACTCTCCTCCTTTGTATCGATTTCCGGTGCCGGAACGAATTTTTCTCCATTAGTATCTACGTGAATGACTACATAAAGTCATTGATTACGGTACACAATAGTCAATAGAGGACGGCGAGGTTCTGGTATAAGAATATATGTTTCAGACTTGAAATAGTTCACTGGTAAGTGTACAATAAAAATTACCACCGACGACGTCATTAAACCATCATCGTCACTACTGTTGTCATTATTTATATCATAATCATAATCCTAAATTTCTCATCATCGTTGCTGTCACCTTCATTATCATTATCAGAAATTCTGTTACTACTAACCATTATAACTTTTTTGCTAGCATTCCCGTTACCTTAGGAATCATAATCATCACAAGTCATCAATCATTTCTGTCGTCATCACCATTACCATCATAATCTACAAACTCATCAGTCACAATTACTGTTGCTGTCAATATATTATTATCACCAGTCATGATCGATGTTGATATCGTCTTTTTAATAGCCATAATCACCAAATATTAACATTTGTTGTCATCAATATGATCTCCACCTCCACCAGCCACAACAACTTTATTACCAGCACCAGCCATCATTATCATCATTATCATCATCATCATCATCGCAATCACCATAAGGCATCACCTCGCTGCTGTCATATTCATCTCCTCCAGTAATCGTCATTTTCTCTGCCATCATAATCGCTAACATCACCTCCCAAAGCATTTCCCATAAACTTAATTTCCACTTGTATCACCATTGTCGCTGTCATAATCCATTACCTCCCATCATAATCTTTATTTCACTTGTATTCATTGTCGTTGTCATAATCGCTAACATCACCTCCCAAAGCATTTCCCATAAACTTAATTTTCACTTGTATCATCATTGTCGCTGTCATAATCGCTAACATCACCTCCCATCGCCTTTCTCATAATCTTTATTTCTATTTGTATTCATTGTCGTTGTCATAATCGCTAACATCACCTCCCAAAGCATTTCCCATAAACTTAATTTCCACTTGTATCATCATTGTCGCTGTCATAATCGCTAACATCACTCCCATCGCCTTTCTCATAATCTTTATTTCTATTTGTATTCATTGTCGTTGTCATAATCACTAACATCACCTCCCAAAACATTTCCCATAAACTTAATTTCCACTTGTATCATCATTGTCGCTGTCATAATCTCTAACATCACCTCCCATCGCCTTTCTCATAATCTTTATTTCTATTTGTATTCATTGTCGTTGTCATAATCGCTAACATCACCTCCCAAAGCATTTCCCATAAACTTAATTTCCACTTGTATCATCATTGTCGCTCATAATCAACCATCCCATATAATCTTTATTTCTATTTGTATTCATTGTCGTTGTCATAATCGCTAACATCACCTCCCATCGCCTTTCTCATAATCTTTATTTTCATTTCTTTATTTATTTCTATGTGTTAACTCTCGCTAAGTGTTTTATATTTGATTTTATCCGTCTTAGTATTTATTTTATTAATGTAAATATTTTTGTTTTATTACTATCATTAATGAATTAATTTATATTACTCTCTTTGTATCATCTTCGTCACGGCTATTATTATTATTATTATTATTATTATTATTATTATTATTAGTCTATCATCAACAAAATTTATGTAGACTTGACTATCGCTCATTTCGGGTATCTATTCATATGTATTCATTTCAAATGTAAATTGTGAATAAATTTCAATTTAAATATTTGACAATCGCTAACATCACCTCCCATTGTCTTTCTCATGATCTTTATTTCTATTTGTATTCATTGTTGCTGTTAATCGGTAACATCACTGCTCAATGCCTTTCTCATAATCTTTATTTCTATTTGTATTAATTGTCGCTGTCATAATCGCTAACATCACCTCCCATCGCCTTTCGCTGTCAATCGGTAACATCACTTCCCATCGCCTTTCTCATAATCTTTATTTCTATTTGTATTCATTGTCGCTGTCATAATCGCTAACATCACATCCCATCGCCTTTCTCATAATCTTTATTTTCATTTGTATTCATTGTCGCTGTCATAATCGCTAACATCATGTCCCATCGCCTTTCTCATAATCTTTATTTCCAGTTGTATCATTGTCGCTGTCAGAATCACTAACATCACCTCCCATCGCCTTTCTCATAATCTGTATTTCTATTTGTATCGTCATTGTCACTGTCATAATCGCTAACATAACCTCCCATCGCCTTTCTCATAATCTTTATTTCCAGTTGTATCATCATTGTCGCTGTGATAATCGCTAACATCACCTCCCATCGCCTTTCTCATAATCTTTATTTTCATTTGTATTCATTGTCGCTGTCATAATCGCTAACATCACCTCCCATCGCCTTTCATCTTTATTTCCATTTGTATCATCATTGTCGCTTTAACATCAATCTTATAATCTTTATTTCCACTTGTATTCATTGTCGCTGTCATAATCACTAACATCACTTCCCATTGCCTTTCTCATAATCTTTATTTCCACTTGTATCATCATTGGCGATGTCATAATCCCTAACATCACCTCCCATCGTCTTTCTCATAATCTTTATTTCCATAATCTTGTCGATGTCATAATCCCTAACATCACCTCCCATCGTTTCATAATCATTGTCATTGTCGCTGTCATAATCGCTAACATCACTTCCCATCGCCTTTCCCATAATCTTAATCATCATTATCGCTGTCACAATCGGTAGCATCACCTTCCATCGCTTTTCTCATAATCTTTATTTCCACTTGTATCATCATTGTCGCTGTCATAATCGCTAACATCACCTCCCATCGCCTTTGTCATATTTTATTTCCTTTTTCCGCTGTCATAATCACCATTTCCCATTGCCTTTCTCATAATCTTTATTTCCACTTGTATCATCATTGGCGATGTCATAATCCCTAACATCACCTCCCATCGCCTTTCTCATAATCTTTATTTTCATTTGTATCCATTGTCGCTGTCATAATCGCTAACATCACCTCCCATCGCCTTTTCCATAATCTTAATTTCCACTTATCATCATTATCGCTGTCCCAATCGGTAACATCACCTTCCATCGCCTTTCTCATAATCTTAATTTCCACTTACCATCATTGTCGCTGTCATCACTTTCCTCGCCTTTCTCTTAATCTTCATTTCCACCAGTCATCGTCATTGTCCCTGTCGTCATAATCCTTTCATCATCTCTCATCACCACTCTCATAATTTTCATCTCAATCTTCATCTCTATCATTCTTCCATTCATATCAAACCAGTCATCATCATTGTCATCGTAAAATCACCTGTCATCGTCATTCTCTTAATCTCCATCTCCACCATTTGTCATGACCGCTGTTATCATAATCATCGTAAGAATCACAACATTCTCCAATCATAATTAACGTTGCTGTCACCATCAATATAATCTACAGTGCCATCAGTCTTTACCGTAATATCACTAAATCTCAATTAAGTTCGCCTCCAGATCTGGAATTCAGAATCGGGAGTGGCCTGTGAAGAGACATGCATTTCTTGCCTGATCTAGTGTCAGAAACAGGATCCATTCCCTGCTCATCTTAAACCGAAACACTCGAATATTATGCCTTATAGTCAAATTTAACTTGGGTATCACAAACAACAATAATGCTCACTCTTCTCAACATCATGTCTTCAGGGTAATTCGGGCCATATTTTATTAGAGTCATCTTATTGCCAATTGGTTGGTCTCTTGAATTGAGACCACCCATCCTGTCTGTGGTTTTCCTAAGACGCTAAGATGAATGTCGGGTGGGTAGAAATCTGAAAGAAACGAGCCACGGACCAATAATAGGATGTTACAATATGAATTTATTCTTAAAACAAATACATTACGTTAACATGAAAGTGAACAAGATCTATAAATGTAATAATCACAAGAATGCTGTCAAACTCTGTATGTACAATATAAATCACAACTCTTCTCAATATTCGAACAGCAGTTGAAGTATTTTAAATATTATTTCATGGCAGATTGTTTCATAACATTCACATTATTACACAAGTTATGTCGTCATAATAGTATAATAGAAGTCATGATGTTTTAATTGGTATTGTAATATTTTATGGCATTAATACAATAATAATGGAGAAAAAATGGGAATATAAGGGTACAGTACATCAGTTATTCATAGATTTCAAAAAGGCATATGACTCGGTTAAGAGAGAAGTTTTATATGATATTCTTATTGAATTTGGTATTCCCAAGAAACTAGTCCGATTAATTAAAATGTGTCTCAGTGAAACGTATAGCAGAGTTCGTATAGGTCAGTTTCTGTCAGATGCTTTTCCAATTCACTGTGGGCTAAAGCAAGGAGAGCACTATCACCTTTACTTTTTAACTTTGCTCTAGAGTATGCCATTAGGAAAGTTCAGGATAACACAGAGGGTTTGTAATTGAATGGGCTACATCAGCTGCTTGTCTCTGCGGATGACGTGAATATGTTAGGAGAAAATCCACAAACGATTAGGGAAAATACGGGAATTTTACTGGAAGCAAGTAAAGAGAGAGGTTTGGAAGTAAATCCCGAAAAGACAAAGTATATGATTATGTCTCGTGACCAGAATATTGTACGAAATGGAAATATAAGAATTGGTAATTTATCTTTCGAAGAGGTGGAGAAGTTCAAATATCTTGGAGCAACAGTAACAAATATAAATAATACTCGGGAGGAAATTAAACACAGAATAAATATGGGAAATGCGTGTTATTATTCGGTTGAGAAGCTTTTATCATCCAGTCTGCTGTCAAAAAATCTTAAAGTTAGAATTTATAAAACAGTTATATTACCGGTTGTTCTGTATGGTTGTGAAACTTGGACTGTCTCTTTGAGAGAGGAACATAGGTTAAGGGTGTTTGAGAATAAGGTGCTTAGAAAAATATTTGGGGCTAAGAGAGATGACGTTACAGCAGAATGGAGAAAGTTACACAACACAGAACTGCACGCATTGTATCCTTCACCTAACATAATTAGGAACATTAAATCCAGACGTTTGAGATGGGCAAGACATGTAGCACGTATGGGCGAATCCAGAAATTCATATAGAGTGTTAGTAGGGAGGCCGGAGGGAAAAAGATATTTAGGGAGGCCGAGACGTAGATGGGAAGATAATATTAAAATGGATTTGAGGGAGGTGGGATATGATGATAGAGACTGGATTAATCTTGCTCAGGATAGGGACCAATGGCGGGCTTATGTGAGGGCGGCAATGAACTTCCGGGTTCCTTAAAAGCCACTTGTAAGTAAGTAAGTACTAATACAATAATATGGCATATAATGCACGATTTTCACTAACGATAAAGTATTGTTTATAATGCTGGAAAACATAAAAATTAATATTATAAAGCGATTTTCCGTGCAATAATATTTAGTACAACATTACTGTCATAGCACCTCATTCTTCACAGACCGTGATGAGATATCAAACTACCCATCATAACAAATTTGATATGATGTTTTTTTTTATTATCTTTTTTATAATGCTGTCGTACAAAAACGTATGGAACACCTTTATAAAGTTACACAGTTATTTCAATCGTGTTCCGGAGTTGTGCTCGGGCGCGGGTTCGATCCCCGATTGGGCTGATTACCTGGTTGGATTTTTGCCGAGGTTTTCCCCAACCTTAAGTCGAATGTCAGTCGAATCCTCGGCCTTATCTCGCCAAATACCATCTCGCCATCATCTATTCCATCGACGCTCAATAACCCAGTAGTTGATACAACGTCGTTAAATAACCAAGTGAAAAAAATTGCAGTCGTCAAGATTATGAAAATCGCTTCTCTCGTTTCCTAAACATTGACTCATGCAATAAAGTATAAAATTATAAACTAGTTTAATCATATACTATTATTTTGATTTATCCATTGGTTGTAATGTAATTCCTACTTAGAGAATGATTTTGAGATTTAATTATTATTATTATGTACCTAAATATGGAACGCGAAATAATATACAATTTAAATTACACCGTTTATTTTTCGTGAATTTCAAAATCCAAGAGATCGATATGAAGCAATAGCAGGGTAGACATTTGACAATCAGGTACGTTATTGACTTGGTCTTGAACTCCGACCTGTCACCTTTCTTCAAGTAGGTCGTACGCGTGTCTTATCGATTCAACTACGCAGAAAGATTTCTGTTTATTCGAAAGTTCCTGGTGCCCATTCCAAGACAAAACAAAGGTTGTAAATTCTCATTTAACTCCCTGGTGTTCCCCATAAATTCGCAGATAAGTTAGTGTGAGTGTGTGTGCTGTGTGTGTGTGTATAGGCCTACATTATTTTATATATCAAAATATCTAGGTGACATCGAAACTGGCGTTATTAACATAATTAGTTCATATACAGATATTCTCAGATACATATAGGCCTAAAGGATATTTTATTAGAGATTCGTAACCTATGTCGTTGAGAAGAACGGTCTCTGCTATAAACATGTCAACCTTTACATTACCCTTCAGAAAGGCAGTTTTCCCTTAAATTGAAAAGCATTACTGCTTTATTGGACGTTATTTTTTAAACTTTTAGCTTTACTTTACTATTGGGAGGGTTACTAAGATCATTGTTCTGGCATTCTTCTGATATGACCGTACCACTGTAACCTTTTCCTTTCTATTATATCTATAATGTCTGGCTCATCTTGCACTTCCATAATTTCTTTTATTCGTCTGTTTCTTATTTTTTCCATTTTAGATTTCCCAGCTGATCATCTTAGGACATCCATTTCTGTACTTAAAATCCTTTTTGTTTCCCTAGTTAGAATTTACCAAACTTCAGCTCCATATGTTAGGATACTTTGGACTATGGTTTTATATATTTGTAATTTTCTATTTTTTGTAATATTTTTGCTCCACCAAATATAATTTAGAGCATTTATTGCTTGTTTTGATTTTGTATTTATGTTTTTAATTGCCACTGTATTATCTCCTGAATGGTCTATCTTTATGCCTAAATAAGTGCATTCAATAGATAGTTATAATTCTTCTCCATTATCAAACTTTAAATTTTTCTTTTCATCTCTTATACATAAATATTTAGTTTTCCCTATATTTATGGAAAGTCTCCATTTTTCGTATTCTTCTTTTAGATTTCTTGCCATGTATTCCATATCGTGGTGATCTTGAGCTAATAATACTTGGTCGTCTGCAAAATTCATTGAGAATATGTGTGTGTTTTGAACTGGTGTACCCATTTGTTAGCATTTCCTTCTACAGTCCCTCAATACTAATCTGATTTCCAATTTTTATCTTCGAAACTGATCCTTTATAATTATTTTATGGCTTCTATTAACATTGTATTGATGTTTGAACTGTCTAAGTTTTCCATAACATTTTTTGAGAAACATTATCATATGCTTTAGTTAGGTCAACGCAGACTATGTATTTTCATTTTTTTACCGTCATACGATTGTGCCAGTTATCCTTCTGATTCCTAATATCATGAGACTATTATTGAAAAAGTTTTGACATGTTACGCAACCAGCACTTAAAACGAAGTCGTTCACGAGCTGTCATCCCGCTCGTGAACGAACGAGCTGTCAACCATCTCGCGAACGAATTGACTCTTTCGAACGACTCTCTCTTGAGAGTGCGAGTAGACGAGCTGTCTCGTGTCAAACAATCGGTCGGACCCATCACTGTTATAACTGAGTGATCTAGTCATCTGTTCTCGATAAAGTATATTGTTTTGAGAGAACAGAATACTGTTGACATAAGGTTTATATGGAGCCCTAGCCGTTGAGAAACACAACATTCACTCACTCTGCGCCGTGACTCACTAGAGACATGTTTATGATTGGAAATGAAACAGAGGTTTTGGATGTTTATAAAATTTATTGCTTGCTGAAACAAAGTGACGATAACAAAGCAGAACCATAAAAATGTCACATATTATAAAAAATATACATTCCTGTGATGATTGTCAGCGCATTTCGAACTGGCGGATCAAGGTCAAGCAATGAACTGCGTTTGTCACGCGTGCTTCCCCATTCCTGGACCATTCTCAACTACAGACAGCTGCGACAGCCGGGGTTATCAGTGCTTCAGTTCACAGTTTCCAGTTCAGTGACTCGTGCGTGGTTTGTACGTTAGTATGTTTGTATTGTACATGAGCTTGATCCGCCAATTCGAAATGCGCTGTGTAGGCCTGTAATCTGAAATGGAGCTTTTGTCGAAAATTATGTAATAAAAACTCAACTTTTGTGTGTTTTTGCGTGATTATATATAGGGTAAATATTGGTAATATTGTGATACGAGTAATATTGCGATAGTTCTTTTTGAGAATTTATTACAATTTTATTGAGCGAGAGAAGGACCGGTATTGTGCAGAAACTTGTCCACGAACATTCCCTTAATACGTTGACGTCAGTGGCGGTTCCTCGGGGGAGGGAAGGGAGGAACGTTCTCCTCACATTTTTCTTATTTTGAAAGTAAATACCAAATAAAATATGTGCCTCGAAATTCAAGGAAGATTAGATAATTTTTAAGTTCACAGCTATAAGAAAACCTCGGTTGATCGAGTTTTAAACGATGCCCGCTCATGTGCTGCTAGAAAACTGTGAGAAAGATGCGAGATTGTTTGTGTGCCAATCCATTCCTCCTTTACTGCAGTTAGCACACATAGACAACAGCGCACTAGCGGCCAGAGAAAGAAGCAGAGTTTTAAAGCGAGTAAATGAACGGAGAGGGAGGAGATCCTCCTCTGAATCAGCGCATGGACGGAAAATAGAAACCGACTGGTCGTGCGGGAAGCTCGCTAACGCTGCCATCTAACGATCTTGCATTCAACCAGACTATAACACAACTAGGAGGAGGCACAATAAAACAGTTTTAACGCAACGCTATGAAAGACACCATATAAACTTTTTTTAAAAATTATAAATAAAAATATTTATTCATTGCACTTTATATAGGCTACTATTCATGGTTTGAAACTTTCAAGGATATTTGAAAGTTAAAGTCGTGTTTATATAAAAGAAAGAGGAAGTAGTTCTACGTTAGTATCGCAGATCTTTTTGGCCCCTGAAATTCACTTCCGTTCATTGTGTACTAGACAGGGCAACAGTCAAGTTGTGAGTTTTGTACAAATATATTTGAAATTGAAAGTAAGTAGGTTCTCCAAACTACATTATTTTTAACATAAAAAATTAATTGGACACCGGCAACTTTGAACAATAATGGTAGTATGACTTTGCAAGAACTGATATTCTTCAAAAGCATGTGATATTGACCTTGTACAATGTACATGTAGCAACACAGACCACGTGGGTGGGTGCAGTGTTCTCGCTTTCCTCAGATTATTTCCCATTCCAATTTCCGTGGTTCCGATTCCGTGTTAGTTGCTATAGTATCTTCCAACACGTGAGATGCTGTAGTATGCTCGAAAAATGCTGCGAGGTGAATTTCCTTGTAATTGTTAATTTGTGCAATTATTCAACAATGAATGGAAGTGAAAACAATATACTTTATGGAAAATTTAGGAAACTCAGTTTACAAGAACAGATTATTGCTATACAGAAGGGAAGGCCAACCCCAACACTACCTGGTCTTACATGTGTGCATGTTGGCTAATTTGTAGCATGTTTCATTCAAGAAGGTGGCATTTCGTCCTGTTACCTTCTTTCCTCCTCTTAAGAAATATGCAGGAGCCGCCACTGGTTAACGTAAAACCCGATTTTCCTCTCGCTCAGCAAAATTGTAACGAATTCTCAAAAAGAACTATCACGATATTACTCATATCAGAATATTACCAACCTTCACCCTACGTAGCCTATTCAGGTAACCTTGTCCGGAGCTTAACACTCGATTATGAGTTTCTATTTCAATCAAATAAAATATTTATTTACTTCAGATTCCTAACACTACTAATTAGTAATTAAACAAAATCTTCAAAGGGAAAAGTCAGCTGTTGACAGCGGCTGGGCATTAAATGAACGAGTATATTTTACCAAAACCTGCTGTCTAGTTTACGACCAACTGAATATAATCATTAATTCATTCATAGTTTTCTGCCCAAGAGCAGGTCTTTCACTGTAAACCCAGCATCCCCCAATCTTTTCTATTTTCTGCCTTCCTCTTTGTCTGCGCATATAATCCATATATCTTAATATCCTCTGTCATCTGATATCTGATTCTGCCCCGAACTCTTCTCCCGTTCACCATTCCTTTCAGCGCATCCTTCAGCAGACAGTTTATTCTCAGCCAGTGACCCAACCAATTTCTTTTTCTCTTCCCGATCAGTTTTAGCATCATTCTTTCTTCACCCACTCTTTCCAATACAACTTCATTTCTTATTCTATCAATTTCACACGGTTCAGTCTTCTAAATATCCACATTTCAAATGCTACTATTCGCTTCTCTTCATTTCGTCGTAATGTCAATGTTTCTGCCCCATCCAATATCATACTCCACACAGAGCACTTCGTTAGTAACTTTCTTGCTTGTTAGTCTGAATATATTATCGATACTTAATACAGTAAAATTATGTCGAAAAGTACGGAGTTTTAATATATGAGGAACTTGGTATCAAAGTTGGACAACTCCACAATTTTTTTTTATACAGGAGAAGCGAAAAACTAGATCCTTGGAAATAAATGTTACCGTTATACGTACATCTTTCTTAAACTTTCTCATGGGTCATAGAACTATTTTTTCAGTCTCAGAATGTAATTAAAATTAATATTCAGATCGAAAGTTAAGTTTAAGAAGTGGAGTTGTCCTCTGAAACTAAGTCTGGAGTTGTCTGTTTTTGAAACCAAATGAAGACACATTTAAAGTGGAGTTGTCTGTTTTTGAAACCAAACGAAGCCATATTTAAAGTGAAATTGTCTACTTTTGAATCTCTAAGTCTCTTCTACCTCGGTTTCGAAGCCAATTTACGTAAAATAGTACTTAGTCATCCACAACCCGATCATATAAGCAATCAGCCGTGTTGGATTCGAGATGCGTGATGAGAAAAGGTGGTACGAATCTGGGCTTCTCATTGGCTACTGAAGGAATTGCCCTAATTTGAAACAAAGGAACAGTGGAGTTGCCTATATTTTGATTCTAAAGCGCACAATTAATTACTATTTTAGCTCTGTTCTGTCCGTTTTTGAACCTAAACATTTCCAGAATCGCATTCAACACACAAAATTCTATGAGAAACAATATCTCGACATCGTAAAAAATGGAGTTGTCTAACTTTGATACTATGCTCCTCATTTGGAATGTTCACATAAATCTTGAGCGACAATCCGATTCTCTATTGAAATATTATATTGTGGCGCCATGCTGGAATGTTCTGGTCGCGTCAGGGAGTTGCGCGCGCATCTAGCGAGAAGGAAGGCGCGATGAAACGGAAACTTGTGCTTCAGTAGGAGCTGTAGGGCGATACGGAACGAGGGGAGGAGAACTACAGTGACGGCGCGGAGCGGAGAGAGCAAGAGAAACATCTAGATCTAGATCGATTCGCGTAGATTTAGACACTTCGAGAGAAATACGCTTCTAGATGTTTCCCTTGCTCTCTCCGCTCCACGCCGTCACCGTAGTTCTCCTCCCCTCGCTTCGTATCGCTCTACAGCTCCTACCGAAGCTCGAGTTTCCGTTTCCCCGCGCCCCCTTCTCGCTAGATGCGCGCGCAACTCTCTGACGCCATCAGAACATTCCAGCATGGCGTCACAGTATTATATTTATATACTTAAACATCTGCATAACATTGCGTGACTTGTTTTTGATTCTCTTGACTTTTTTAAATGTAAAATTGAAGATGTGATCAAGTAAGTGGAGCAGAGAAGGAGAGGAGTATAGAGACACCATGTTGGCAGAATGGCGGAAAACAGACTAATCAGAATTGCCACAATAGGAAAAGCTAATACATTAACATCATTAGAACGTTGACACAAGCGATGACAAAAAGAAGAGGACAGTCCACACCTGTGGAGTAACGGTCAGCGCGTCTGGCCGCGAAACCAGGTGGCCAGGGTTCTAATCCCGGTTGGGGAAGTTACCCGGTTGAGGTTTTTTCCGGGGTTTCCCTCAACCCAATACGAGCAAATGCTGGGTAACTTTCGGTGCTGGACCCCGGACTCATTTCACCGGCATTATCACCTTCATTTCATTCAGACGCTAAATAGCCTATATGTTGATAAAGCGTCATAAAATAACCCAATGAAATAAACATAAAAAAAGAGGAGAAGAAGAAGTCCTACAAGATTGAGAAACAAATCGAATACTATTGACCACTTAGGAATTATGGATGTTGAAGGGTTATATAAATTACCGTAAAATCTTGTAAATAACATTCTAAGGCATTATAATAATTAATCTATGCGTCGTACAAAGAAGCAATAAACAGGAATGGAGATTGGAAACGGTGAATGTTATAGAATGTTATAAAATATGTTAAAATGTGTGAATGATGTAGCAGTCACGACAAACAACGTAAAACTGGATATTCATTAAGGAAGTGGAAAAACCTATTATTTTTCTCCTTATGCTCGTAGGTAATTGGTGACATTTGTGTTGTAACGACCGACATATTTTATATCTGAATATTTCCGTGAAACGTATAAATTTCTCGCTAATTAGAGCCCACGAATTGCGTGGTTGGACCAGATCTGTCGTCATCACTTATATAAGAGAAGTAGTAAAATTTGTCTCTCACGTAATTTTATGCAACTTGCTAGAACAGTATCTCAGTAGGCTACATTTGTTTTAATTCCATTGCGTCGCCCATGTGAGTTCTAATGAACGTTGCAGGGAATATTATTCATATTTGTATAATCATGTTCAAATTGTTGAATCAACATTGAACGTTTATATTAGAGAAATCTTCATTAATCTTACAGAATTAACCGCAAAGTCATCCTGTTTGAAAATACAAGGTGAGGCAATGAAACAAACGATCAATGTGCTAAAATCCAGAGATCCGCTACTGATTTGCCAAAATTTCGCTACATTCCACTACGGTTATGAGTACTGAATGAATAAAAAGCAGACATATGTTAATTAAAGGATAAAAAAATAAAATACGTAGTTTTAATGTGTTTCCTGACGTAATTTATTTTGCATGGAATTCAAAGCTGTGAATTATATTCATTTTATTTCATATCTATTCAAAAACGCTTAAACTTTAATAAAGACATATTTTGTAAACAGAAATACAGAATGATTCAAAACCTCTGCGACAAACTCTGAGGGGTGATAGATCTAACAATAAGGAACCCTTTTTGTTAAACAACATAATATGTATTTTGACGCGTAGTTTCGAAGTTATCGCTGAAAATGTTTTTGCGCGAGCCTACGTCAGTGTATGCTAATGTGTGCACCCTGTTTTTTTGTTGAGATGTTTATAAGAGACGAGAAGGGTTGTTGTTGTTTGTTTACGTTTAATGTTCAATACCTTTTCCTTTCAGTTCAGTGTAATCATCAATTGAGAATGGATGTCTACGCGGTCTTCCACCAATGCGCCGGGGACGAAGAGACTCATCGTCTTTAAGGCGCTGATAAAGTCGAGCAAACATTGTGTGGTGAGGGTGATTTCTGTTTTGAAACTGATGTTGGTACATGTGGAGAGCTCTTCTTCCGTTTCCGCCAGCCTCCCCATAACACATTACCATGTCGGCTAACTCGGAAAAAGTGTAGACATCCATTCTCAATCGATGATTAGACTGAACTGAAGGAAAAGGTATTGAACATTAAACGTAAACAAGCAACAATAACCCTTCTCGTCTCTTACAAACATCTCAACAAACAAACAGGGACGCACACATTCGCATACATTGACACACGCCCGCGCAAAAACATTTCCAACTGTAAATTCGAAACGACGCGTCAAAAGACATAGGTTGTTTAACAAAAAGGATTTCTTATTGTTAGCGCTATCACCCATCAAAGTTTGTCGCAGAGGTTTTGAATCACCATGTAAATTAAAATTGAAATTATGGTTTATTTAACGACGCTCGCAACTGCAGAGGTTATATCAGCGTCGCCGGTGTGTCGGAATTTTGTCCCGCAGGAGTTCTTTTATATTCCAGTAAAGTAGGCGTAATGACATTGTTTTATTGAAACATACTGTATTAGGAATAAAAATATGTATATTACTTTCACGCGTTAACATGAACTAAGTTTAAAAATACCTTAGATGACTAGTATCGGCTTGGAAGCCATCTTCAGAACTGCATGGTCTTTGCGTCTTTCGGTGTCTTCGCCCTAGGTGACGATACGTTTGTGCTGTGTAGTGTGGAGTCAAATAGTGTGTGTGTTCTGGAATTCAGTTGTGTGTTGAGAATTTGTTGTGGGTGTGTTTTTGTGTATTTGTATATTTCATATTGTTCTAGTGTGTTTCTGGTTTTTCGGTTGGATATGTAGAATTTCCATGCCTGTGTCCATGTTGCTGTAGGTGTGGTTGGCATTTGTGATGTGTTCTGCGTATGTGGAAGTGTTTTGTGATTTGGTTATGTGATGTTAGGCCCTATGTTGTTTATTGTCCATAATTTCACTGTAATGTGTATGTTCCTTTGAACATTTATTATTTTCAAGAATTTCAACTGAAAACCTAGAAAATTCACATGTTAACACTTTGATGACAGAATTTCTACATCAAATTTCAATAAAATATACTTCATTCCAAAACGCTACAAATTGCTAAATTTCAACGTTAGAAACGATACAGAATGCTAAATTTGATTTTAAAGTGAATTTTTTTTTTTAATTTTAAGTCGACTATTACACTTTTACTATGTCATACGGTAGTACATACACACTATTTAAAGGGTGTAATTGATATTATGTTATTTGAAGTGTTGTATCAGTGTTGTGTCAGTGAAGTGTGTTGTGTCAGGGAAGTCTGTTGTGTAAGTGAAGTTTTATAGTTTATAGTGGCAGTGCAAAGTATTAGAATAGTGGAATGTTTTTGGGTGTTAGTGAAATCAGGATAGAATCAGTGCAGTGAGTGAGTTGACAGAGAAATAAGTGTAGTGCTGAAAGGTACTTGTGCAGGTATGAACCTATCATGCTCGTGGGTCTTAGTTCGAACTTAGGGTTAAAATACAAATTTTTATTAGATTTACTTGAAATGTTATTTTAAGTGATCGTGCTTCATTTAATTTAGTATGCCCTTGTTATTATTATTATTATTATTATTATTATTATTATTATTATTATTATTATTATTATTATTATTATTGCATTGCATATCTTTGTAATACTACTTATATGATTCCAGTCTTCATTTATATGATTTCAGTAATTCATTTGTAATTCATTTTATTTAATTGCCATTATTTTAATTATCTCATTATACTAATTTTAATAATTATTTGTATGCATTATTTTTGTTATCTATTCATTTTGCCATTATTGTTTAATTGTATTGG
Organism: Periplaneta americana; assembly: GCA_025594305.2. Taxonomy (NCBI): domain Eukaryota; kingdom Metazoa; phylum Arthropoda; class Insecta; order Blattodea; family Blattidae; genus Periplaneta; species Periplaneta americana. The sequence continues at coordinate 48,476,300 of JAJSOF020000035.1, read as the reverse complement.
TCTGTAATTTTAATAATCATTTGTATGCACTTTTGTTATTCCTTGTACATTGTAAATCTTGTGCTAACTTTATCTTGTGCTGAACTGTTATTGGCCCCAGGTTGTTGTGCAGCACATTAAATATTAGTGAATAAAAAAATTATTATTATTATTATTAGTAGTAGTAGTAGTAGTAGTAGTAGTAGTAGCAGCAGCAGCATTAATTATTATTATTATTATTATTATTATTATTAATTATTAGTATTAATTATTATTATTAATATTATTATTAATTTATTATTAATTGTGTTTTTATTAGTTGTGTTTATTATTAATTGTCATTATTGAGTGTAGTTAGTTACCACTGCCATCGGGTATATACCTATTTGCAGAGTGAATAAATACATACGTACATACATACATGCATGCATACATACATACATACATACATACATACATACATACATACATATAGGCTACTACTTTTGACCAATAAAAGGTGCGAAACGACGTGTTTCAACCAACCGTGGCTGCTTATTCTACAATTTTTATCACCTCCCTAGCATTTGTTTTTATCATCTCCCTAGCATTTATTTGTTTTTATCACCTCCGTAGCATTTGTTTCTTTATTTGCCAACATTCTACTTTCAATCATAAAATTGTAATTAAATCCCATTCGAGTTTTACTTTCTCTAGATAAATCAAAACCTCTAGTGAGATCACTGTAGATAAAATATACCATCTCTACTGATATTGCTGTTATAAAATTCGTCTCTTTTCTCATTGTCACAGAGTCGATATTGTACCTAGTAAGGGATAAAGTGACAAGAGCGAGTGCTGGGTGCTGGGCCTGAGGTAGTAATTGCAGAGCTCGCAGGCAGGAGTGGCTGGCTAGGTGCGTCACACGCGGGACAAGAGGCCAAGGTGAGGGATTGAGAGCCAGCAGCCGCGAGGTGCAAAGGTCAAGTCGTTTGCCAGCGCGACGGATTAGAAGGGGGCCATGAATGAGTCGCTCTCTCGCGGTCACCCTGTCCCCGAGCGGCCGCCGTTACCCTGCATCGAAATCTGGGAGGGTTAAAGCGCCTACACACGACCCAATCTGCAGGGTCCGATTTGCAGGGACCCACGCCTACGTCGGAATTATTTAATCATTATTTAATACCAGATAATTAAAATCTTCATTCAAGGTAGAGTATCCACCCGCTACTGAATACTTTTATTACAGCCAAAGTGGCTGACACGTTTGAATTATTGCTGCATTAACACATTGATTAATGCACAAAACACACATTAACGAACATAAATGTAATTGTGTAACTGTGAAGAATGGAAACAGAGTCGTCCGCCATCACGTTCCACTTGCTCTCGACATGACGTAGACCAAGGAGGGCAACATTTACAAACGAAATGACACTGAACGTCAGGGATGTTACTAGAGGTGTGTAGTATTTTTATGTGACAGGTTAGGTTAGGTTAGATTAGATGTGTACTATGTGACAGGTTAGGTTAGGTTTGGTTAGATATATATAGAGTGGCGGCTCGTGAACTTGTGGATTGGGAGAGCTGCAGTAGATTTCGGTAAATACAAATTTCACTTCGTGATACCATTACTAATACGTATAGGACAAAAATAAATGCACTACCTATCGAAAAACCAAAACTTACTGACTTAGTTGGGAGATGTCTGTGGGACCATTTGCTAATCCCTAAGAAAAACTAATACCATCGATTTCAGTCTGAATTTCAGATCGGCAGACACTCAACTTACAATCTACCAGTTCTGAATTGTCTTAGAATAACCTTAAACAGTGGCATGTTCCAAATGATTTTTGAGAGGCTCGTTTAGATTACTCACGAACTGTAGCAACCCACGAAACACATCAGGGTTCTTCGAATCGTTTTTTCATCATGTCCCCTAAGGGGAAGTTCATATTGGCCACAAAATTTGATACAATCAATATTTTTTTTAAAATAATTTCACGATTTTTTCTCACTTCTTGATTATGTTTGAGAATGTTTGTTCTGTTCGTTTCACTTAATTGCACAGCAGTATGAGTTGCGTAACATAGCCAATGAAACAACATTTTTCAGGTGAGACTGTGAAGATTCGTGCATTTTGCTTTTTAGGGGCAAATGTCCTAAATCTGTCACACTACTCCTAGTCCATGCAGCATCACTACCGAAGAGGAGGCAAGAAAAACAAAATACAAATTTTTTTTGTTCACATCCACGTAACCACAAATGCTTAGCGTAAATTTCATTGTTATACTTCCTTACATATATGCACTATTTCGGCTGGATGAAGCTTAAGTAAGATTTAAGTCGGGTAACGGACGACCCTTTCATTTCACTTCATTACATCAATATTCTCCGCAAGGGAAAGTTGAGAAAAATAAAATTAATATTCTGTAATTCACACACACTTATGCTTGCAAATTTGCACTGGTTAAGTTACGGTATCAAGACGTCACACCAAAGCAACACTCAGATATACTGATGGTCAACAATTTTCTAAATCTGGAAAAGAAGTCTCTTTCGTATTTTACGTGCTATATCAAAAGGATTCTACTCTTGCAATCATTTTGAGTTAAGGCAAATATTAGGTTCTGCTGGAGGCTGAATATATACGTAATAATAAGGCAAAAAATATTAATTTCGTTATATTAACTCGATAAGATTCTACAACAATAAGTATGTAAAAAGAAAATAAAAATGTTGTCATTAAGTTTCAAAGGAATAGAGAATCCATTTGACGCAGCATTACAATAGCGGTTTGGGAGGAGAGGAAAGATCCCTTGTGGCCTGGCTCTGCAAGCCACTGCAGCGAGATATGGGTTTTAAACAGCGGCAGTTTCCCTCTGCTTCCCTTCACCTCCCTACCCCCTGACCAAGCAAGACACATTCTCCATGAGCTGACCACCCTGCATATCCCAGGACGACTTTGAATGCAGTGTCAATTCCAACACAGTCGACGCGCAAAAAGATTATGCATAAGATAATAGTATATATTCCCGGCCAGATGAAATATGAAGCAATTTACCAATAAAAGCTGTAACAATTCTTCTAAAAAATAAAATAATTTTTTTTTCCTGTCAAAGCAGGGAGTGCTGCAGCTCCGTTGCTCTTATTGGCGAGCCGCCCCTGTATATACAGTGAGGTTACAAAGTGGGCGTACCCCCGTGTATTCTAATTTCACTTATTTTGTGAATGTTTCATTTCATTTTTTTTTTCATTTCATTTATTGTATTCCATAGCTCTTACATTAGCAATGAAGCTTTAAGAAGTGGAACAAGTCAAAATTTTACAAGATTACGATTAATATTTTTACAATTTTTTTACAATTTTTGGCGGGATATAGTGAGATGAGGTGAGGCCGAGGATTCGCCAACAGATTACCTGGCATTTGCTTTACGGTTGGGGAAAACCTCATAAAAAACCCAACCAGGTAATCAGACAAGTAGATATTATGTAGATACATGGATTTATTGAGCAATATTATACATACAGATGTACTATATTATCATAATTTTCTCTCAAATCCAATGCACTGGTCTTCTGACCGTACGTGCTTTGTAACTGAAACAAGTCCTACTTTGTAGGTGACGTGAAGTAAGGCCGAGGACTCGCCATAGACCATCCGACATCAGTCCCACGGCTGAGGAAAACCTCGGAAGAAACAAATCAATCACATCAAACTGGGGATCCAACCCAAGCCCGAGCGCAGCTCCGGATCAGCAGGCCAGCGAGTCTGCCGACTGAGCTGCATTGATGGCTCTACTAAAAATATACAGTACATAGCCAATCAGATTATTAAATTTACAAACCCAAACGATTATTCATCAGTTGAGCTATAAAATATAATACATAACAAATAAGGTAATTCAATTTAAGGCATAAACAATTCAATCAGTTGAGGTATACAGAAACTGATAATACATATCATGCAAATTACTTCAAATTACAAGCATAAACAATTCATCAGTAGGACTATACAGATTACTATTCAATTTAAAGCATATACAATTCATCAGTCAAACTATAAAACACATACAATACAAATTAAACAGATTAATGTTGGTACCTCCATGTTTATGTTGGTACCATGCTACCATGGTAACCATGTAGTTATAAACAAACATGGCTGACCAGAGTCCGTTTACCATCGACCTTATCCAACCGGTGAATTGAAAGAGGATCTGCAGATGATCAAGCTCCTTTTGCAGACCTCTCAACACCTAATAATGCTATCTGGGAGTTCATCAACGACAAAGTGTGAAATCACCGCTAAAAAACAACAGCACAATTACGAGCAGCTATGGAAGATGCCTTCAACGAAGTGACCCTTGATTTTCTCCGCAAAATATCTGTCAGGACATGGTGCAGAATTCAGCTGTGCTATGAAAGTGAAGGTCTTCATACCGATGTCTTGGATCATTACACTATCAGGCACATGTCTGTATCAATCAATCAACTAACCATACCCATGCCCACTTTGTGACCTCACTATTGTATTATGTGCCAGGTTAGGTTAGGTTAGTTTAGGTGTGTAATATTATTTGAAAGGTGTTGGCGACAATGGAAACCCCGATGATCCCACCCACAAATTATGTCACATTCAGGAAATATGGAGGTTGTTTTCATTCACGCACGACAAATTTTGTGTATCTACTAAGTAAGGTATGTATTTAGGGCGGACTGGGTACGCATGCAGCTCTCCCAGTGATCACATCCAATTTTCACTACTCCTAGGCATTTCCAAGGTATTTCAACAATTTTCTCTAGTTGCTTGTTCATAAGTAATCTTCATCAAATCTTCATGATCTGCCTTTATGCCGTGTATGTGACTAAGCGCTAGCACGCTGGAATACCATCCAATGCAGCTCCTCGTGTTCCATTCCGGACTGATTGTGGTGGTATAGTATTTGTGGTCGTAATCCTCATTCCATACGTCTTAAGAAAAGACTCCGCCGCATATAAACAAATGTAAATGTTCGATGCCCATCCTATTGGCTGCAGCATAGTGACTTTGTGGCTGAAGAGGAATGCAAGGTGCGGCGTCCTAGTCGACTAGAATAGCACAGCCGGCACTGAATTCATTCCATAACGGATGCACAAAAAGCCTATTTGAACTGAAATGTTTAGGAATGTTGTTTCAGTAGTTACATAATGCGTGGAATCTTGTTGCAATAAAAAATGTTGATCTGTAAGCTGAATCTGCTACAGTAAAAGGCTCTTCCATAAATTCATGAGCTTGTGATGTAGCCTACTTACTTACTTACAACTTGTTACTTTTAAGGAACCCGGAGGTTCATTGCCGCCCTCACATAAGCCCGTCATTGGCCCCTATCCTGTGCAAGATTAATCCAGTCTCTATCATCATATCCTACCTCCCTCAAATCCATTTTAATATTATCCTCCCACCTATGTCTCGGCCTCCCCAAAGGTCTGTTTCCCTCCGGTCTCCCAACTAACACACTATAAGCATTCGGCCATACGTGCTACATTTCCTGCCCATCTCAAACGTCTGGATTTAATATTCCTATTTATGTCAGGTGAAGAATACAATGCGTGCAGTTCTGCGTTGTGTAACTTTCTCCATTCTCCTGTAACTTCATCCCTCTTGGCCCCAAATATTTTCCTAAGAACCTTATTCTCAAACACCCTTAATCTCTGTTCCTCTCTCAAAGTGAGAGTCCAAGTTTCACAACCATATAGAACAACCGGTAATATAACTGTTTTATAAATTCTAACTTCCAGAATTTTTGACAGCAGACTAGATGACAAAAGTTATTTAACGAATAATAACAGGCATTTCCCATATTTATTCTGCGTTTAATTTCTTCCCGAGTGTCATTTATGTTTGTTACTGTTGCTCAAAGATATCTGAATTTCTCCATCTCTTCGAAGGATAAATCTCAAATTTTTATATTTCGATTTCGTACAATATTCTGGTCACGAGACATAATCATATACTTTGTCTTTTCGCGATTTACTTCCAAACCTATCGCTTTACTTGCTTCAAGTAAAATTTCCGTGTTTTCCCTAATCATTTGTGGATTTTCTCCTAACATATTCACATCATCTGCATAGACAAGAATCTGATGTAAACAGTTCAATTCCAAACCCTCTGTGTTATCCTGAACTTTCGTAATGACATATTCTAGAGCAGTGGTTGCCAAACACCACGAAATTGTGACGTAATAGAAATGCAACCCGCACATCACTATCGCAAGGAGAGGGGTGGAGTGGGTATCTCCTTAGATAATGCAGTGAATAACAGTGCAGAGACGATCTGTGACCAAAAAACGAAAGCAATATAATATTCTTCTACTTATTAACTATGCACACTTTTTTCCATGTTAATTTTTTATCCTCCTATTCATTATTTTTGTATTATTAATAAAATAAAATAAATTTATTTTCTTATTTACCATAAAAAGAACGTGTACTATACATCAGCTGATATTTGAAATTAGAGAAACGTACCAGGCTGGTCACGAAGTTGTAAATTACACTACATACTTCAAAAAATTATTTACTAATGAAATATTCAAATTACACTAAATACGTCGGAAAAAACGTCGAAGTATTTCACCCCGATTAAGACATAGAAGCCGATACTTTTCATTGTTTATTTCTTAATGAAATAATCAAGTTACAGGTAAGGGCGTGAATAATGACAACGTACATTGTTCTTTTATACTTGATTTAAAATTTCACAACAAATTAAGTATCCCATATTTTTGCATCTCCACAAAATAAATACTTTTCCTCCCATGCTCCTTAAAATTAAGTTTTTACTTAGCTGTTTTCGAAAATACAAGGAAACATAATATTATCCTACACACTTGTAACATTACATGTGTACGTCCGCTGCTGATAAATGTCTTTACTTCTATCGAAGTGAAGGCTGTAAACGGAGGGTAGAGGTATGATGCCATGGTTACGCTTGAGTGGAGGCAGGGGCATGTGTCGCGACACAGCTTTTGGCGATCACTGTTCTAGAGCGAAGTTAAAAGGTAAAGGTGATAGTGCATCTCCTTGCTTTTGCCCGCAGTGAATTGGAAAAGTATCAGATAGAAATTGGCCTATACGTCTTGTGATGTAGTAAAGTAAATTCCTAGGATGTCTTGGCCGACAATTACCAATAGGCCTACTAATCCTAAACATGTAAAAATGTTTACGTGCTCAACACGGCTGCTTTCTCTGATCAAGTTAGTCTTTTATAAACAACATATATGGAAACACTTCTTACTCCTATCGGGAGTTATTCTAAATAATTTCTGGACTACAGTAAAATCTTTTAATTGAAATAAAGAGGACTGACCCCATTTTGTATAAGCAAAATTTCGGATAATAAATGTACAGTTTTTTACAGTTAAAAGGTTAGTAAATAACTCAAGATTTGTGAACAAGATAGTATCACTTGTATTATAAAATTTGCACAATACATGCAGTAGGTACAGTAATGAAATCTAAATATTGTATTGATTCTTCACTAGTTCTTTAAGAAAAACTAAAAATTTTCTTTTGGGTTTCTTGTTTACATATTTTTCTAGCAGCATTGTCATGCCTGCTTACTGCTAGGGGTGGGTTTAGCCGGCTCTAATAAAGCTGAACCATAACTGAACGTCAACATCACGTAACAGGCCAGGCAGAAACCTGTGGGGGGCTTCGGTGCCTCTTATACATAATTATGAGTTGTCTAGAACTCACAATCACTGCCATCTATCATTCTTTGGATAAACCGCGAGGAATACCTACTGCGGCGTAGGCTCTGACGTCTCACAAACACAGGAGATGTCATATTTTAACGAAATGGAGATGATAATGAAATGAGAATTTTGGAAAATGATGGAATGAAGAACGGAAAACGGGAGAATTTCGAGGAAAGCCCTCCCAGCCTTGTCTTTGTCCAACACAAATAAAATTGCACCATCATCGCCAAGGTTTGAAGTCAGGTTCACTGTCATCGTAAGCCAGTTTCTGCCAACAGATCTACCAGGGCGGCATAACAATATTCCTAAGTGCACAAAATCTAATTTTTCACGGCGACTGTCTAGTCATAAAAAAGCAATTTACGATGATTATGCCGGATTTTATAAAGGGAAGACGAGTCATTTTCTATGCCTATACTTGGAGGTAACATAAATAAGTATTCACCCTGTTTAGTATTTCCCTCCCTTCAAGTTAGCATTAAACTTGTTAGCATAATAATAACGTTCTTAAAATTGATTAAATTCATGAGAAGCCATATTTGTCATTAATAGCGGAAGTGGCGTCGCCTGGTTAAGTGAAAGTGACTCACATCGAAGTGCTTTACATTTAATAGGGAACATAAACAACGATGTGATGGCTGGCTCACCCACTGAGACGTGACGTCACTCAAATGGCGCCACAGTTTCATTCAAAATAATTTATATGCTCTATATATTACTTAACCAAACTCGAAATAGCATGGGCTGGCAGCGCTACTATAGCGAGCGCAATGTTCCCTTATTACTCCGCTGGATGGTTGACTGTAACATGAGCTGCTGCCAGGAAGTCAAAGGAGAATAGCGATGGCAAAGGAAGCTGTTAATAGAAATAGGAGCATCTTCTGCAGACATCTGGGAAAAGAACTAAGGAAGAGACAAGTGAAGTGTTTTGTATGGAGTGTGGCATTTTTTTCCTCGCTGTTATTTATGCTCGCTTTAACATCTCTGGTCACATCGCGATTTAATCTTTGATTGAAATCCGAAGGCCTGTGTACTATTGTTGAAACTGGTTCTATTGTTGTGAACTATATATATATATATATATATATATATATATATATGACTGATTTGTTATGAATATGATTTCGGTGATGAATGAGGCCGGTGATTTTCAGGGATGTTGTGGCCCGAATTTCCTGGCATTTGCCTTACGGTTGAGGAAAAACCCTGAAAAACCTCGACCAGGAAATTCAACCCGACCGGGAATCGAAGCCGGGCCCTCTGCGTAAGAGACCAGCATGTTAACCTCTACACCACAGAGGTGGTCAGTGTGGCATTGTAAGGGGCAGAAACATGGACATTATGACGAAGTGAAGAGAAGCGACTAGAAGCATTTGAAATGTGGATATGGAGAAGAATGGAACGTGTGAAATGGACAGACAGAACAAGAAATGAAGCTACTATAGAAGACAGAAAAGCTTTTTGTGTGCTTGATTTTCATGTGAGCCAGTCGGTTATTAATGTGTAACGGCATTATCGAACAAAGTTTAGTACAGATCCACCCAGTGGGCCTACAATCCGTAAATGGTACACTGATTTTAAGGCAAGATTCTTCGCAAGCGGTTGCGATTTAATCCGTACTGACTACAGTTGCTGCAAGTGCTAAAACCAGAGAACAGAGTGCTACGAAGAAATTTCTGCATAAATATGCAGACCAGTTGAAAACTATGATGAATTTATTCTTTCCGTGGTGTTTTCTAACAAAGTCACTTTTCACCTTTCTGGTGAAGTGAACTGACATAGGCCTGTCTTCAGAATCTGGGGGTCGGAGAATCCGAGTACCTACGTGGAACGTGACTATAGGCTTGATGTGTGCCGTGTTACCAAGGGGGGGGACACATTGAATGTCTTTAAGGTAAAGAACTAAACTTTTTGAGTTTCTCTTTCCATTGCTACTATTTTTATGCACTTCAGTTTCATATACAGTAATGTAAATTATATGTGTTCGAAACCGGAAAGATCTTTTGTAGGAGCCCTGTATAAATAAGAAAGAAGAAATAGACCAATCAAGAAATGGAGAATGGAAAGAAGAAATAGAGAAATGAATATTTATTTATTTATTATTATTTATTTTGCTAATAATTGTAACATAATATATAAATAAAAAGAAACATTTTAGCTCGTCCCTGAAAGAGTAGAACTCGTGCTCAGGGGCGGATACCTGAATTGAAATTAAGAAGTATATAATAAATTTGTCTTATGTCTACTACGCAATAAGAATATATAAATTTAAATTTACAATTTTTCAGTTTTTATAAAATCTATATATATAACTTTTTAAATTTAATAATAATAATAATAATAATAATAATAATAATAATAATAATAATAATAATGACTTTATTTAACCTGGCAGAGTTAAGGCCCTAAGGCCTTCTCTTACACTCACCAGGATTAAAACTTGCTTACATAGTTGAACATAAAACTGGATCAGAATTAAGTAATTACATACTGATAAAATTTAGGTACATAATGAGATCAAAAGAGGTAGTTACATAAAAATTTACCTCATAAAATAAAAATAAACATAGTGGAATACATATTAATGTTGTTAGAATCAAATACGAATCACATAAAAACAGAAGCCGATAATTCAATAAAAAATGTACACAATAGAAATAAAAATAAACACATTAGTATACATATTAGCATTAGATTACAATTAAGTAGGATTTACATAATTAAACCAGAAAGCGACAAAAATAGATTAATAATAAAAAACAACACAGTGGGATACATATTGGCGTTAAGTGATAAATAAACACGATTTACATGATTACACAATAAAAATAAGAAACAAAAAAATATATATATATATATATATATAAATAAATGAATACAGTGGAACACATTCCATTAAATATTTGCAACGCGTTAGGTCTGGCAACTCATCATAAGATATTTTTCTAATTTACATTTAAAGGAAATTAAAGTTCGGCAGCCCTTAACTTCAGGCGGCAGAGAATTTCAGTGACGAGAAGTAGTCCACACCTGTGGAGTAACGGTCAGCGCGTCTGACTGCGAAACCAGGTGGCCCGGGTTCGAATCCCGGTCGGGGCAAGTTACCTGGTTGAGGTTTTTATAAGGTTTTCCCTCAACCCAATACGAGCAAATGCTGGGTAACTTTCGGTCCTGGACCCCGGACTCATTTCACCGGCATTATCACCTTCATATCATTCAGACGCTAAATAACCTAGATGCTGACACAGCGTCATAAAATAACCGTCGTCGTAACGAGAAGTAGCAACAGTGAAAGATGAAGAATAAAGAGGTGATGTGTGAATTTAATAGTAGAGAGAATTTAATACTAGAACTATTAGAATTCACAAGATTAAGATATTTAAATATAAATTTGTTATATATTCTTGGGCCTAAATTACTACTATGATTAAATACTGTAGCAATGTTGCATTTTGGTTCAAACAATCTTAAAGAATTCACTCCTTTTGTTTCATAACTATGCGAATACAATTCAAATAAATGGAGAAAGAAAAGAGAAATAAAAAAAAAAAGAGAAAATAGAGAAATGAAGAAATGGAGAAAGAAAGGAAAGTTGAAGAAAGAAAATAATAAATAGTGAAATAAAGAAGACTCAAGGGGAGTAGAATAGGGAAGAACGCGTAACGTGACTACGGGCCGGTGCAGTGTCATTTCCCCAGGTCGCATACCGTAAATGCGACAGCTATATACAGGGACATCATTTTATTTTTACTTAAATTTTTATTGTACCTGAGTTTTTGAATGTACTTCACTCCCACCCCTTCTACTAATGAAGTTCAACCGTCCCTCCACACAGATCCAAGACCGCATATACAGTCATAGTAGCCTTACGGTCATAGTAAACAGTACGTTCCAAAAATATGTTCGCGTTTTCCAGTGACGAAAGAGCTTTTATTATTGCATCATTTTCCATTTGCCTACGTCGCATCCCAGTTTCCCCCACCTGTTTCTATTCGTCTCTTTGTAAATGCTAGTGGCTGGGCTGTCTTAGCTCTTTTCTGAGAATATTAATTTCTGTTAGGAATTGGACGTCTGCGTAATATTATACCCATAAAACTGTTTCAAATAACTTGAATAAAGGGCCTCGTTAACTAATTAAATGTAACGTGATTTCCTCCCTTTTTACGACGCTGCGAAGTAATCACTTGGACGGAAGTAGATAGCATGTCTGAGTAATTTTATGTTTACGGATCGGGCAGAAGTGAAGATTGAATTTACAGTACGTAAGGTCTCTTTTATAGAGTAGGTACAGAATTATTTCAACATGGGTTACTGATACAAAGTACGAACCTGGTAATTGGAATTACGTACAATAGCTAGTATATAGTGCGATAATATGCACATTAGAACTGAAGCCTGTATCAAAATGAATGGCCACCATTTTCAAAAATGTGTTTAAATATCCATATTATGATTATTTTTCAATTCAATTTAACTTCATTCTCTATAATGTACGCTAATGTGCTGTAGACAGTATAATATACACTGCATAATGAATACGTCCACATGGACAGCTCAGTTCATGAGTAAAAACACTCATTGTTAATACTGTACTGTATTTTGATTAAACAAAAACCTAATGAAAATTATCAAACTCAAAATCGCGATATTTCCTAGTTTACGTAAATGGATGAACTACTTTTCTTCCCTCCTATACCTAGTAAAGTGATTTGTTTGTATATCCCGCAAGTATGATCGAACTCCAGTCGTGGAAGGGGGTAGCAAACGGTGTTTCCTGTTCTTAATCGTTGATCCAAAGGTATAGCCAGGTTAATATTAGAAATGTTAGTAAAAATAAAATGATGTCCCTGTATTTTAATGACTTTGTAAATAGCAATATGATATGAGCTGTTGTGGAAAAATATAGCCAGAAAGGGCTCGGAACAGACTGTTGATCTAATGGTTTAGTGAACTGACAGAAGAGAACGATTCCATCGCAAAGGTGACCAAGACACGGCGAGGCGCCGCCCTGAGCGGCACGGCAGCTATAGTCGGATCTCCTCTCCATTGTGGTATCACATTTCGAATAAATCCTTCCACGGAGAAGAGGTTGATGTGCGCGGAGCCGCATGGGCGGACGTAGAGACAGGGGAGGCCGGACAGGGCGTTAGCCGAAGAAGACTTCCTTCATTACGAATGCTGTGTCCTGTCACTCACTGTGGTTTATACGTGCTATCAGCCGCGCGTGGTCGTACGGGCCGCGTAATTAGCAGTGACTTTTACCTTCGGGTTTTTCTAAAGAATTTATAAGTTTGCAGTCGAGATCACTCCTATGATACTTAACGACAAGATTGTTATATATGAGTGCATTGTTCGTCCGGCGGCTGGACTACCTACCTTCCACGTTGCAAATATAGTAAACATGGGGACCTAGGTTTCCAAGTTACAGTTGCATAACGTTATACAGGGACATCATTTTATTTTTACTTCAATTTTTATTGTACCTGAGTTTTTTAATGTACTTCACTCCCACCCCTTCTACTAATGAAGTTCAAACGTCCTGCACACAGATCCAAGACCGCATATACAGTCATAGTAACCTTACAGCCATAGTAAACAGTACGTTCCAAAAATATGTTCGCGTTATCCAGTGACGAAAGAGCTTTCAATATTGAATCATTTTCGCACAGGTACTGTCGTCCATTTGCCTACGTCGAATCCCGGTTTCCCCCACCAGCTTTTATTCGTCAGCTAGTGATTGAGCTGTCGTCTTAGCTCTTTCGTGAGAACATTAATTTCTGTTAGGAATTGGACGTCTACGTAATATTATACAACTGTTTAAAACAACTTAAATAAAAGGGCCTCGTTAAGTAATTAACTATCACCTGATTTCCTCCCTTTCTACAACGCTACGACGTAACCACTTGGACGGACAGTAGGTAGTATGTCTGAGTAATTTTATCCTTTCGGATCGGGCAGAAGTGAAGATTGAATTTACAGTACGTAAGGTACTCTTTTATAGAATAAGTACAGAATTATTTCAACATGAGTTACTAGTTACGAAGGACGAAACTGGTAATTGGGATTAGGTACAATAGTCTATAGTGCGATAATATGCACATTAGAACTGATGTCTGTCTCGAAATGAACGGTCACCATTTTCAAAAATGTGTTTAAATACCCATATTATGATTATTTTTTAATTTAACTTCATTCTCTATATTGTACGCTAATGTGCTGTAGATAGTATAATATATACTGCATAATGAATACGTCCAAATGGATAACTCAGTTCGTGAGTAAAAACACTCATTGTCAATACTATACTGTATTTTGATTAAACAAAAACCTAATGACAATGATCAAACTAAAAAAATGCGATATTTCCTAGTTTACGTAAATGGATGAACTACTTTTCTTCCCTCCTATGCCTAGCAAAGTGATTTGTTTGTATATTACGCCAGTATCATCGAACTCCAGTTGTGGAAGGGGGTAGCAAACGGTGTTGATCCAAAGATATAGCCAGGTTAATATTAAAAATGTTAGTAAAAATAAAATGATGTCCCTCTATAATGTGTGTGTATTAGAGATGAACAAAACTAACTGCCGTTCTCGCTCGCTGTGTTCGTTGCATTTGTCTTTCGAGTCTTGTCTCGTCAATCTCGTGCTCTTCGAGTCTCGCTCATCATTCTCGAAATAGCTTTGGTCGGCGTGGAAAGATTTCGTAACTTTGAATGACATACATCATTGAAATAAATAACATTATAAATGTTTAAATGAGACAAAAATACAAAACAGAACAATATCTTAGTTATCAAAATGTTCTGGTTCTATTATATAATTATTATCTATGGTTATATAAATAGAAAAAAAAATCCTCAAGTAAATTTGCATTTCTAAGAAATATTCAACATAACGTTAATATCTTTTTACTTGAGATGGCACACTTGATCTTAAACATATGAAAATAAAATTCCTAGCCTTTTAATAAGGGCCTAGTAATTAAATAAAGACTGGGGAACGGATTATTATACACTGAAAGGTAGAGATGTTTCATATAGGCTACTTGATTGTTTATACATATATAACAGTTGCCAAAGTAGATACAAGTTCAGTCAGGTATAAACAACTGTGGCGATTCAAAGCTGCTTGACGTTCGGGACTTATCAATCTGGACGTCTCGAAACACTCACAAGCAGTCTTTACGTCAACGATGCGACGTATACAACATTGTCGTGCGGGTTTTCGGCTTTGCGGGCGCTGTTAGGCTTGCTTTCTCGATCGTTGTTCATCTCTATTGTATATATTGTCACAAAAGCAGCTTAACGCCAGAATATCACAATCAAGAAATCGTCAATTGTTATATTACAAAAATCAAACAATTCAGCACATAAAAATTCACCAGTGTTAAAAATCTGTCCAAAATTCAATGATATAAAACATGGGATTTAGATTTCAGCATTTCTTACATGAAATATAAACATTTTCTTATCGATATATTGAAGGTAATTGATTTTAAATAGTAGGGCTATTGTTGTCTATTTGTTACTGTGTAATTGCCATTTACAACTACATTTTACATATTTTCCTTATGATATATATTTTTTCACTTTTTATTTCGTATTTTTCATTTATGTGTCTTTTATTTATGTATGTATTTCTCTGTTTTTTTATTTTTCATTTTTATACCTATATCGTGCATTTGTATCTGTTTTTATCCCTTTTTTCATGTTATCTTTTTTTTATCTTCTAAGCAAATATTTGTACTGTCTATTGTAATTGGGGCTTTTGCCTGTTATAGACAAATAAATAAATAAATAAATAAATGAACAAACACAGTATATATATCGATATATATGGGCCTATATATATGCTATATTATATAACGACTACATATATTCAGAGTGAACAATGAGTATGTAACATTGCTGATAACTTCTTGAATTTTAATTTTACAAGAAAAAGATAGAAAAGAAATTCATACAAAAGCTGTTGGAGGTAAACCATACAATATACTAACAGTGTTCGAAAAAAGTTGGTTATTGAGGCATAAAGGGTGTGACAATGAACTTTATTTTTTAAATGGCACCCTATATTAAAATTTATATATTCTGAATCTTCATTAAATTTTACATATGAATGTATAGAAATTTTACCTATTCACCTGCTTCATGTCTTTTGACTATTTATTAAACTTGTTTCGTGTACTTTAAACTTGAGACAAATAAGTATGATCGTGTTGAGTGGGCCATGAAACTAAACAGAACATTGTCACTAACTAAACTTGACAATATATGCTTAAAATGAGAACCATTTACAGACAAACAATGTCCCAGTTTGTCACGGAAACAGTCCATTGTCTCACAGTTACATGACTGATCTTTTCCATCTCATATCTACAATAGATAAATTCAGATTTAGGGCACATATATTAGTAATATTCACCTATTTTTATTTCGGAGCAAAACAAGAAGTAAAAATTAGTTGTTCAGTGTTGTTCGTGTGATGCTGGAGGAAATAATATTCACAACAGTGCAATGATGTATCAATAAATAGGAGTCAGTATAGCTCGCGCAAGGAACGATTACCGAAAAGCAATGGTGGCGTTGGTGTCTGTTTTGACGTGTGTATGTAGGCACGTCGAGGGGGAGAGGTACGGGCCGATGGAAGTACTGTCTCTTCCAAGAAGATAAACAAATGAGGACATCTCTGTGGAAATAAAGAACGTGGCAAGAGAAAAATTCGAAGCTAATTAAACGCGCAACATATGTTTACGAATGAAATACTGTGCTCCAACCACGAGAAAGTCTCTGCGGAATGAAACGAAGCGGGGTAATGCTGTGAATGAATGTTGATGTCATAAGATGTCACACACACGTGTGTACTCGTATCTCTATTGGCTAGCTCTCACAGCACAAACAATAACATTGATCCACACATATTTATACTACCCTAGTTACAAAATCAGATCACTGTTAATTTCGTGGTCTTTTAGTCCCTCCATACAGGAAATAACATATGCAGGAGAGCGCATGTTTTTAAACTGACGTTATAACGATAATATTATCTATCTACTGTCGGTGACTCGGGAGAAGACGAGAGCGGACTGAAGAGGAAGGGATGTGAACAGATAACGTACGACAACACGTCAGTATTTGTAATGTAGTAAGCGGAAACATTAGGTCTCCTTCTGTTCAACTTAGCTTTAATTTCCATACGCATTGTTACTCATGTTTCCTGCACGAGTAATAACCTGGCTACTGGGATGCTTATCTGAGCGATGTTTGTAATAATCAACAGTGATAGTCAAGAAGGTCACGTTCTTGCCCCTCGTCTTCTCCTGAGTAACGGACAGTACTTCGCTCCAATAGATGACGCAATAGTAAGCACATTCCTTTTACGGTTGATCTCCTGGTTGGAGAACAATAATAATACCGTGCGATACAAGACACGTATTCACATGCAATGGAACAAACTAAAGTCGTAATATAACTATCACAACGCAAGACTGATCTATCGATGTCATTTCTCTTCCGACTGTACTCTTGAATATCATTCAAGCTATCTCGTGACCTTTCCTGTCGCCCGCTCTTCCTTATCGCATTGTTTCATTCGCATTCCGTCCGTCGGTATTCCCGCTTGCGACACCTATACAATTAACCTCGAGGTCAAGTCAGGTCAGTTTGGTATTAAAAGGCAATGTAAGCAGACTACTCTCGAGGATATAAATAATCCTGTAGTAATATTAGTAAATGGTCACTTTTAAACTGTATAACAGCTGGATAGGTTATTTAAAAATGGAGCGCGGACTGAAAAAGCTGAGATCCACTGATCTGTAAAATTCCTTTATTTTAACATCTAAAAAATGAGTAATAACTACTTGGATTTTCACTTGTGATTTTGCAGATAGTGTATTAAGACGTGTAAATCCGTGTTCATCATAATTATTTTTATGACTCGCACAGTACTGTCATGTTTTATGTATTATTATCTGATTTGGCACTGTCATTACAAATACAGTTGATTGGTTTAATGGGTAGTTTGAAGCTCTCGGTAAGGGCGGGATTCCATTGCACAAACACGAGGCAATTATTTCAATTATGGCCAACGCACGGGTACTCCCAACATGGCGCTCACTCCTTAGCATTATAGAGGGACGGGCATTAGATATCCGGAGAGCCTTCCGTGACTAATTGTGATTTCTTGTGGTAAATGTTAAATCAATGTCGAAGACAACCTGGTGATATAGGAGAAAAGAAAAATGTTAAAATCAATTGCGTTTATATGAGAAGCTGAGGAACTCTTGTCCACCTGATAACGAAAAAGAGATTCCTGTGTCATTGAATTCTTCAAATAAAACTGTATGTATAACGTCCATGATTTGGCTCAACGCCCTCTAAACCGCTAAAACCTTGCGTTGAAGGTGACTATTGGAATCAAACTGGCTCCTGTCCACAGCAAAATTGCGACAAAATATTAGTTCCAGCTTTGGAATCGAAGACTCTCATGCTCTCATTTGATTCTAAATGCACCCAAACTCTTTGGTTCCATAATGTGTCTTACACAGCTGGTAAGAAATTTTAGCCCAAAAAACCTTTTTCGTGATTTTCCACAAAGTTATGGGAATGGACATGGGGCATTTTGAAAATAAACTCCTCATATATAGCGTGTGCATATTATACTACGATTACAAGTGAATAAAAATTGCCTGTCTGTCCGTCAGTCGGTCGGTCTGTTCAATATTACTTTCTAGTATTACAGCTTTAATACCTTGATTTCATTTAAACATGCATAGTCTATGTTTATATCTAGAGTAGACCCTAAATTTCATTTTGTTCCATCAGTTTATGAGTGTTATACTGTAGCCTATGTAAAGTCATATTTATCTTGAACAATCAATACCTGGTGATCGGCACAGTATAGTGTTTAGGCCCAAAGAGTTCTTTCTTCAATTGGTATTCCCATGCCAGAACGCTTATTCCACCATAATTTCAAGGCCTCATTCAAATAGTAATAATAATAATAGTAATAGTAATAATAATAATAATAATAATAATAATAATAATAATAATAATAATAATAGGCCTACTTTATTGCCAGAACAAAGACACATATTGATTTTTTTAACTTATATAAGAACTCTCTAGCACCCCCAGAAAGAGTAAGTTACATACTCGTGCTCAGGGGGCATTCCACATAAGTTAATGTTAAGACATTTTATTGAATAACAGAGTAAAAAGTAATAAAAGAAATAAAGAAGAAAAAACACATATCACAATAATTGTACTTTAAATTCAGTGGCGTAGCGTCAATGTAAGCTAAAAAGCTTAGCTTCCTCAGTTAATAATAATTTCATAATAAACCTGCAGTTTATGGAGAAAATTATTTATTAATTTTAATAGAATTTATATTTATGCGTTAAATATTGTGATGCGGCAGCTCAGGATGATTTGTGATGCAGCAGTAAAAAAGAAGCCTGCACACACCAGCTTCCAAGCAGACTGGTTTCTTCTGTGTAATCCACCCCGCAGATTTTCCATCCCTTTCTAACTAAACTACCCTAGTCGCAAGGCTCGCAAGAAGTTAGCTTTAACATTTAAAATAAGTAGTTTCCGAGTTATCCCTTTTCGTCAGTTGTGTTCAGTTGAAGTGTTAGTGTGCATTGTGGGTGATATAATAAATAATGAGCGAAATAACAATTCCTGACACCAATTTACTTGAAATTTTTGTAGGACAATTGTATTATCAAGACTGACTTACGAACAAAAGTGTGATTTAAAAAAAAATGACCGAGTCCCTTGCTGTCAATGAAAGACACAACCAAAAGACAGACGCATAGTTACGTAATGATATTAATATTGTGATTTCTCTAAGTATGACAGGGAGTGAGCTAATGTTATACGTATACGTGTCTATTTGTTAAGAGATATGTGTAAACCGTGAAATCATATTTTACTACGTATCATTTGAGGTCATGCCTTATTGATGTTACTTACGATGTTCCAACCAATCTTTGACTGCTGACTTGACATTGACTACTATTTATTTTAAGACTGTATTTTTGTAATACGTTTTCTCAGATTGCATGAAAGACAACTTGAGTTAGCTTCCCCTGCTCAAAATTTCATGCTACGCCACTGTTTAAATTTTCTCTGTTAACAGCAATTTTTTAATAGATTTTTCGAAATAAGGAGCATTAGCAAATTGTATGTTTGCGAATTTATCTATTATCATGTTATAAAAGCTTGCACCGAAGTTGCTACTGTGATTATATGCTACAGTTGTAGTACATTTCACTAATCGCACAATTTGGCTAACCGAACAAGGCACTTCTTGTCCTATAAAGTACTTCATAAAACTTG
This sequence comes from Periplaneta americana, assembly GCA_025594305.2. Classification (NCBI taxonomy): domain Eukaryota; kingdom Metazoa; phylum Arthropoda; class Insecta; order Blattodea; family Blattidae; genus Periplaneta; species Periplaneta americana. Next base: position 48,456,262 of record JAJSOF020000035.1, on the reverse strand, counting down.
AATTTTGTATTTTTACTCTGCCTTTCTTTAGACTTTTTTATTTTCAAATGCAGTGTTAGTTCAGCTTTTTATTTTATTTAAGGATATTTTCCAGACCAAAATTTACGAAATTTACGGCGTAAGTAGAGATAAATAAACAAGCAAGACTTTCTTAGAGAACAAAATATTTCTATACAGACTGATTCACAAGGAGTTACCGCCACTTGCGGAACGTATTCCCGAAGACATTCTGAGCAAAAAAAGTCATATAAACTTGGGTCACATTCTCAATATATTCAGAGTTACACTAATTTGAAGTCTTTAAAATACCTTTTTTCTTTAGTTTTAAGGGTAAAGAATATTAGTCTACAATTAGAAAATTAACTATCCAGAAGTATAATTATTTATTTAATTTGATATTATTCTGAAGCTAAAAATGTGTTCTTAATTCCATACTTGCTGCGTACAGATTTTTTTTTTTTCAGTTTTTAACTACAAAGTTGCATTTTTCTTGCGTATTTATCACAATAAGTAATTTGTTACAAATCATGTCATTCTTGTAAACTCTTTAACATTGTACATTAGGATGCAGAATTGAAGTGTAAAGAATCAAGTTGCTACTGTCGCTACTGGGACTCTTCTTTGCTTACGCCTTAGGAAGTGAAGGCTCTATAGTGTATAAAGTCTAGGTAGTATTATCATTCGCCATTTTTGTTCTTTCGTTGCCGAGCTACCAGACGAAGAATCTATTTGCCGCACCATTAAACATTATCATGTCGTAGCTCATAAGATAATAAATCAAACGCACTGTAATTGAGCAAATAATTGAGCGGCAAATAACGTCCTCGTGTGCTTTCTTCGAACGCCAACGAAAGAGCCAAAATGGCGGGCGATTATATTATGTATTTATCGAGCCTTAGGAAGGGCAGCGAATGAAAAGATGCACACATTTAAATGTAGCCGACCTGCAACGTGATTGGCTACCGGAAATAAGAGCGACGGGACTATAGAAGTCGTGTGATCTGTAACAATTGTTCTGATAAGCGTGTAAAAATAATGTAATTTTATGTTAGAAATTTAATTTTTCAGTCGTTGACTTTACTACATTATATATTTTGTTAGGTGTTAACCTTTACATAATAAATTGTGTGATGTATGAACGTTTTCGTTGACCATGTCAACATCATCAGATACACTCTGTCATTTTACAATATCAATGCTCTCAATGTTATCTACACAATTCACATACAATACATGTTTACTGTCATATGAAGGTAAAACCTATTAAAAAATTATATGAATTAGTTTTATAATGTTGAATTGTGGATACCCCAACTGTCAACAATTAAAATATACTTATATTATCATGGGTATATTCTTTGCAAATCATCACATTTTCGATAATATTGTAATGATATGAGGGTAAAAGTAAGATAAAATATAAAAATGATGAGCTAACTCTATCTAATGCTTTACTATGCATGTGAGGATTTGCAAATTACAATATTTTGTTACAAGGTATTCACTTTTCCATATCATAGTATAAAACTCTGGCCTGTTATAACTGCCTATATTTTGTAGATCTTGGTGTTATTGTTTATGCCAATATGTTGGGTTTAAACTGCTTATAATTAATCAGATGATGGGCGTATGTTCTGTTGTTGTTCATGTTACACTGAAAAATAATCAAAGTCGTAGGTAGTTAATCTAATTTTGAAACTGATGGATTTGATTTTAATAATTGTAATGTATTAAATGAAACTTACGGATAATTATTCAATGTAGTAGTGATGTTGTAGAAGTTTATTTAACATGGTGTGAATCGAAAGCCTGAAATCGCTGAAAGAAATTAAGTGTTGAAAATTAATATTAGCTTAGTTAAAACAAATGGTGCAATTTGTTATATAAATTTGATTGAAAGTCCGGTTTCAATTAATGTTGAAAAAATGGGATGGCTACGAAGTACACTAAATAAAATGTAAATGTCGGTAATAAATTCTAACTTTGCTAGAGCAAGTCGGAAATATTTAATTATATTAACTACATACATTGGACAATACTCACTAGTTGTGGAAGTGTTTTCTGTGGATGTTGGTCGTGTACTGGCTAAGTGGAGACTGTGTACCTGTGTTTGACATAGTTTACGTAAGAAGCAAATAGTGCGCATACTTTTAGCCTCATATCATTACATCGTTCATATTATCGTTCACATGTGATGATTTGCAAAGAATATACCCATGATAATATAAGTATATTTTAATTGTTGACAGTTGGGGTATCCACAATTCAACATTATAAAACTAATTCATATAATTTTTTAATAGGTTTTACCTTCATATGACAGTAAACATGTATTGTATGTGAATTGTGTAGATAACATTGAGAGTATTGATATTGTAAAATGACAGAGTGTATCTGATGATGTTGACATGGTCAACGAAAACGTTCATACATCACACAATTTATTATGTAAAGGTTAACACCTAACAAAATATATAATGTAGTAAAGTCAACGACTGAAAAATTAAATTTCTAACATATTCACAGACTTTTCTGAAAATTACGCAAAATGAATTGCAAAATGTAATTTTAGTTAAAAATTGGGGAAAAAATTATACAAAGCAACTAAGGAATTAACAACACATTTTTAGCTTCAAAATAGTATATTATAGATTTATTTTTTATTCAAAATAGTAGCCAATTTTATTAAAGAATTTTTTTTTTATTTATTCATTAAAGACATCAGCTCAAAGAATTTGAGTGACCACAAAGATCCTGAATACAAAAACATGTACAGTATAATGTGATTTGAAATATTAAGGAAAAAAGAAAGTTAATTGTTGACGGCAAATAATATAAGTGGATTAATTGAAATAGAGATGTTGATGTAATATTTGAAGAGAATCCTTGATAATATTTATAAGAATAGACATTACATAATCAAAAGGAATGTGAAGTTCCTTAAGATAATTCCATGTGAATTTGTTTAATAGAACCTCTGCTGCCAAACAGCAAACCAATGACAGACCATTGTTTAAGAGAGTACGTTGTACTTTTGAGATAGATACGGCAGACAAGGTTCATATATAGACTACTTCTCAATATCAACTTCGGTGGCCTGATTTAGGTTCCTTTCGAAACGGATAGTAGGGTCCAGAACAAGAGCCCGTTTTAAGCGTGCATTAATAGCAATAACGTCTGCCCGTCTGAAAGAACCATCTGATGATACACAATGTACTTCCTCATGAATCTCCCAATTTAAAGTTTTTAACGATGTCGCCAAAGCATGTCGTACACGATGATGTCTAGCATTGATCAGCAGCTCGCCTTTAGGGCATTGCCCAAGCACGTGTCCTAGTGTTTCAAGCTCGCTAAGTCTGGATGACGGCAGCGGGTTGTGCTTAAGAGTTCTGCCCAGTATTGCGCGAACCGCCGAAATATTGCTTGACTTTTTAAAGCATTGGTCAATTCTGAGGAAGATAGGCCCTTTCGATTGCTTACCCATGAGTTAGCCTTGGGGAGTCATCAACACGAAGAAGAGTATTACAGATATTTATGTGTTGCACATAAGCTTCCCAAGATGCTTTCATTAACGAAAGACCACGATATTTTTAGTGGAGTAAAGCATTCCGTCAGGGCAGTCATGAGGAAGACCAATAAGCTCTTTGCATGCTCCTCTGGTAACTTAATCTAAATCATTAAGAAATTCGGTTTAATAGCTCATTTTCTATTTGTAACATTCTTTTACCCTTAAAACTGAAGAATAATAGTACATTATGCAACGAGCCTATAATGGTAGTAATTAAGACGCGAGTATGTTTGTTTATGAAACGATCGCAAGCGAGTTTCATAACTTTCATACGAGCGTCTTAATTACCATTATAGGCAAGTTTCATACGACTTTTTATGCTCGACCATATTTCAAACTTGAAATTATTCAGAAGTATTCATGTTATGGATATGTAGATGAGGAGCAGAACTGACCTTCTAAATTGTATGATGTGCGCAGACGCGAAAGTATTGATTTTTTCCGAGGAACGAATGTCATTGACCTTGATATAATCTAGAGAATAACATGAACATTAGTCTTGATATAACCTGGAAATTGATTTAGAATTGAAAACGAGATGACGAATTTATTTGAATATTATTTACAATTAACGCTAATTATTATAGTAACAGAACATAACCTTCTGCGACAGTATTGGATTTCCAGCCTCTGTGACGTTTCGCTAGTTGTCTTTCGATTGCATATCCGAGAATAATCGATACTTGCGCTTTTATAATGCTACAATGGCGATTTCTCATTGGCTGAACAACTGAACTATAATGAATAGGTGTACTTTAATTAGGTGCATTAAAGGGCTACTACTAGGTGTATAATTACTACATTTCGGCATGGTTGAGCATAAAGGTATTTTTTTAATAATTTGAAATTAGTGTAACTCTGAAAATATTGAGAATAGGACACATGTTTATATGGCAGTTTTTGCTCACAATGTCTCCAGAAATAAGCTCCGTAAGTGGTGGTAACTCCTCGTGAATCATTCTGTATCACGAAGCATTTTCGTTATACTGGTATTTCACTGTATAGGGATATCTTATGCGAATGTTTACCGTTAGATGGCAGGAGCGTTCCATGCGGCACAACATGTTTTAGGGCTATATTATGCCATATGTTAAGTTGATTACGTTCTCCTGCTTGTTGGTTTTCTGTGCGTGTCAAATTATATTTATAATTATTTTGTATAACCTAGTTTATTTTAATATAATTCAGCATTTTCTTATATCATAATTTAATTTAAATTACAATAAATAATAGCGTAAACTTGCATAATACTGAGTGATTCCCCTTAAGAGATGGGTAGAGAAATGTGCAGTATGCAGAATATAGATAACTTACGAGTAAATTGAATATTCATGAAGATGAACCAGAACTTTGAGAACGAGGTGCAGGAAAAAAAAATAGAAGATGAATATTACCTCTTTAATAATTAATATTGTAAAAACAGGATATGCAGCCACCCATATGCTTTTTTATAGGGAAGGAACTATCGAGATTTAATTCCTTATATTTTTTTCTCTAATTGCAGAAAGATCAAATGCAGTGTTTGATAAGATGGTATAATATGATCACAGTAGTATCACGATTATTCCTGTTTTTGTAGGTTAAGAACATGCAGTTTTCAATACTGTGTAGGATTATTTTGAAAATTTGAAGTAAAAACATGGTTTTACAGCACATTAAAACATTATTCACGAAATGGAGTTCACTTTGGATCGTCCTGGATAATAAACATCCCAGTTAATCGAGAGTTTACTGCAGGCGTAAAATGTTGGCGTAAACTTCGGAGACTTCTAGAAGTACTGAATATAATCTAAGCTAACATAGCTTGCTATTGACGTTGCATATGTTTTTATTAATTTTTCTTTCCCCTCCTGCAAAATGAAACTGTAGCCAGCAATTCTTTACTTGAAGTAATTATTTTTGTAGCACTTTCGAGGCGTAATTTAATTGGTTAAATTTTTTAACGTTTAAAGCATATATTCAGAATATTTCGGGACCTGAATGAAGACAGAAGTCTTTCCCTGGTTTTTAAACATAGGAACACAACAAAAATTTGGCATTTTGAGTTATTTTTAAGAGTATTTATTGTACTAATACACTACGTAAAGTCAAGTTGGTATAGCGCTGGCCTTCTATGCCCAAGGTTGCGGGTTCGATCCCGGGCCAGGTCGATGGCATTTAAGTGTGCTTAAATGCGACAGGTTCATGTCAGTAGATTTACTGGCATGTAAAAGAACTCCTGCGGGACAAAATTCCGGCACATCCGGCGACGCTGATATAACCTCTGCAGTTGTGAGCGTCGTTAAATAAAACATAACATTAAAAAAACACTACGTAAATCCTCAAAGTTTATATACCGGAAAGCAAATGCACACGCAAAGCGCATCCCTCAAAGTACACGCGCGCTATCTGTTGGTGCTAGTTCAGGATATCCCTATTGTGTCTGTAGTGTCTGACGTTGCGCGGACACGCTGTATCACCGGGCCAGCTCCACTTCTAACACCTCTGCGCATTATCCCTCGCGAAGGCGCCTCCTCGCTCACTTCGCCTATTGTATAACCTGGGATATGCTATAAGGTAGGCAGGAGTAGAAATCCCCGTGAATGGCCGAGCCTTCATTCTTCACAGCCATTGAAGAGGGCGCCCCGATCCATTCAAAACTCCCCCCTCTGTGCCTTACTTAGTTGGCATTCCTTTTCATGGACCATCTCAAATCTCATTTGTCTGTCCGCCTGCTTCTTCTTCTTCTCCTCCTGGAGAGAAAGGGAAGGGGGATATCTGCCGCTATTTCCACACGATGCAACAAAAGGTGTCGGATGTTGCGGGGGTGGGCCGCGTCGCGAGATTCGTGCAAAACGGGAACAAGTCACTCTGAAGTGTAATAACAATAATGGTCGCAGCCATTGTCCCGCGTAATGTTTGTTGGGAATGAGGTGAAAGGAGTTGGTAAACTTCATTATTTTCTTTCCGCGGTGTTTTGCAGTTTCGTGTTCCATGGAGAGAGAGATATGGAGACGCCCTCAGACATCCGGTTTAGTTGGAAGATGAAATTAGGTAGGCCCACTTCTAAGTAGGAGATTCTATCTTATTTCACATCGGCTATGCAACGTGTAGGCCTACTAAACGATGCAATTGGGAGCAGTGACTACGAGTCTTAACGACGACCTGTGTCAAACTGTTCATAAACAAAAGATTTCATTGTTTTCTACAAGATGAATGGACGCATAACAACATTTATATTAGTTACTATATACACATATACATCCTGAACCCTAAGTCTTCTTCTTCTTCTTCTTCTTCTTCTTCTTCTTCTTCTTCTTCTTCTTCTTCTTCTTCGTATTGTAGGATAAATCCTGTCTTTTTCAACGTTGCCTTATTCTTATGGTGACCAGCTTTCTCTCCAACGTTTTGGAGGTCGTCCCAGAGGTCTTGGGGTGTCTAGTTTTCCTACCATTGCGATTTTTGGAAGTCGTTCGTCTGACATTCTTGAAACGTGATCTCTGCATCCTTTTCTTCTTCCTTTAATCCATTTTGCCACGTCTTGTATTCCACATTTTCTTCTAATTTCTTCATTTGTTTGTCTGTCATGTATTGTGTATCCCGTAATACTCCTGAGCGTTCTCATCTCTGTTGTTGTCATCATCTTTTCAGTTTTTTTTTTTTTTTTTTTTGCTCTGGTTTCTGTTGCATACTTTAGAACTGGTCTTACTGAACCTTAAGTAATGCCATTAATTTCAGGGGGTTATTCTTTCAGATATTTCAAACAAGAAAGTTTCAAACAATTGTTTTATATTAAACATTTCATAGCGTGTTTTGGGAAAGCCATTGATTGCATTCCTAATATGTTCAGTCAATTTAAGGGAACAGTGTATTATGATAAAAAATCATTAAAGGAATTTCAGAATGTGCAGAAATTTGATCTGAACGAAGATCACTTTTTTAAATTCATACAAAACAGTTTTTATCCCAAAAGGAAGCAAAAGCGAGTAAAATAATTGAAGAGTCCACTGCAAGAATGATGGATGTCATTTGGAATACATTTTGCAGGAGAAGCGATTGAAAGTTTGACATGCTTAGCGCTCAAAGCTTAACTGTGATTTTCCGATCATTACTGGACAATGACTATCAGTGTTAATGCCATATAACTCTCTATGTACATTCTATATGTCTTAAGCTATGCATTGACAGTCTTGGTTCATTTTCGACAAAAAAAAGTGACATCCATCGTTCTTGCAGTGAACTCTTCAATTGTATTATTTTTTTTTGTTTGAAATATAGCAAAAATAATCCCCCGACACTGATTACATTCCTTACGGTTTATTCTATGTATATATGTAAATCTATACAGCATATAAAAAGTGTATATATACAGTTGGTAAAGCAGCTGGCTACGGACTGGAAAGTCCGGGGTTCGATCCCAGGTGGTGACAGGATTTTTTCTCGTTGCCAAACTTTCAGAACGGCCCCGAGGTTCACTCAGCCTCCTATAAAATTGAGTACCGGGTCTTTCCCGGGGGTTAAAAGGCGGTCAGAGCGTGGTGCCGACCTCATCACCTCATTCTAGTGCCGAGGTCATGGAAAGCATGGGGCTCTACCTCCATGCCCCTCAAGTGCCTTCATAGCATGTTACGGGGATACCTGTTTACTTTCGCTGGGAGAGTTAAGGCCATAAGGCCTTCTCTTCCACTTAACCAGCCTTAATTAATGTAATAGTGAATAAATATTCATACATGTTGGTTTCATTGAGGGTTTAGGCCTATTACAAAAACCGAAGGAATGAAACCGTTAAAAATATTCAAACAACTTTCATAAAATGTTAAATAGAAACACCTACGTGACTTACTTTGTTTTCAAGTGTGCAGTAAGGCCTGTATTTTTACTACATTAAGTTCAGTTTTTCTTGGACTTGTCCTGGTTTAGTAGAAATTGAAGAAGGAAAAATATTTATTATTTTTCACTGAAGGAATTTATTACATTTTCAAAGAGCTGTCTGGCAGTATGTCAAAGTGAACATATGACATTATTATTTTCTTTATAATGATACTCAAAATAAAGATTTGGCATTCATATTGTTCACCATAATGTTGTTGTTTCATCAACTGTCCGAAGACGTATTATATCATCCTCATACCCATCACTGTTATCATCATCATCATCATCATCATCAACTTACATCTCCTCTTCATTACACGTTTCAACTTGGGTACCATTAAGGAGGTCTTTGTAAAAGGTTTTATTTTGTGCTTCTAGAAACTGCACCAAATTACACACAAATCTAGCTTCAACTGATATAGATCTATATTTCCAATAGGAGTTCTCTTACAAATGATATATAGGATAAAGTTTCCTAATTCCGTGATACTTTTTTAAAGTTGAATGTCAGTCAAAGCTTTGCCTTTCGACCATAGCGCCAGACATCTTTCTCGAAAGATTGCATTTATCACCTACTTTCGAGACATCGGTGAACTTCCTAGCAAGATACCCAATCCCGTGACATTCAGTGAAAGAAACATATCACGGAATTAGATGTATCACGGAATTAGGCAACTTTACCCTGTATTCCACGGCCAAAAGTAAGAGTTTCGCAATGAGGCAGAAGTATCTTCCACATCTAGTGGCGTCTCGTGGCCTAGAATTTGTCAATGGCTATTTGATTATAGTTTGTCATGCGTGATACTGAAACTAAAAAGTCATTTCATTATTGCTCATAAAGTTACATTACCTTTACTTGTATTACACTATTTTACCGCGACAGAAATGAATGAGCCCCAACAGTTGTTCCTCTCCCGGCGCCTTCACTCGCAACATCTGTGTTATAGGATCTAGCATCTCCGTGCACTGAGCACTACGCCGAACCAGGAACTGCGTCATACTCTTCTCGTAAGGTCTGTACTGGGGATCTAGCATCTCCGGGCTAGAATTCATCTGTCGCTTCTACAACAGTAGACTATAGTATCTCCTCCGTGCAGATAAAGTCCAAATCTTGACTATAAAGAGAACGAGATTTCCTCTATATTTGAGAGTTGTTCGTAAATATCTGAAATAATATATTACGCAAATTTTCATGCGGGGCTGAGCCCCGAAAGCCCCAAAGAACGAGACGCCCCTGTCCACATCTATACGGATCATCCGTACATATTGAAATTTGAGTGGAGGTTTAGGAGTTTTCAGAAATAGTGGCTCGGCGGCACAATGAAATCGTCATGTCTCTTTATATTCAACAATTCTCCTACCCCAAGTTTAAGGAATTTCTGAATTTTTTGTCTTCTATTTCTTGTGCCCCACCAACGAAAAGTCTTGAACGTTGGATAATTAACTGTATCATCGCACTGGAAAACAAAATGCGATCCTTTAGTAGATCTTCAGAACGTATAGACTAGACTGTACAAGAACTGAACCATTATTTTATTTTTGTTCTGCCCAGGACAACCATCATTGAGCAGAACAAACTAATCTCTTCCATTTTCTAATGGAATGTTGTTTATGGAATTCAAAACCACGTATGTGACTTCATTAGGTAGTCCTTCATATTCAAGTTAGCGGTAAATTGAAACTGAGTTATCTTCCAGATTGTGAATCCCAAAACTATTGTAACTTAATGGTAGACACCTTTTGACTGGAAATGCTGTAGTGGCAAATTTTGCAAATAATCAAATGAAATAAAGTTAATGAGTTCTTGCTTTGCTTTTTTTCAATAAATTTTTATACTTCTCCCTCAGAAAAACTTCTGCCTTTTTCAGGTGCAATGTCTTTTGTGCTACTGACTCCTCTCAAAATTGTTTTCCTCAGCTTTTATTTTGCTGTTCAGTGAATCATATGCAGTATATGAATCGGATCTGGGATATCATCTACCTTTCCTACAGTCAGATCGTTGTACTCCTTCCCCTCCACCGCTTAATGAGGATCATCTTAGCATAATCATAAAACGAGTATGAACTTTTAATGAATATCATAACTAAAGGAAAGTATAAATATGAAATTCGCTGCTTAAGCGACTAGTAATAAGGCAATTCCGGGAGACGCACCGCACTTTTTCAAAAACATTCGTACTTCGGCACTATTGTGATGAAAAGTGAAATCTCCATATACCGTCGTATGAGTGGTCCATGATGGTAATATTATGGTCATCATTTTGTGATTAATTTTAATTTAATTTCTTCCTGTAACCACTACAGGTTGCCATCGACAAAGAGTACCATGATACAATAGAGTAAATGCCTTGAGGCTTAGTGATACATTGTTGTTAGAGTGAAAAATAACAATTTGAATTATATAGAAACACATGATATTAAACGAAGTAAAGTCAAGAAGATGCAAATTAGTCATGGTCCATATGTATGATGCCTGAAAATAGCTATTGAGCCTTTGAGTGCTGCAATTGTTAGATCTCTTAAAATATTTTTATGCAGGCAAAAGATTTACAGAAGTCGACTAGGAACCGGGGTATGGTCCCACGGGCTCCTATCATTAGTCCCGTAATGACGATGGATTCCAGACGGTATTTGTCCTTATAAGAACTGATGGAAGGTTCATATTATATTCCTTTTTTCCTCGTGTACTTCTTCTGGCTGGTGTTCGTGCGATTCGAATCTCTCAATAGGGTCTATGATGTAACCTTCAAGAGAGGGAGGTTTAAATGCAATTATGTCGATTCTTCGATTACTGCCCTCACTGGATATGCCGTGTACTTCTTCATATACTGAATAACCTTTGTTCCTTAAGGCAGTTGCTGTTATCGATCTTACTGTATGATGCCGCGTATTTCGTAGAAGTTCACCGTGTGGACAGGCCCCCAGGACATGGGCAAGGGTTTCAACCTCCCTGTCGCAACGTCGACAGAGGTTACTGCCCGAAGACCGTGACATTTTAAACGAAAGGAATTAAGGTGTTGAAACGGAAGAGTTGCCGCAGTGCCGGGTGTTATGCCACGCACTTGGAAAAGATGGCGAAGTCTTGTAGAACGGGAAAATAATAATGTGTGTTGGTGGTAGGAACACATTTTTAGGAATGAAATATGAAGAAATAGGCTAAGAAAACTTAGTGTGCCAAGTTATTTAATGATTACATTAACAAAATATGTTGTCTGCATCACTATCATCATGTATGTATGTATGTATGTATGTATGTATGTATGTATGTATGTATGTATGTATGTATGTATGTATGTATGTATGTATGTATGTATGTATGTATGTATGTACTTATTCACACTGCAGTGGTGGCAGTGGTAACTAATTACACTCAATAATGACAATAATAAACTTATTCATTAAAAATACAGTTAATAATAATACCAATAAGTAATACAAATAATTAATACTAACAATAATAATAATAATAATAATAATAATAATAATAATAATAATAATAATAATAATAATAATAATAATAATAGGGAATATCCTAAATTAAATGAAGCACGATCACTTAAAATAACATTTAAAATAAATGTAATTTGTATCTTAAATCGAACTAAAACCCACGAATATGATATGTTCATATCTGCATAAGTACCTTTCCACATTACACTCATTTTGCTGTCAACTCACTCACTGCACTGGAACTACGACACATTTCACTGATTCTATCCTGATTTCACTGTTCGAATACTTTGCACTGCTACTATAAACTATAAAGCTTCCCTGACAGGAACACGTTTCACTGACACAACATAATTCTTCACTGATACAACACTTCAATAACAAAATATCATTTACATCCTTTACATACTGTGATAATTACCGTCTATTAGTAAAGTCCTTAAGCCTATTTTTAAATACATTTTTGGTTGTTGGTAAAGCCTTTAGTAAGTCTGCAGGTAAAGCATTCCAGTCCCTGATAGTACGATTGAGAAAAGAAAACTTTCCAGTGTCCGTCCTCTGTCTTCTTTCCCTCATCATCATAATCATAAAATTATATTGAACTCTGCATGACGTTTTGGCAATCATAGTAAATTTCAAGTTGTGAAACTGTTCTTTAATCATTACATTTTAAAACATAATAGTTACTACATAAACATGTTAAGTTATTACAACTCGGGAAAATCTAAGTACAGACGTGGACAAATTATTAGCAAAATTGAAGATTTTTACAATATATTTTTACAAAATATGATTATTCAATTTAGACTACAGTTGACATCTTTGCGTATTTCCAAATTATTAGCAAAATTGAAGATTTGTATTGTATATTTTTAGAAAATTTAACTCTTCAATTTGGACTACATTGGATATTTTTGCATATTTACAAATTATTAGCAAAACTGAAGGTTTTTATTATATATTTTTACAAAATTCGATTCTTCAATTTGGAATACAGTTGACATTTTGGATATTTTCAAATTATTAGCAAAACTGAAGATTTTTATTTTACAGTTTTGCAAAATTTGACTCTTCAATTTAGACTGTAGTTGACATTTTTGCTAATTTATAAATTATTAGCAAAATTGAAGATTTTTATTATATATTTTTACAAAATTTAACTCTTCAATTTAAACTAAAGTTGACATTTTTGCATATTTCTGTCTATTGTAATGATAGAAATATGCAAAATTATCAACCGTAATCTAAATTAAAAAGTCAAATTTTGTGAACAGAATTATCATAAAAATCGTCAATTTTGTTAATAACTTGTCCACGTCTGTAGAAGCTCGCATACGCGCAGCTCGTCCATTTCAAGAGTAACAATTATACAAGCCCGGGACCGAACTCGAATTGACGGAATAAGCCCTTGCTATGATACTCAGCCACCAGAGGGCTTAACGGTGCCCAAAGTATGTCTGACCCCGTAATAAAATTCTTATTGCTCAGTAGAATAAAGCGTCGTTAGAAAGCGCAGTAAATCTAGACCTTGTGTGTGAAAGTGCTCTCCATTTTACATGCCTGATATTGTCCTGATATTTATGACATTTGACAATATTGTATTCCGGACGTTTAATTGACATCCATGACATCTGCCATACGATAATGTCTTACATAACAATTTTTATGACATAATGTTTTGTTGAGCATCCCGGACTTCATTCACAGAGCTTAACCAACCGTGCAGTTCGCACACGATTTATGCGACAGCCGATCAGATTTCTCGGATGGTTGCTCACACCATCTCATGACTTCTCTTTCTCTCTCCCTCACCATCTCTTTCTGTCTTGTAGAAGAAAGAACTTCCATTCAAACACGCATTTGGCCGTAGAGTGCCCACATTATGAACATCAATCTTGAAAATATGCTGTTGTCAGCTACTGATGTAACTTTGATTCATTGTCTTTTTCAGTTATTTCATTTTTCTACTGGAACTCTGTACAGTAATATAAAGTACATTATGAAACGAGCCTATAATGGTAGTAATTAAAACGCGAGTATGTTTATGAGACGAGCGCAAGCGAGTTTCATAATTTTCATACGAGCGTCTTAATTACCATTATAGGCAAGTTTCATACGATTTTTTATGCTCGACCATATTTCTAACTTGAAATTATTCATAAATATTCATGTTATTCTTATCTGACTGGGGAGCGGAACTGACCTTGTGCAATATCTCGTAAATTGTGAGATGTGCGCAGACGCGAAAGTATTGATTTTTTCCGAGAAACAAATGTCATTGACCTTGATATAATCTAGAGAGTAAAATAAAGTGCTTTTTTAAAAAGTGCACCTTTTCAGAGTTTCTGGTGGAAAAACTTGCTGGACTTGCACAAAGTGGAGGTCTTGTCCTTATGAACAATTTTTTCCGAAATTATTATTTTCCTAATTTTGTTTGTATTTTATTCTTTAATGCTTTTGCAATTCACAATACATACATACATACATACATACATACATACATACATACATACATACATACATACATACATATGGAATGGAATGGAATTTAACTGAGGGGGCACGGATGGCCAGCACTGCGACCTATTGAAATCTATTGCGCTAACCCTCGATATGGATGCGTGCCACAGATCCCCTACGCGCACCGCCCTAACCACATGACTCCCTTAACGACCAGCATTCCTGCTTCGTTTTGAACATCTGTCCAATTATCGTTCATGAGATAAAACATCCTCTTTGTATGAGCATTACTACTTGGTAAGCTCAGAACAAAACTCGCTTTTTTTTTTTTTTTCAAATAAACATTAACATGGTTTGATTTTAAACGGATGAGCAGTAAACCCATTTCTGGCAAGTATTACCTTCTAAAAAGGGCTGCATATTTTAATGCATTTCTTGAACAACAAAATTCATTATATAACAATTATCATTCACGGCAAAATAAATATTTAGAATAAAGATTTTTGTATTATGTAAAAATAAGGGAGAAAAATACTCGAAGAGAAGAATAATACAGGAGCCGGGAGTTTGTTAAAAATTAGTTGTAAATAGGGACAGTCCGGGAAATACGGTAGGGTTGGCAACCATACATACATACATACATACATACATACATACATACATATATATATATATATACACACACATACATACATACATACATACATACATACATACATACATACATACATACATAGCCCACATATATGACAAGCTTATTTTCAAAAAACCCTTGTACATTCCCATAACTTTGTGGGAAATCGTGAAAAATTTTTAGGTCTAAATTTGTTACCAGCTGGGCAAGAGACATGGAACTAAAGAGGTTGGGTGTGTTTATAATCAAATGGTAGCATTGATTTTAAATCTGGAATTAATATTTTGTGGCAATTGTTGCTGTTTAGAAGAGTAAGTTTGATTCCAATAGTCACTTTTAACACAAGATTTTAGTGTTTTAGAGGGCGTTCTGAAGCCAGATCATGACAGTTGTATGTAAAGTTATATTTGAAGAATGCATATGGGCACAGAAAGCTCATTTTGTTATCAGGTGAACAAGAGACGTTTTGAAAAGAGCTCCTCACATGATAGTAATAACTTTAAAACTGTACAAATAAATTCTCATGTTTCTAGTTTAATAGGTCAGAAATTTGAAATTTTACCTCATTTTTTCCTGAAATCCATCCTTAACTAACCCAAAATTTATATACCAAGAATTTAGACGTCATATGGGGCAGAACCATGGATGAAGTGAAGAAAAGCGACTAGAAGCATTTCAAATGTAGATATGGAGGAGAATGGAGCGTGTGAAATGGACAGACAGAATAAGAGCTGTGTTGGAAAGAGTGGGTGAAGATTGAATGATGCTGAAACTGACCAGGAAGAAAAAAAGGAATTGGTTGGGTCACTGGCTGAGAAGAAACTGCCTTCTGAAGGATGCACTGGAAGGAATGGTGAACGGGAAAGAGTTTGGGGCAGAAGAAGATATCAGATGATTAGACGACATTAAGATACATTATATGGATCATATGCGGTGGCTATAAGGAAGGCAGAAAGTTTTCTTTTCTCAATCGTACTATCAGGGACTGGAATTCTTTACCTGCAGACTTACTAAAGGCTTTACCAATAACCAAAAATGTATTTAAAAATAGGCTTAATGACTTTTCTAATGGACGGTAGTATATTATACACACTATTTAAATGGTTTAATTGATGTTTTGTTATTTGAAGTCTTGTATCAGTAAGAAGTAGGTTGTGTCAGTGAAGTGTGAAGTGTGGGGTGTAAGTGAAGTGTGTTTGTGTCAGTGAAGTTTTATAGTTTATAGGCTACTGGTAGTGCAAAGTATTTAAACAGTGAAATGTTTTGAAGTGTTAGTGAAATCAGGATAGTATCAGTGAAATGTGCCGTAGTTCCAGTGCAGTGAGCGAGTTGACAGCGAAATGAGTGTAGGGCTGAAAGTACTTGTGCATGTGTGAACATATCATACTCGTGGGTTTTAGTTCGAACTTAGGGTTAAGATATAAATTAGATTTACTTTAAATGTCATTTTAAGCGATCGTTTAATTTAGTGCTCATTATTATTATTATTATTATTATTATTATTATTAAATTATTATTATTATTATTGCGGCCGGATAGCTCAGTTGGTAAATGTTACGGACTTTTCGATCCCAGGTGGTGATTTTTCGTGCTTTTCATTTAATTTGAATACCGGGTCTTTCCCGGGGTTATGCTGGTGCCGACCACACCACCTCATTCTGTGCCGAGGTCATGAAAGCATGATCTAGCTCCATGCCCCCAAGTGCCTTCATGGCATGTTACGGGGATACCTTTATTTTTTACCTTTATTATTTATTATTATTATTATTATTATTATTATTATTAATTATTAATTGTTTATTTTTTATTAATTGTACCTTTTGCATTGAATAAATACATCATACAGCTGGGTTAGTAGTGAAAGACCTACCCTTGGGCAGAAAACTATAAATGAGTGGATAAAAACGTTTCACGCAATCCAAGAAATTTCATAAATCCTCTGTGGCTTTATAAACTGACATTAAATCATCATCATCATCATCATCATCATCATCATCATCATCATCATCATCATCATCATCATCAACAACAATTTACAACAGCTTTTGCATTAGGCCTGCTTGTTAATAAAGCAAAGTCCGTCTCTTATGGGGTCGTCTAATGCTCTGATTTTTTTTGGATTGATATGGAATATAGACAAATTGACATAAAATAATGATAAATAATTTTTATTTTAGTATTATTATTTTGACGTGTAATCAACAGCTTTGGTATTTTGCGTCTGAATGAATATGAAGATGATAATGCCCTTGGTGAAATCCCCTATAATGAGTGCATAAAAACGTTTCACGCAATCCAAAATTTCATAAATCCCCTCTTATAAACATTCATCATCATCATCATCATCATCATCATCATCAACATCGGAAAAACAACAGCTTGCATTAGCCCTTCCAGCCTGTTACCGGGAAACCAAAGCAGGAGTCCATTTCTTATGAGGTCGTCTAATCTCTATTTTTCACTTTGGATTGTATAGAATATAGACAAACTGACATAAAATAATGATAAATGATGATAATAATAATAAATAAATTTATTATTATTATTATTATTATTATTATTATTATTATTATTATCGCTACTAATTGAAGAATTGTATTCTTATGTATCTGAAGAATTTTTCAAGTTTCCGGTAAATCCAGTAACTATCAAAAGCCTGTATCATCTCCGCTGTATGAAATGTACAGCTTCACGCAGCGTCCTTGGTACCCCCGCCTCTCAACTCACCACGACAATGAATTTGCGAGTTGTGCGGTTGTTGCAGGGGCACGCCCCTCTCTGGTCGCATTGTTGAGTTGAATGCTGCAGGTCGGTCCAAAGCCACCGCCCTTGTGGTGATCGAGACGGTCAATTATTGAAGTCTGGCGCCATGCTCAACCTCACGCATTCAAATTCCAACCCGCGTCTGGCAGAGCATGAGTGGCATTAGGCGCACCCCCCTCTCTGTCCTCGGGGCTTATTCAGAATCGGATTCTTGAATATGTAGCTGCCCTTCCCCTAGGACTGAGAATATTTTAAATGCTTCTCTCAGTATTACAATACCTCGGCGATACAGTGAATAGAAGTGCGGATGGGGGTGGTTCACATTTGTCCTTCCACGTGATGGACAGGACAGCCACTTGTGGGAATTCGTTACGAAGGGGATTTTGAGACATCAGCTACCCCTAACAAATACACTGGACTCAGAAATAATGCATTCCAATCTTTTCATTTCCTTATTTATTGTGACGCTTTATTCAGTGATCTCAGGGTGGATTTATACCAGAAACTGCAACGTGTTCATAATGAGTGTGTTCGTTTCATTTGTAATGTCCGCTACTACTAATACATTTCGCCTTATTTCGATAAATTATTGTGGCTCAGGTTAAATGAGAGGAGAAAGTTACATTCCCTTTCTCTCTTATATCGAATTTTGCACACTTCTTACTCCCTCTTACTTATCTGTCCGATTCCACAGTCTTTCTCGGTATCATAACTTAAATACTCGGTCACAATATGATAACACGCTCGAAATACCACTCCAAACATCATCTCTTCATTCTTCATCTTTCACTGTTGCTACTTCTCGTTACTGGAATTCTCTGCCACCTGAAGTCAAGGGCTGCCGAACTTTAATTTCCTTTAAATGTAAATTAGAAAAATATCTTATGATAAGTTGCCAGACCTAACGCGTTGCAAATATTTAATGGAATGTGTTCCACTCACTGTATTTATTTATTTATTTTTTGTTTCTTATTTTTATTATCTAAATCGTGTTTATTTATCACTTAAAGCCAATATGTATCTCACTGTGTTGTTGTTTTTTATTATTAATCTATTTTTGTGTACATTTTATTCAATTGTCGGTTTCTGGTTTAATTATGTAAATCGTACTTAATTGTAATCTAATACTAATATGTATACTGATGTGTTTATTTTTATTTTTGCTGTGTACATTTTTCTTTTATTGAATTTTCGGCTTCTGTTTTTATGTGATTCGTATTTGATTCTAACAACATTAATATGTATTTCACTATGTTTATTTTTATTTTATGAGGTAAATTTTATGTAACTACCTCTTTTGATCTCATTATGTACCTAAATTGTATCAGTACGTAATTACTTAATTCCCATCCAGTTTTATGTTCAACTGTGTAAGCAATTTTTAATCCTGGTTGAGTGTAAGAGAAGGCCTTACGGCCTTAACTCTGCCAGGTTAAATAAAGCCATTATTATTATTATTATTATTATTATTATTATTATTTATCGATATCCTTCACTTTACCACCATATTATTGCTTGTGGCTTCCAATGCGGTAAACCCAAGTTCGATTTCCGGCTAGAGACTGAGTAAGTTCTCACGTCTTATTTATTTTTTAAATAGGCTATTTTACGACGGTTTATCAACATCTTAGGTTACTTAGGGCCGATTGTATAAACCATTTAATCTTAGATTAGAGGTTAAATTGATCCTCGTTCTAGCTGAACTTGGAATTTTGTGTTGTATAAAGTCTAATCTGAGATTAATTTGTCTTAAACTAAGGCCAACTTTGACTGAAGAAATTTCTCCGATTAAGTTAGATGATCCAAGTTCAGTTATTTCTTTTCTGTTTGAAATATACGAGTGGCAGACTGTGCAAAAAGAATAACCATTATTATTAATATTAATACATAGTGTATATATATATATATATATATATATATATATATTTTTTTCAATTTCTTGCCTTAATACACAAACATTCTTATATTTTATAAGGCTTTATCGTGTTCAGCAGTATCAAATTATATTACGTTTATAACCATTAATTATTAATGGATGTGATGGGTACATTCATAAATTTTCACTTAACTGTACAGTATTACTAAACGAAAATTGTCGTTTTATAAAGTTTTATTATGATTAGCAGTATCAAGCACCATAATATGATAACAATTTGGAAAACGGTCTATCTTCTTCTCATTGTCCGCCATTATTTACAATGCACAAAACAAACCAGTGTCTCCAACAGAGTGTGCGGAAAGTCGCCAAAAAGTAGTTGGAAAGTCGCTAGATTTCTCATTATCAACAAAGAAAGATTAAATTTTGTCACTATGGGGTGTTAAAAAGGTCGCTAAGGGTGCTATTCAGAGAAATTTCGCTATCCCGCGCTACGAGCGTGCTAACTAGCCAGGGCCATCGACTGATTACTTGTACAGGATTCATATCATATCATATCGCTAACACTGGTTTATGAATACGAAAAACGTTAGTTCGCTGATCATCCACCGGAAGCCCGCGCTAAGAATGCCTATGAATACGCCCCTACATCTCTATTTAAGCAATGTAAAAGTTAAAAGAAATTGTCGTTGAAAAAGAGTTAAAGTCGCTAAATTGGCAACACTGAACAAACCTGTAAACATGGCCCGCGCATCACATACTTCACCTGTTTATTCGATGTTGCCATATCCTTTTCACGTGAACTTAGAATGCATTTGAACCAAGGTAATTTGATCGCAGAAAAGTTTTATACAATAGAAGAAGTGTCAGAACTCGGTTCACTTTCCGATCTTCGATCAAAGTTGAACTTTAGTCAGGGAGCTTTATACAATTGGGCCTTAGCGTCTAAATGAGATGAAGGTGATAATGCCGGTGAAATGAGTCCGGGGTCCAGCACCGGAAGTTATCCAGCATTTGCTCATATTGAGTTGAGGGAAAACCCCGGAAAAAACTTCAACCAGGTAACTTGTCCCGACCGGAAATCTAATCCGGGCCACCTGGTTTCGTGGCCAGACGCGCTAACCGTTACTCCATAGGTGTGGACTCACGTCTTGTTTGTTTTGTGTAGTTTCAAATTATGAACTTCAGTTATGCTAACTGCAGGACTCATCCATTCATAATTTTCTGACCAAGGGACTTTCACTGCAAACCTAGCTCTCTCCAATCTTCCCTATTTTCCGCCTTCTTTTAATATCTGCATATAATCTTAATATTGTCTGTCATCTGATATCTTCTTATGCCTCGAACTTTCCTCCCGTTCACCATTCTTTCCAGTGCATCCTTAAGTACAGAGTTTCTTTTTAGCCTGTAAACCAGCCAATATTTTTTTCACTTACTGATCAGTTTGAGCATCATTCTTTCTTCACCCATTCTTTCTAGCGCAGCTTTATTTCTTATTTCGTCTTTCCATTCTCCTTCATATTCACATTTAAACGTTTCTAATAATTCTTCTTCACTTCGTAATGTCCATGTTTCTGCCGCTATATAATACAACACTCCACACTTCACTAGTCTCTTCCTTAAATCTTTTATCCAGAGGTGCGCAGATGTTCTTTTTTCTATTAAAAGCTTCCTTGGCCATTGCTATCCTTCTATTGACTTCCTGGCTTCAGCTCATGTTACTGCTTATAATACACCCCAGACATTTGAAGCTGTCAACTTCTTCCACCGCCTCGTTTCGAATTCGTAAGTTCATGTTATTTAGTTTCTTTTCCGATAACCATGGTCTTCGTTTTGTTGGCATTTATCTTCGTCCCATACTGCTCACAGCTGTAATTTAGCTACAGTAGCATATCCCTTAGTATCGCCTCTTCTTCAGCTAACAACGCCATATCAATAGAAAATCTTATGCCTTTATTCTTCTTACCCCTACTATCACCCCTCCCATATTTTGAAAACAGTTCTTCACTAAATCCTCCAAGTAAATGTTAAACAGGGTAGGTGATAAAGGGCATCCCTGTCGTACTGCTCTTCCTTTTCCACTTCCCTCTGACATTTCTTCTCCTATCTTGAATTTAACTTGTTTTTCAAGGAATTGAATTCATAACATTGTTTTTGTGATGTTGGTATTGAGGGTGCTGAAGGTGGTTGTGCAAATATTGGTGATGACGACAGTCACAATAATGGCGAAAATAGTAACGATAATATTATGTTTTTGTAATGGTAATAGTGACGGTGTCCCGCGCCGTGGCGTCGCGGTCTAAGGCATCTTGCCTAGGACTCGCGTTACGGAATGCGCGCTGGTTCGAGTCCTCATGGGAGAAGAAATTTTCTCATGAAATTTCGGTCAGTGTATGGGACCGGTGCTCACCCAGCATCGTGATGCACTTGGGGAGCTACGATAGGTAGCGAAATCCGGTTGCGAATACCAGCTATAACGGCTGGGGGTATCATCGTGCTAACCACACGATACCTCCATTCTGGTTGGATGATCGTCCACCTCTGCTTCGGCACGTGGGCGTGAGGCCAGCAGCCGGCTGGTCGATCTAGGCCCTTCACGGGCTGTAGCGCCATGAATTTTTAATAGTGATGGTGATGTACCTACGCTATGTTATTCCGAAGGGAAAGGAACTCTAGCCTACGTCCATCTGAAATAACATTTATTTTGATCCACACCGGCTGACTAGACTAAGATTCGTCCGAGTAGCCCGGTTGCAAGTAGACCACCTCACTCGTCCCTAGGCCAGTCCCTTCGTGCATCTTTAGTCTGCGATCGGAGAACACTATGACATGCTAACGGAATGGAAATCGAACAGAATGATGGCAGCAGATGAACCCCGAGAAGAAATCCGCGTCCGTATAGGCTAGTTTCTGTCAGATGCTTTTTCAATTCACTGCGAGCTAAAGCAAGGAGATGCGCTATAGAATATGTTATTAGGAAAGTCCAAGATAACAGAGAGGGTTTGGAATTGAACGGGTTACATCAGCTCCTTGTTTATGCGGATGACGTTACTATGTTTGGAGAAATCCACAACTATTAGGGAAAACACAGGAATTTTACTTGAAGCAAGTAAAGAAATAGGTTTGGAAGCAAATCCCGAAAACATAAAATATATGATTATGTCTCGTGACCAGAATATTGTACGTAATAAAAAAAAATTGGACATTTATCCTTTGAATAGGTGGAAAAATTCAAATACCTGGGAGCAACAGTAACAAATATAAATGACACTCGGGAGGAAATTAATCGCAGAATAAATATGAGAAATGCCTGTTATTATTCGGTTGAGAAGCTTTCGTCATCTAGTCTGCTGTCAAAAAATGTGAAAGTTAGAATTTATAAAACAGCTATATTACCGGTTGTTCTGTATGGTTGTGAAACTTGGACTCTCACTTTGAGAGAGGAACAGAGATTAAGGATGTTTTAGAATAAGGTTCTTAGGAAAATATTTGGGGCGAAGAGGGATGAAGTTACAGGAGAATGGAGAAAGCTACACAACGCAGAACTACACGCATTGTATTCCTCACCTGACATAATTAGGAACATAAAATCCAGACGTTTGAAATGGGCAGGGAATGTAGCACGTATGGGTGAATCCAGAAATGCATATGGAGTGTTAGTTGGGAGGCCGGAGGGAATAAGACCTTTGGGGACGCCAAGACATAGATGGGAGGATAATATTAAAATGAATTTGAGGGAGGTGGGATATGATGGTAGAAACTGGATTAATCTTGCTCAGGATAGAGACCGATGCCGGGCTTATGTTAGGACGGCAACGATCCTCTGGGTTCCTTAATAGCCATAAGTAACTAATATAGTTCAGCAGAAATTTACCGTCGATGTTTCCACATGCAAACTATATTTTAAAAAATGCCATATGATATACTGTACTGGATACTGCCTTCCTTACTCCAGTATTGCACACACCACAGAATAAGGAGAGTAATGAAATTATGCTGCACGTCGCTACAGCCTTCAGCACCTCTTGTCTGTCCCAAAGATGTAGATCAGATAAGACGTGAAACACCAGACGGTATCGAGTGACATAGCACTTCCTGTGTTCGAGATAAACACTGTGAACATACAGTGGGTTCATAATTAATATATAGAGATGGTAGAGTTTCATAATCACGATAAATGCGAAATGTGCCCAAATGCTGGCAAAATAATTAATCTTATGTTTTAAAACATCTAAGTATATTATTATTGTTGTTTTCAAATCCGCGATACAATGCGAAATTCAGTATAACATGTAAAATGTTGTTGTTTTTTCTAATGCCAGGCGTTTGACAATAAAGTCATTTGACCTCTTGCACTCCAATATTTTTCAAAGATATTGTCATGGTCAGCCACTGAAGCACAGATTTTGAGGCGTTCCGAATCCATTTCTTGGTTTGAGTTGCACAATGGACAGTTAGGGGACTGATATATTCCAATTATATGCAGGTGTTTGGCCAAACAGTCATGGCCTGTTGCCAATATAAATGCAGTTATAGACGATTTTCGTGGTAAATCGGGAATTAACTATGGATTATGATGCAGAGATTCCATTTTTCCTCTTGAGGTTGTGTTATCAAATTTTGTTTGTTGAAGTCTAAGTATGTAGATTTAATAAATCTTTTCACAGAGTAATACGTAGATTTAGTAACAGGTCTGTAAGTAGCAGTGCTGCCCTTCTTTGCTAAAGCATCCGCATCCTCGTTTCCCAAGATTCCACAATGGGATGGTATCCATTGGAATACAATTCTTTTTATTGAGTGATATTAATTGAGAGAGCATTTTAGTTATTTCTGCTGTTTGAGATGAAAGTGTGTGTGTTTAGAGACAATTGATAGAATAGCTGCTTTGGAGTCTGACATTATAACTGCATTCTTAAATTTACTGATGTGGCATAGAAGATTCCTGAGGCTTTCACTTATTGCAACGATTTCTCCATCAAAACTTGTTCCATATCCAAGATATCTATAAAGTGAAAAGAGACAGCACGTAACACCTGCACCGGCACCTTGTTCTCTGGAGATCAAGGATCCGTCGGTGTATAAATGAAGCCAGTAAATACATGTAAAATGTATATGTTTCCGTGAAATAAGAGAGTCTTTTTTTTATGAGCCATTTTTGTATTTTTGTAAAGAAAAAAAAACAGGATCTATCCAAAGGCCCCGCCATACATAGGTCCTTACATTTTCTCGAATATTTTGGTCACATCTTCATGTTAGCTTTTACAGTACAAATAACACAGGAATGTACGGTTACTTATCTGATACCATCTTTATTGTTATCTGTATCGTTATTTCTAATTTTAACCCTATCGTCTTTAACAGGGTGTGAATTAAGATTTCTGATGAGTGGGGGATAGAATCCTAGATAGAGATTACCATATATAAAATTATTATTTTCCTCATTCGATACTGCTCAACGCTTGGTCGCACTGAGTTGCTTGTCTTGCATCTTGATCATAATAATAATTACATATAATAACGAGCAGGCTTAAGATAAGATGTGTAATTCCTAAGTTATTGATTGTTGTCAGCTTGCCGGTGATGATAATACATCAATATTATTTTCTTTACTTACTAAAATTTTAGCATTTAAAGGACATGTTTCCTTAACAGCAAAAATAGTAATTGATAATACAATTTTAGAGCAAGTGAATAGTTTTAAATATTTAGGTTTTAACTTATCCTATATTAAAAGTGAAGATATTAATGACAAAATAAATTTAATCTGATGTGTGGCACTATTAAAAGAACCCTTAAAAATACGAGGAACGAAACAAAAATTAAATTGTATAAAGTAATGGCTGTTCCTATATTAATGTATGAATCGGAATGTTGGACGATCACTAAGAGACAAGAACAAAGATTGGAAGCAGTAGAGATGAGATTTCTAAGAAATATAGCAGGATATACTCTACTAGATAAAAAACGAAATGAAGATATAAGAAAAGAATTAAATATTTTCAAACTCACTGATCGAATAGTTAAATATAGGAGCGCCTGGAAACAACATATTCATAGAATGCCAGTAGAAATATTTCCAAAACTGCTGTTAAATTATAGACCTTATGGAAAGAGAAATATCGGACGCCCACACAGAAGATGGTCTGAATAATTTAACAATTCTAGCTTTCATGAAACCGGAACGAGCCTATATCTAATCCTTATATGGTGATGAGATGATGATGATGACGACGACTTTATACTTTATAAAGTAAATACACTCGTATTAAAACAATTATATTTTGTGAGGGGCAGATAGAAGTTATCCCTGGCAGGGATGTTAATATGAATTTATGAGGGGGGGGGATAACTTACCAACAGGGGGGAAATTCCCCTCTCCTCCCCCGTTAATTCGCACCCTGGTCATTAAGTAAATTGTATTGCTACTGATACGTAAAAATGACGTCTTGGAATATAATTTTTATTTCTTTTTTGTAGCTTTATTTATATAGGTTCCTTTTTTTGTTTCTAATTTTGATTTTATGAAAGTAAACTTACAAGAAATATAAATTCATATAGATCTAACTACTATTTCGAAATATAATTTTTTATGTCATTAATTTACTTTATTTTTGTTTTTTTTTTTTCCTTGTTTTTAATTTTTATTTTTATGAAAATAAATTTACAGAAAACATAAAATTCATATAGGTGTAAGTAGGCCTATAAGAAAATATTTTAGAATATAATTTTATCGATTTCTTTAGTTTTATTTATTTGGTTTGTTTTTGTTTGTAATAAAACATGAAAATCAACGGATTGTTACGAATCTTGGTGCTGGCCGCAGCCCTAAAATATAACACCATGGAATGATTAAGGGGCGGAACCTGTTGTTCAGACTGAGCGCGTGCTTTCGTAGGTGAGCCGGCGGCGCGCTGTTGCCAAATTACGCAGACTTTCAGCCTAATTTTCTAATTAACCATGCACTTAATTACAAAACTCCATTTTCTTTCAATTTCCCATTTCTTTTTCTTTGTTCGTCGTCTATTTAATTCTTCCTTTCAAGTATAGTAAAGGCAAATAGAGCAGGTCGTGAAAATCGAGCGGGCAATAGCAAGGGTAAACCCTCTTATAATCTAAGAAAATGGTGTGTTAGTGGATTCAAGGATTAGTTAAGAGGCGGGCAGTGAAATATGGCAGAATAATGATTAAGAATTAGGAGTACGTAATGATGATTGGGTTTAAATAGTGGGCAAAGAGTAGGACATAAGCTACTATAAAGATGTTATGAGTAGATGAACTAAAAGTAAGGATTAGCCTAGATAAATATCAATAAGGACAAAGAGGTAATATAGACATTTATAAAGTAAATAACAGAGTTTAACTAAGATTATTATGTGTCATATAGTACAGTAACATGATTGTAGTGAAATTGTAAATAAATAGGGACTGTAGGGATACGGAATACTAAAGGAAATTGTTAGGTTTTGTTATGTATAGGAAATAGCAGAAGATAGGATTAGAAGATAAGCAGTGTTAGATAATAAACGTAGAAATATAGTAAGTAACAAGTATAGTGAATGAACATGGAAGACAAAATGAATGAACAGATAAACAATGTAATGATAAATAATGCGTCGGTGTTAAACGTCTGGTAGTGTAAAAGTTGTAAATAGTGTAAGAACAGGACTGCTGACACGAATACAGAAATGTGAAGTGCCAGCAGGACCACAGAGATTAGTGTGAGAATAAACCATATCATATCATATCATATCATATCATATCATATCATATCATATCATATCATACCATACCATACCATACCATATCATATCATATAATATCATATATCATATCATATCATATCATATCATATCATATCATATCATATCATATCATATCATATCATATCATATCATATCATATCATATATCATATCATATCATATCATATCGTATCATATCATATCATATCATATCATATCATATCATATCATATCATATCATATCATATCATATCATATCATATCATATCATATCATATCATATCATATCATATCATATCATATCATATCATATATCATATCATATCATTCTTCCTTTCTTATTGTCTTCGCTTTTCAGCGTCCCTTTTCTACTTTTGCATTTCTAACTTTCCTTTTTTATTTCTTCTTTTCTTTTTTTTTACAACTTTATGTTTTTATTTATACTCCTTTTTTTTAATTCCCACTCTTAGAACTGTGATTTATTTCTTTTCCTATCTTTAATCTTTTAATGTTGTCTTTCTTCTTTCATTTATATTCAATTTCTACTTAACTTCCTTATTTCTTTGTATCTTCTTTTATTTTAATTCCATTCTTTTAAGTTCTTTGCATTTTGTCCGTTTCTTTCCCTTCATGTCCGCGCTTTCGTGGACGTTGGTTACTGGGTAAGCAAAGATCTGAACACTGTCCAGTATCGAAGGTGGTTGGCCCAGTATTCGAACGTCACCTCATGACTCATATTTAACGTGTTTAACAAAAAGCTACATCCCTGACCGCAGAAGACAAGACACAGGCGATATAAATTTGGAGTGTTACACGAAGCGACGCCAGGGGTTGCATACCTCAGTAGTTTTCTTTCAACCGTTAAATCACGGTGAGGAATGCGTCGGCTTTGTTGCGGTTCGTCTTGATATCATTCGTCACGACCACAGGGTTGTCATACGCCAAGATTAATTTCACTCCTGCAGCGGGGATCAAGGCGACTCGTCTGACGCACTTTCAGGAAATTCCTCAGCCACATAACCGCGGTAAAAAATATTTTGGATTTTGTTGCATCTGAAGGGCAGCATCTGTCCCACATCCGCTGAGTTCTGCTTACAGGCGTGGGAGTACGTGCAGATAAGACTTTTTGTGACCTAGGAACCAACCGTGGCTACGGAAGTGTGTAAATGTGGTTGTTCATGTATTTAGCCGTTAAACATTAAATAAAAAATTTAACTATGGTAAATGCGATTATGTCATTGTGATGCAATCATAAAAATGACAGTAGATGTGATTGTTAATTTCAGTGTTAAACTTAGAAGGTAACCATTTAATTATGGCAACGAAAATAAACGTAGGTACATATTTATTCATATTAGAGTTTATCTGCGAGGAATAAATCTAACTAAGAAATAAAATTAAATGTGATTGTACACATCAGTGTTAAGTTTACAGGAAATAATCTAGTCGATGTGAGAGAAAATAAATATACATATTTTATTCATATTGGTGTTTACCTGCGAGGAATAAATCTAACTATGGAAACAAAATTAAATATGATTGTACACATCAGTGTTAAGTTTGCAGGAAATAATCTAGTCGATGTGAAAGAAAATAATAAACATACATATTTTATTCATATTGGTGTTTACCTGCGAGGAATAAATCTAACCATGGGAACAAAATTAAATATGATTGTACACATCAGTGTTAAGTTTGCAAAATAATCTAGTCGAAATAATAAACATACATATTTTATTCATATTGGTGTTTACCTGCGAGGAATAAATCTAACCATGGGAACAAAATTAAATATGATTGTACACATCAGTGTTAAGTTTGCAGGAAATAATCTAGTCGATGTGAAAGAAAATAATAAACATACATATTTTATTCATATTGGTGTTTACCTGCGAGGAATAAATCTAACTATGGAAACAAAATTAAATATGATTGTACACATCAGTGTTAAGTTTGCAGGAAATAATCTAGTCGATGTGAAAGAAAATAATAAACATACATATTTTATTCATATTGGTGTTTACCTGCGAGGAATAAATCTAACCATGGGAACAAAATTAAATATGATTGTACACATCAGTGTTAAGTTTGCAGGAAATAATCTTGTCGATGTGAAAGAAAATAATAAACATACATATTTTATTCATATTGGTGTTTACCTGCGAGGAATAAATCTAACCATGGGAACAAAATTAAATATGATTGTACACGTCAGTTTTAAGTTTGCAAGGAATTAATTTATCCATGTAAATGAAAATAAACGTAGGTACATATTTATTCATATTGGTGTTAACCTGCGAGGATTAAATCTAACCATAAAAACAAAATTAAATATGAAAATATAAAGTTTACCCATCATTCCCCTAAAAGGTTTCATTCATTCATAGTGTTCTACCCAGGGTCAGGTCTTTCACTGCAAACCCAGCATTATCCATTGTCTCCTATTTTATGCCTTCCTCTTTGTCTCGCATATGATCCATATATCTTAATGTCGTCTATCATCTGATATCTTCTTCTGCCACGAACTCTTCTCCCGTTTACCATTCCTTCCAGTGCATCCTTCAGTAGGCAGTTTCTTTCCAACCAGTGACCAGTCAATTCCTTTTCCTCTTTCTGATCAGTTTCAGCATCATTCTTTCTTCACCCACTCTTTCCAACACAGCTTCTTACTGTCTGTCCATTTCACACGCTCCATCCTTCACCATATCCACATTTCAAATGCTTCTCTTCACTTCGTCGTAATGTCCATGTTTCTTCACCATACAATACTACATTCCACACAAAGCACTTCACTAGTCTCTTCCTTAGTTCTTTCTCCAGAGGTCCGCAGAAGATGCTACTTTTTTCTATTAAAAGCTTTCTTTGCCATTGCTCCTTTTGACTTCTTCTTACTGCTTATAGTACACCCCAAGTCTAAAATGTTTAATATTTGTAAAATTGTCTCAGTTAATTTCGTAACATTATCTTACTTTCAACCAGTACATTCAAATTGACTAACAACATAATGTTTGCTTATTCAACAATTTGGCCAGTCAACTCAGAAATAGACTCAGTGGAGCGTAAATATGTATTTGACGTTCGTGGGCGTGCCTTGATTCTTAATTGTTTCTGTGAAACCGACCGTAAAACTCGCTTTCAAAATGTTAACTTTTAGACAATAAACGGAGAGCAAACACTATAGTAAATACGCTGTGAACTCCGACTACAGTCCTGATTGCCGTGCAATGCTTATTTCCGTAGGTAGGCTAAGGGATGAAAACGGAAGTTCGTAATAAATTACATCGCTACAATAGAACGCACACGCCTAGAAAACGATACGATGTTGGAGGCAAATTCCATTCACTGAAGCAATATGACGAAAATGTTAGCAATTATTTCAACTCTATAGCGTTCTTAGAATACTTTGAATTCGAAAGTCGCCGAAACTAACACTGTAAAATGGGAATTTAAGTTGGCGCCAAATACAGAATAATAGAACCAATAACTCATTCACACATTGGAGCACAAAGGTTGCTTTCTGGAATGATGAGGCTTGCGCGCTGAAGAGAATTCACTTAATCCGCGCGCACCGGCGGTAAGCACACATACAATGCTTGGGAGGCTCATAGCACCAATCCTCATCACTGTGAACAACAATAGGTGCCGGAAACAGCAGTTTGTCGGTTGCCAAGTTTAACAAAAGACTTCACACATTCCGTAGAAGACTATCTCAGTTCATCCCATCTAGCGACAATGGCAGCGGTATTTATGAGCCGAGGACAAGCTTCTTCACGTGTCATAAATCAGCTTTATACGAGAGACAATGTGTCTAGTTTGGGGCGTACCTGCAGGTTATGAAATAACTGGTGCATTCCATCACGTATAAGAGTAAAATAAACTGCTAAATTTTGCAAGTAAAAACCATTCTTACCCCTGTCTAGTTTGTCGTTCTCGGCAGCATATTCTTAAATTGAGGGGACATTTCTCATTTTGGGAAAATTTAGTAAGAAATAAGCATGCGACGAAAGGTGGTAGCTTCTGTTAATTTGATATACTCTTATTTCTTTGGAAAATTTCACGGCACTCTTTTACATTTCATCATTATTATTCACCAAATACGAATTTAGGCCATTAAGTTGACATGTTTCGGTTTTAGCTAGACAGTATGGCTAGCACAAATTATATGAAACGACGCTCAGGGTCTGAATTGAATCATCTATATGGGGAAGTGATTTATTTATTTTCGGGGTTAAAAATGAGGCACAGTGAGAAATTATTACCATTGTTCGATAATTCCATTTATAGCATCATTATATCAAATATTAAGCCTACTATATGATATGATATGATATGATATATTTCGTATCAGCACGTCTTTACATGTAATGGTGTACCTCACATTTCTGTATCCGGTGCCACCATTAACATATTATTACAGTAACACATTATTTGCAGTACACGTCTACACAAATACTCCCAATTACACTATGTACCTTTTTTGTTACTTGGTCAATCTCTCCTTCAGTGTTTCTCTTACATTTAATTTGCTATTCTCTATTTGTTCATTAATCCTAATATATCTAATATTATATACTCCTTTCAAATCCCCTTTTTCCTCTAACTACTATTCACTAAAATTCCAATTTCAATTTTTCTCTACAAATTATCATATTGAATTATTTGTCCCACTTGTTCTTTGACCTTTTCCCCTATCTTTCTCTTATATTCATTTACTGTTCCAAGGTTCAAATGTTAGTACTAATTTTATGCTGTCACTTGTTCACTTCTCTTAACCCTTTCTCACTATTTTCACTCATTCCTATTTGCACTCACTTTCACTTTCTCACTATTCTGCTTACACCTAATCCTTTGTCACTATTCTCACTTCCTATAAATACTTACATTTTATTCTACACATCTGCTTATACACTTTCTCTCTCCCCTATACTTCTCGATCTTTTCTAGTTTCACTTTACTTGCACTTTTTGATCACATCCCCACATTTTTTTAAACATATCAAATACCTCTGCTATATCCTCAGTCGCAGGTTCTGACCTTTGTTTACTGTTTGTCTCTGCCTTATTTCTGTCTCTGTCTTTCTTTCTATTTATTTCTTCTTCTATTCCTCTTTTATTTCCCCCCTCACGCTTTCACTTTCACATACTAGATTTCCACTTACACTTGCACCCTTATTAATAATAATAATAATAATAATAATAATAATAATAATAATAACAACAATAATAATAATTTATTTATTTAATCTGGCAGAGCTAAGGCCAGTAGGCCTTCTCTTCCGCCCATTTGCTTACATAGTTATTACATAAATATCTTAAAACAACATGAAAGTAAATAATGAAAATTGGATAACTAATGTTAGTGTGACAATAATAGACACTGGTAAGAAATAGTTATAATAATAATGATAATAATAATAATTGTAATAATAGTAATAATAATAATAGTAATAATAATAATAATAATAATAATAATAATAATGAGGTAATTTAGATATTTATCTGTGATATATATATACGTACTATGGTAGGAACGATCATGATTTTAAAATCAAATGTAGGAAACAGAAAACGGATGTAGGTAAATTCTCATTTTAAATAGAACTATAAATGATTGGAATGACCTACCTGCAGCGGTCTTTGAGGGCTGTCCTTCCTTAAAGATTCAAGAATAATTTAAAGAGTTGTGTATAAAAAATTAAAATTAAGGTGACATTCAACACTTAATTTTTTAAGGTGGCATGTATTTATCTAGCCTGAAGTTTATTCCTTGGTTTGAATTGTAAATTATTTAAAAATAGCGTGTAAGAGGGCCTTACACTAAAATGTTTAGTTTAAATGTAGTTCTGTTTATAAGTATGCATAAGAATGCAATTATTTGACTTATTTGAACTATTGTATCAGTGAAGCGAGGTGAGTCAGTGAAATTATGGTTTTACAGTGCAGTGAACAGTTCCGATCAGTGATAATTTATAGCGTCAATGAAATGTGTTCTATAGTGTCAGTGAAATGTGTGCTAAAGTGTCAGTGAAATGCGTCATAGTACTATAATGAGTAAAGTGAAAGACTATTGAAAATTATGTAGGACCTATACATAATAAGGTTGTGTTGTAAAATTAATTTTATGTTTAATTATTATTGTGTTAAATTGTATTGTGTATTCTTATTGTATTGTGTATAAAATTGTATATGTGTTGTAAATTTTATTATGTAGGCTATTGTAAATTTTATTGTGTATTGATCATTTTAACTGTGTATTGAATATTTATATACCACTGCCACCGGGTGACTTGCAGTGTAAATAAATATATATATATATATATATATATATATATATATATAACCATTAAACATTGAGAAACCTGAAACAGCTATTATTGTTGACAATAATTGTTAGAAAAATATCTCGTTAGCCTATTCTTAAATTGATTTGATGTCTGACAGTCCCTGACATTACTCGGTAGAGAATTCCAAAGTCGAGGAACAGCCACAGTGAAAGAAGATGAATATGAGGATGTTCGGTGGGAGGGAATGGATAATATTGAGGAGTGTTGTGATCGTGTGTCTAGGTTATGATGGGTGGATAAATTTTGAAATGAGACGCATGATAGACAGGAGTGGAGAAATGCAATATGTGAAAGAGAAGGGAAAGACAGTGGGTTTTCCTACGATCTTCTAGACGGAGCCAGGACAACATTTCGAGGGATGGTGTTACGTGATCAGGCCGGCGAATATTGCAGACGAAACGGACGCACATA
The DNA here is from genome assembly GCA_025594305.2 of Periplaneta americana. Taxonomy (NCBI): domain Eukaryota; kingdom Metazoa; phylum Arthropoda; class Insecta; order Blattodea; family Blattidae; genus Periplaneta; species Periplaneta americana. The sequence goes on along the minus strand of JAJSOF020000035.1, from coordinate 48,422,166 downwards.
TTATGAACACGTTGTAGTCTCTGCGCCGAAGTAACGCTTAGGTCAGTAAGCAGAATATCACAGTAATCGAAGTGGGGCATCACGATTGTTTGCACTAACATTTTTTTCATGGAAAAGGGTAGAAAATTCTTCAATCGTCTAAACGAGTGGATTAATGAAAATACCTTTTTGCAGGTTTCTGCAACTTGAATGTTCCAATTTAAACTTTTATCCATATAAATACCTAGATTCTTTACTGATTCACTGAACGGAATTTCGGTGCCGTGTATTTTAATCGGGGACAAATTTGGTATGGTAATATTGCTTAACAAACGTGAATGGCCCACAATGATTGACTGTGATTTTTCTGGATTAAGCCTACTATATAGTATTAGTCAGTATGGAGATGTAGGAGTGGATCGTGAAGCCTTCTGAACGATCTTCGTAACGATAAAAGTGCGTGATTTATTTCATTTTGTTTATATCATCCAAACAACTCGCTAATCTTTAACCCATAGTCCCGAGTTATGGAACCATTTCGGCTGAGAACCGGTTCGAAATGCATGGAATAAGCAGGACATGTCAGTTTTGCACAGTGCATGCATCTGTCCATCATTGCCTTATCTTCAGCACATTTACACATACGTCTATGCTTCTTCTTTCCCTTAAGGAAGAGGTCTGATAAACGTTTTTGGAAATGAGAACCGGTTGCAACACTTCACTTGATAAAAGCGAGTTTTCCGTGAATACCTTGTGGATAACATCTGCAGTACACGTTCACTTATTTTTTTATTCTTGTATTTATTCCATTATGTCATCGTCCTTTTCTTATGTGCGTATATCTTTTTCGTCTCTTCTTCTTCTTGAGGTCTATAAAACGTTTCATTCGCTTATCTGGTCGGATATTTTTTCTAGATGTTCATGTAATCTTCCAATTGAGACCCTACCCTGTTCGAGTCAAACAATATGGTTCACTGATATGTCAGCTCCAATCCTTTGCGTTGTACGTCGTTATAAAAGTGATAAATAATTATTTCTCACCATAGAACTTCGTAATACTGATTTTGAGAATTAAAACTTAGTTAAAATATATCCAATTTTACTTAGCATCATTAAGATAGTGGCGTTGTTCTTACAAAGAAATAACTTGGGTTACATCAGTCCTGTGAATTTCTTTCTTTCGATTATCTGGTAGGATATTTTTTCTAGATGTTCATGTAATCTTCCTATTGAGATACTACCTTCTTCAAGTCTAACAATATTGTTCACTGATATGACTGATCCATTCCTTGCCGTTGTAGAAGCCTAAATAATAATATTTCTCACCATAGAACTTCGTAACACTGATTTTGAGGATTAAAACTTATTTAAAATATATCCGATTTTACTCAGCATCATTGAGATAGTGGCGTGGTTCTTACATGGAAATAACTTGGGTTACGTCAGTCCTGTGAAATAATTTCATACGATTATCTGGTCGGACATTTTTTCTAGATGTTCATGCAATCTTCCTATTGAGATACCTTGTTCGAGTCTAACAATATGGTTCACTGATATGTCAGATTCATTCCTTGCCGTTGTACGTCATTATAGAAGTGGTAGGCCTAAATAATAATATTTCTCAGCATAGAACTTTTGAGGATTAAAAATTTAGTTAAAATATATCCGATTTTACTCAGCATCATTGAGGTAGTGGCGTGGTTCTTACATGGAAATACCTTGGGTTACATCAGACCTGTGAATTTCTTTCTTTCGATTATCTGGTCGGATATTTTTTCTAGATGTTCATGTAATCTTCCTATTGTGATACAACCTTGTTCAAGTCTAACAATATGATTAACTGATATGTCAGATGCATTTCTTGCCGTTGTACGTCATTATAGAAGTGGTAGGCTTAAATAATAATTATTTCTCACCATAGAACTTCGTAACACTAATTTTAAGGATCAAAACTTAGTTGAAATATAGGCCTATCCGATTTTGCTTAGCATCATTGAGGTAGTGGCGTTGTTCTTACATAGAAATAAGTTGGGTTACATCAGTCCTGTGAATTTCTTTCATTCGATTATCTGGTCGGATATTTTTTCTAGATGTTCATGTAATTTTCCTATTGTGATACAACCTTGTTCAAGTCTAACAATATGATTAACTGATATGTCAGATGCATTTCTTGCCGTTGTACGTCATTATAGAAGTGGTAGGCTTAAATAATAATTATTTCTCACCATAGAACTTCGTAACACTAATTTTAAGGATCAAAACTTAGTTGAAATATAGGCCTATCCGATTTTGCTTAGCATCATTGAGGTAGTGGCGTTGTTCTTACATAGAAATAAGTTGGGTTACATCAGTCCTGTGAATTTCTTTCTTTCGATTATCTGGTAGGATATTTTTTCTAGATGTTCATGTAATCTTCCTATTGAGATACTACCTTGTTCAAGTCTAACAATATTGTTCACTGATATGATTAATCCATTCCTTGCCGTTGTAGAAGCCTAAATAATAATATTTCTCACCATAGAACTTCGTAACACTGATTTTGAGGATTAAAACTTAGTTAAAATATATCCGATTTTACTCAGCATCATTGAGATAGTGGCGTGGTTGTTACATGGAAATAACTTGGGTTACGTCAGTCCTGTGAAATAATTTCATACGATTATCTGGTCGGACATTTTTTCTAGATGTTCATGTAATCTTCCTATTGAGATACCTTGTTCAAGTTTAACAATATGGTTCACTGATATGTCAGATCCATTCCTTGCCTTTGTACGTCATTATAGAAGTGGTAGGCCTAAATAATAATTATTTCTCACCATAGAACTTCGTAACACTAATTTTAAGGATCAAAACTTAATTAAAATATATCCGATTTTGCTTAGCATCATTGAGGTAGTGGCGTTGTTCTTACATGGAAATAATTTGGTTTACATCAGTCCTGGGAATTTCTTTCATTCGATTATCTGGTCGGATATTTTTTCTAGATGTTCATGTAATCTTCCTATTGTGATACAACCTTGTTCAAGTCTAACAATATGATTAACTGATATGTCAGATCCATTTCTTGCCGTTGTACGTCATTATAGAAGTGGTAGGCCTAAATAATAATTATTTCTCACCATAGAACTTCGTAATACTAATTTTAAGGATCAAAACTTAGTTGAAATAAAGGTCTATCCGATTTTGCTTAGCATCATTGAGGTAGTGGCGTTGTTCTTACATGGAAATAAGTTGATTTACATCAGTCCTGGGAATTTCTTTCATTCGATTATCTGGTCGGATATTTTTTCTAGATGTTCATGTAATCTTCCTATTGTGATACTACCTTGTTCAAGTCTAACAATATGATTAACTGATATGTCAGATCCATTCCTTGCCGTTGTACGTCATTATAGAAGTGGTAGGCCTAAATAATAATATTTCTCACCATAGAACTTTTGAGGATTGAAACTTAGTTAAATATACGTCCGATTTTACTCAGCATCATTAAGATAGTGGCGTGGTTCTTAAATGGAAATAACTTGGGTTACATCAGCCCTGTGAATTTCTTTCTTTCGATTATCTGGTCGGATATGTTTTCTAGATGTTCATGTAATCTTCCTATTGTGATACTACCTTGTTCAAGTCTAACAATATGATTAACTGATGTGTCAGATTCATTCCTTGCCGTTGTACATCGTTATAAAAGTGGTAGGCCTGAATAATAATTATTTCTCACCATAGAACTTCGTAATAATGATTTTGAGGATTAAAACTTAATTAAAATATAACCGATTTTACTTAGCATCATTGAGGTAGTGGCGTGATTCTTACATGGAAATAACTTGGGTTACATCAGTTCTTTGTGAAATCCTTTCATTCGATTATCTGGTCGGATATTTTTTCTAGATGTTCATGTAATCATCCTATTGTGATACTACCTTCTTCAAGTCTAACAATAAGATTAACTGATATGTCAGATCTATTCCTTGCCGTTGTACGTCGTCATAGAAGTGGTAGGCCTAAATAATAATTATTTCTCACCATAGAACTTCATAACACTGATTTTGAGGATTAAAACTTAGTTAAAATATATCTACTCAGCATCATTGAGATAATGGCGTGGTTCTTACATGGAAATAACTTGGGTTACATCAGTCCTGTGAAATCCTTTCATTCGATTATCTGGTCGGATATTTTTTCTAGATGTTCATGTAATCTTCCTATTGTGATACTACCTTGTTCAAGTCTAACAATATGATTAACTGATCAGATCTATTCCTTGCCGTTGTACGTCATTATAAAAGTGGTAAATAATTATTTCTCATCATAGAACTTCGTAACACTGATTTTGAGGATTAAAACTTAGTTAAAATATATCCGACTTTACTCAGCATCATTGAGATAGTGGCGTGGTTCTTACATGGAAATAACTTGAGTTAACATCAGTCCTGAATTTCTTTCTAAGTAACTGGGCTATGTCTCGGAATATATTACATTGTGTAACGGTCATTTTGTCTCTTACAGGACGGTTTTGTCTCGGACCATTCTATGTGTCAGGGATAACATGTATTGTTAAGGAGTTGCTAGCGTACTGCATCGGACATTCGTCCCTATCAACCACGGACCGTCCTGAATGGTCTCGAACAAAACAGTGATGTTCGCTGGCGGACACTTTCGGCCATATCATTCTTCGCATGCATGAAGTCTTTTGTCTGCTCACTTACTTGTTGTTTGAGTGCATACAAGGGCCCCATATTTGTATTATACATTGAAAAAAAAAGCATAAGAAAGACCAAGCAGATATATCTTGAGAAGAAATTGCGAAAGAAATTAGGGCCTAATGCATTTATAAAACTAAGTAAATTAATTATCTTCTTTACTGAACCTGACAACAATGATGTAGAGACACTTTAGCTGAGACTTAGCGACAGAGATGCTAGTACAATATTGTCGAAGCAGGGAGGACAGAGAGGTAACAACAAACATTAACATTATTGTTCAAAGAATAAAGTTTACTCCAAATATTAATACTTAATTTGACTCTGTATTTATTATTATTAGAGCCCGGATGTTTAGACAATTATTTCGGTTAAAATAGGCAGGCATATTGCCACTGAAAATAGTAAAAATAGGCAGTGAAATAGGCATTTATTATTCATGGAAACAAACAAAAATAGACAAATACTTAATACACTATTCCATACGGTACTCACTTTCCTTGGTTACATGTCACAACAAGATGCTTTTTTAATTTAACTGACATAGTAGTCCGCCTGTCAGAGAGAACGTTTTTCATGGTGGAAAAAGATCTTTCTACTTCTACTGAAGTGATTGGAGCAAACTTAAAACACCTTATTTCAGAAGGACTGTCTCTACTTTCTTTCAGAGGTCGGGAAAACCGATTGTGTATTGTATCTCAAAAAGAGGGGTGTGAGAAGGGATTAGAGACTTCAAAGTACACGTGACTTGTGCGTGCAAGCGACAACAGTAACGGGACCTGGAGACTTGCTTTTAATACTTCCTTCATCCCCTTTCTTTCGCTGGTAAATCCCGAAGTTACCTGAGCACTGAATGTATACTGTTTAAACATCTTTGTTAAGTGACATAAAAGATATAATCGGTAGGGGAGAAAAGTTTACGACTTCTTGGGAAGCATATGTATTGCTGGAGAATAAGATTCTCAGCAAATATTTGTGTGAGGTGAATATTTATTTTTAATTTGTACAACCGTTCCTTTTTGTTTATTGATATAATTTATGTGCGGTTTATTTTAAACTAATTAAAAATATAGAAAATGTACAATAACGACGTAAAAGGCTAAAAAAGGCATTTAACCTTAAAATGGGCAACGGGAGCTAAAATAGGCAAACAGACAAAATAAAAATTGGGCCTATCGTCCCCAAATGTGTGGAAACGTGTTTATCTCTAATAGGTCTTTCATACATACACTTAGTTTAAAAAAGGCATTTTGCCTAACATCCGGGCTCTAAATTATTATTGTCATAATTTTGAGGTCCCTGGCGGTAGCCGGGTTCGCCCATGCACTGCTTGAGGCTCCAGGGTTTACCAGGACTGAGGTAGAATGGACTGCCTTTCAGCATATCGAATTCACGAATACCATCCAACTCACCTGTGGAATTAGAAATTCATTGCATATAGGACACACAATGAACCTAAAAGTGACCTGGTCTGTCTTGAGATTGACAACGTTACTTCTCTGCTCCTCAAAAGTTGAACTCTACTGAGAAGCAAGAATGAAGATGACCTTTCTTTAGTTGTTGTTTTTAAGTTAATAATCTATGTATCACAAATTAGCCATTAGATAGATAGATAGATAGATAGATAGATAGATAGATAGATAGATAGATAGATAGATAGATAGATAGATAGATAGATAGATAGATAGATAGATAGATAGATAGATAGATAGATAGATAGATAGATAGATAGATAGATAGATAGATAGATAGATGGATGGATGGATGGATGGATGGATGGATGGATGGATGGATGGATGGATGGATGGATGGATGGATGGACGGATGGATGGATGGATGGATGGATGGATGGATGGATGGATGGATGATAGATAGATCCGATCCGTCCGATAGATAGATAGATAGACAGATAAATTTTGTGTCCTGCCATTGAAATTAGCCGACTGTCAGAATTAGGCATGAATTAAATGTAGAAAGAGTTGTAGACAAAACTGAAAGATACAGAACTACTTGAGAGATTATGTAAATGGCAGATCTCTAACTACAGAAGTAATCTTCAGAACTCCTAAAGGACAATGTGAAGTAGGATGACTATGAGATACATGGAATACTGCAGTTGGAGCTGATCTGAGAATCTAAAACTTGACAGTGATGACGACCGTGAGATTGTATGTGATTTTCTGTGTGCATTGCGATTCCTCAATTCGAAAAGAGGGATTATTTAAAGCAACTGGTCTCACATAAGCAATGGTGCGTAAAGATGACGGTGATTTCAGTTTTGCGTCGTGACTGAATAGCACTGCTCTTGGCACCAGAAAGACTACAGATTTACAAATTGAAATTGGGTGAAGTTGAATTGAGACAGATTAATGTCGGTACAGGGTGAGCTTACATAACTCTAGGGCTGCAGATTTCTGAACTGAAATCAAGTGACAAATATTGTTACAGTATCAAGTTATATGGGCTTAACTGAAGGACTCTAGATTTATGAATAGACAGTTGTAGAAGTTGAGAACAAAACCGGTCATTTCAACAGAAAACAAAAAATGAGTTTTTTTTTACGGTTTAAGTTTAGAGAGGCATCTTTCTGATTATGTTATTTATTCTGTGTTATGTATTTTATTCTAACTCGGTCATTTCCTCGAGAAACAGTATTGGCAAAATAAGTATTTTCAATCAAAACCTGATAATTCCGTATCATAGTTAGATTGTTGTATTTACTCACAGCTTCTTCTTAGCAATTAATTCACAGCTTCTCTCATCGCTTTGCATAAATTTACAGAGTCAGTACACCGTATCCCGCTTAGAGAGATCGAGAAATAAGTGATCATTTCAAGTTGTAAATAATGGTTTATTAACATATATCTTTCTACATAACTTGATGTAAGAACTCTCCGAGTTTCGGAGAATGCTCAATGCAACTCGCTGTGTGCGTCTTGAGTTGTTCTGCAGGCATCTAAACGGTATTCAATCTTCTGGGGGAAGTTGGCCAACAACAAAGTTCTGCAGCATGTCCAGATACACATTTCCTGTGACTGTAGTCTTTACGAAGAAGAATGGTCCAATGACGGAGTTCCTCGTCAATCCACACAAACATTCATTGCTAGCCATATCACGCACTGAACTTTATGTTGTGGTGTCCAGTTTACTACGTGTTCTCCTACAAAATGGCGCTAGAATTTTTTAGTGCCCTAGCAACAAACAAACGAAAATTACGCATAAACGAAAGTTACGCATGCAACTGTTTTCAGACTTTGTTGCATAAACTTGGACAGTTTCTCTATCTTGTAAGATGTAAATCACAACGATATCGTTATTTGATTTTAAGTGGTGAGCATTTATTTCTCGATCCCTTTAAGAGGGACACGGTGTATTTTAATTTGTTAAATACTCTCAAATTTCAACTAGATTGATGCAGGAAAGTGCTGCTATCCGGGTTTTGAACAGGATTTTTTGGAAGAGAGATCTGCCCGAAAAGCTAAAAAGAAGATCATTAACACAGTGATAGAAGACATTCTCAGGTATGGCTCACCATTACAAAGAGGTATCATTAAATCAACGCTGTAGAAATGGATGCATTGCGTAGAAGCATCAGAATATCAAAGTTGGATAGGGTTCGAAATGTAATAGTCTTTGTGGAAACGATTTATCAACGGGATGTGACGAAGATCTTAAGATGGTTTGGACATTTTGAGAGAATGCCAAATGACAGATGGTTAAGAAAGCCTATGTAGGATATTGACCGTTCCTGATCATTTTTCCGAAACCATGTCCCTGAAACCATTAGCCCATCCCTAATGTTTTTTTTTTTCCCAACTTTCCTAAACAGTTATTCCTAATTCATCCATTCAATAGGCTAATGTTCTGCCCAAGGGCAGATCTTTCACTGCAAACCCAGCTTTCTCCAATATTCCCTATTTTCTGTCTCCTTATTAGTCTCCTCATATGATCCATATATCTTAATGTCATCTAGGCTACCATCTGATATCTTCTTCTGTCCCGAACTCTTCTCCCGTTCACCATTCCTTCCAGTGCATCCTTCAGTAGGCAGTTTCTTCTCAGCCAGTGACTCAGCCAATTCCTTTTTCTCTTCCTGATCAGTTTCAACATCATTCTTTCTTCACGCACTCTTTCCGACACAGCTTCGTTTCTTATTCTCTCTGTCCATTTCGCACGCTCCATTCTTCTCCATATCCACATTTCAAATGCTTCTAGTAGTTTCTCTTCACTTCGTCGTACAGGAAATATCTCCAACAGGAAATTTTTCCGCTAAACATTATTCTTGCATGAAAATTCATGAAAGTAGGCCTATTTCAAGATTTTGGCGTTGCTAAGTACGCTTACACTACATTGCATTTCGAGGTAATAATGGTTGTGTTTTATTCATCTACTCTCTTACAAAGAAGAAGTGCAGAGAGAGGCTGCAATAGATATATCTGGAAGGGGAGGGGAGGGAAGAAATTGCTGTTAAAGGCATTTATATATTATAAAACAAGACAAGACTTAAAAATTTCAGTACGACATATTGAGTAGTTCCTGAAATAATGGGTGAATAAATAACCAATTTAAAATTGGCGGTATAGGGCAGTTAATATTCCCTAAAGCATGAACCAAAGTTTTTCTTGTACCTAATTGGTGCGTAAGTGAAAAATTAATTATATTCTAATTAGTACTAATGTATCTTACTTAAAACATTTTGATTTGATAGTAAACTCGTAAAAATTTCAACTGGATGGTACGATAATATAGTTTTTACCTTTAATTAAGTTCTGTAGTACACAAAAATTAAAAATGCTGGCGCCACATTTACCGTGAAACTGCTTTTTAAATGCCTTCAAACGATGTAAAACTAGAATTATGTATTTCTTTGTAAATTCACTTACCTAATTAGGAGAAAACAGTGAAAATTAGAATTGCAAGGATTTGATAAGTCGGTAGAATTACTATAAAGTGTGTATTTATTATTAAATTGTTTGCAATTACAAAATTACATCAAAACTAAATTCTTTTACAAACCAGTCAATTGGTGTTCTGATCATAGGTTATTAAAACCATAACGCTTGAACTTCAGTTACACAAATTCGGAAACGAATTGGACACTTAATTCGATCCCATCGATATAACAAAAATGAATGAAAAAACATCTATTTACAGGTTGGGGTCTACTTGTTTCTCCATTCCGTTCTTCGGTCCAAAAGGCAGGCTGATTTAGGAAAGTCTCGTGTCCCACAGCCATTACAATTTAGAGCGTTGGCAGGAATTCTCAGTCATGTAGTGTCTTTTGTTATAAAATATCAATCATGTTAACAGGAATAGCTATTTCTCACATTACCAATGTTTTCTCAACAATCAAGAGGTTTACTTGTGCGTATTCATTTTGAGAATACCATCACATTAATGTTTTGAAAGGTTCAGAAAAGTCGTAATTACGGTAATAAAAATTTCCCTCAATTCTTGCCATTACTGTACTCTAAATTTAAATGGCGTCGGATCTATGGCTTTCTTCCATAAAATTAACCTGTCTTCCTGGACAGAACAAGGGAATTGACAAACAAGTGCCTTTAAGTAACTATTTTTTGCGTTCGTTTTGTTATATCGATGAGATCAATGCTTCTGTATAACAATTGGAAAGATAATTTCCTCATAAAATGTAGAATGTTATCCTGAAAATCTTTTACAAGACGAATAACTATAAAGAACAAGTAAATAATAAAACATTAAACAGTTTATTTTTTCTCAGTAAAGGATTGATTTATTAATATCTCCAACGATTTGTAACATGTTTTATGTTCCATGGACAGACCCAAAACAGAGTTAAAGGAGTATGCGACCCTTCAGGTCTGGTATTACAGTAAAATCCCTCGTAACCGGCAATACCAAAACAACGGCACTTTTTGCTGGACCAAAAAGAAAAAGAAATCTACCACACTTGTCACAGTCTGGGCCGTCAGTTTTGTCACATTAGGAAGTTCGCACAAACTTTAATTTTCAGTGAATATTCTAACCTAGAATTAGTGTATTATTTGTGCTATGTAATATGTTTTAATCCACACACTTTTAATGTTTATTCAGTTATGAGCAAGTGATTAAGAAATAAGCTTCACGGGATGCAGTTTCAACATTTGGCACCATGAAATACGAACTTTTTTTTTTGTATATAACGCTTTTTATTCAATTATCCGGCGAAATTTCGTATCCGGAACTAGCCTGCCGGTTAAGAGGGAATTGTACTGTTTATTACACATTGGATGGAACATGTAAGCAAGTGTTAGTAACTATTGGAAATATTAATTCAAAATACACGGTGTAAAACCACAAAATATTTAATGTAAACACAATCAGCGCAAAACTTAATAATATGTCCATATCTGTAGCTGCTCTTTGGAATTTTGGAATCTGTGTAAGTCAGTTTCACTTATTAAAGGATTAAAGGATTGTAGTAACTTTCTTTCATTGGTAGTCCTATATCAAAAAGTACCTAGTAAAACACAAAAACCAATAATATTTTTTGTAGTATGTAACAATAGGTTTCATCAAACATTATTAATTTGAAATGACAGTTAATAATACATAATTAAATACTTACAACTACTAAAGTAATATTTAAATTAATTCATATACAATACTACACCATTAATATCTTAATATAAAATGCTAGTCAATGCATAAAGGCATTGTTGAAAGAAAATTGAAATTTCTTTTTTTGTAGATGTGTACGTCTTATCGGAAGAGTGGGCTATGCTTTCGACAGAAGAGAAAATGGTAAGCAATTAATACAATTTTAATAACTTAGGCTGAGTAAAAACATTTTCAGCTTTACTTTGAAGACTGTGTTGGATGTTTAAAGATGGATTAAGATTTGTGTAAGATATTTTTGAATTTTACTGAAAATAATTAACTTTTTTTTGTTAATATACAGAAGTTCAAGCATCACGATTTTAATATTATAACATAAACATGATTCAAGTACACACATAATAGGACCTTCAGAACTTGCTGTCTACAGACTAAGGACTTCATTTGGCATGAAAGGACAATATCGTCTTTGCATATCTGTAGTCAGCCAGTCCTTCACATTATAGGCCAATAACTGTTAAAATCTCGTGAAAGGACACTTCGTTGTGAGAAATATTTGTCCATTAATTCGTGCAAAGAAATACGTCATGCTGTGCTACTATAAGGATCAAATGTTTAACATTCTTTGATGAATTCAACTAAAATCTTATGGAGACTTATGGGAAGTATACGAGGAGAGCCACTGCGTTTCATCCTTAGATTCGAACAGAAGAGCAGATATTGTAGCCATCCACAGGACTCAATCTAAGGGATTAGTTCTTGATCCTACAATCCGGTTCGAAAGGGATGCCCTGCAGGCACAACACGTTGATGAGGAGAAGAAATCTATTTATGAGTCCTGCATCCCTTATCTAAGTGAGAAATATAACATTCCCAGTAGTCAGTGGAGTGTTTCTGGTCTTTTGTTTGGTGCACGTGGCACACTTCCTAAATTCACATGTGATATTTTAAAAGCACTCGGACTCCGATTTTTTGAAATTCAAAAAATTTTGTTGAATATTCTTAAGGATTCAATCCAAATATTACATTACCATTTATATTTTGGCCATTGATGATTCTGTTGGGTTTGCATTTCTCTGAATTTTTTCCTGTCTTTCTAAATTACTCTATAGTGCTTTTATTCTGGATCTTTATGGTCACCCTCATTGGGGGCAGATTATTTTCTTTAAATATATATATATATATATATATATATATATATATATGTCGTACAATATTATAGTATTGTGAAATTTTAATTTTCTTATCATTTTTTCTAGTGTTTGTACTATTAAAATTATAGCATATAGCCTTAACCTGTTGTATCCTATAGGATACTTTGCGAATTTAAGGGTTAATCGGAGACGTACTCTTGATCTTGCTAGTTAACATCAATATGTATCACACACGGTACAGGTATCATTTTTGACCTGTTACTACAATGAGTGCAGGTTAAGGGACAAAAATTATATTGAGGCTATTTACCCCATAAAATTTTAATCGAAACTGTTCACCATTTACTGTAAATTTAAAGATCAGATTCCTATGTCAACATTTGCAACAAATCATTACTTTATAGGCTTAAAAGGCTGAATTTTATCTTTATTCCGTTATAAACAACAAAATAGACGAACAATTTGTTACTGTGGAAATACTCTTCTCCAACCAGGAGATTAACCGTGAAAGGAATGTGCTTACTATTGCGTCATCTATTGGAGCGAAGTAGATAGATAATATTACCGTTATAACGTCAGTTTAAAAAAAAAAAACATGCGCTCTCCTGCATATGTTATTTCCTGTATGGAGGGATTAAAAGACCAGGAGATTAACAGTGATCTAATTTTGTAACTAGGGTAGTATAAATATGTGTGTATCAGTGTTATCGTTTGTGCTGTGAGAGTTAGCCAATAGAGATAAGTGTACCCATGTGTGTGACCTTATGACATCAACATTCATGCACAGCATTACCTTGCTGCGTCTCATTCCCCTGAGACTTTCTCGTGTTTGAAGTACAGTATGTGCAAAGGGAAATTAAAGTTATTTAAACATTAATTTCCCTAAAACATTTTCAGTCGAGTATTTATTTGAACTATACACAAAACACTGTGGGCCTATTTTTTCGGCACAACTTTTGTTGAAAGTGTATTTGTAATGTTTTGGTGTTTATTCTGGATGAAATTTATAGTTACAATTAAAATATATTATTTCTGATGACAGAATTAAATGTTGGTATTGGTCTCTTTATATTCAATGCCTGAGTACTAGCAACCAGTCAGTAACCAATAAGCAAGTTTAATCCAAACGAATTATTTCTGTAATATTTTTACATACAGTTAATAGATTGTACTCGGTCGGAGTTTATTATGAAGATTTAACTGACATTTTCTTGAAATTGTACAGTTCGTTCTAAATGATATAATGGGAGGTCAGCCAGAAAGCAGAACGCTATTTGCGGCGATTGTTTTTGTTTTGCAAGCTAGCGCCACCAAAAATAGACGCGGTAGCATTTGTTCTTTATGAAAATCAAAGCAACTTACTAAAACATTCCTCAAACGTATTTCTCATCCCAGATCTCGTGGCGCCTGAAATAGACATTTTCAATCATTGTTTCCCGATCTCAAAATATTCAGTTTAGATTCTTCTATCATCTTATTTTGATTCAAGAGGTTTCAGAGACCCGATATAAAAGACGTACTAGTTAATAAAAATTTTATGTTACCATATGATTAATTACTATTTGGTATGTTTTTTCACAAATCCATATGAATTTCTGATGGAATGTGTAAAAAGTCCATGCGCATTTGACACCTCCAAATTTTGATATTAAGAGAAATTATCGGTAAATTTTATCAGGGCCAGGGTCATTCTGTAAATCTTTAACATGAGACACCCTGTCTTGCATCATTCTGAATGAAGCCATGCTACTGAATTTATTCTCCCTAAAATTTGACTTTTTTTTCAGGTGCGCATGCTAACAAATTTTTTTAATTCCCGTGAACGACTATTTTGCTTCTTCTCATCAACTTTGAAGCATCATGCCATTCAAACGAGATGTATATCTTAATTCCCTTTAAGATGTAGAGTTCACATTACTGGTTTGTGGTGAGACATTACCGATCAAACATCTGATAGACGAAAAAATATCGTATCATTCGATTATTATCAGATAACGTTTTTAAGGAAACTCAAGATATCACGTCTTAACTAGGCGACCCCAGGTCGCACAGCTGAGATAACATGACTAATATCTCCGTATTGCATAATCATTGACTCTATCTTATTTTTGGTGACGTGTGCATAAACCGAATTGTGGGATTTATAAGATTAGGAAGGTTAAACATGTACAGAGAATGGTTAAAAGGATTATGGAAGGGAAATTAGGAGGTGGTAGGAGGAGAGGAAGACCCAGGCCTAGATGGATTGATGACGTGTAAGAAGACTAGAAAAAACGGGGGGGGTGAAGAGATGGAGTAGTAAGGTTTTGGACCGAGGAGAATGGAGTTCTGTCATCAGGGAAGCTGAGGCTAGACTTAAAGGCAGTAAAACTACAGGATGAGGAAGAAGATGAAGATTATGATGATGATGATGATGATGATGATGATGATGATGATGATGATGATGATTGGCATAAACGGATTCACGTAACTGGACATTTGATATTAATATTAATTTATATGTTTAATACGTGTGAAGCACAATAATTCAGGAAGAATCTTCGGTAAGTGTAATTATAAATTTTAATTTTTTTTTACAACGGATGTTACCAACAGGAAACTCGATACCTTAATGTAACCCACATAAAATATTGGGTTTAAGAAGTAGACACAGCCACATCTATTTACAGACATAAACGGAAGAACAAATTTTCTCATGAAAAACCGGCTAGCCTATGGGACCGGTGTCCATCCGAGTCCTGAGGAAAGCTACATTCAGTATTGTAATCCGGTACAGTAAACCAGCATTAACGGCTTGATGATAAAATAACGTGCTGATCACACGTTTCACCCTACTGGCCAGATGATCGTATATATCTACCGAAATAAGTGGATATGAGGCTAGATATCGTCTGGTAGGCCTTGGCTCTATTAACTTTACTCTATTGCGCTACGGGTTATTTTTAATATATCATAATGAGGAACATTAAATCCAGACGTTTGAGATGGATAGGGCATGTAACACACATGGGTGAATCTAGAAATGCATATAGAGTGTTAGTTGGAAGACCTGAGGGAAAAAGACCTTTGGGGAGGCCAAGGCTTAGATGGGTGGATAATATTAAAATGGATTTGAGGGAGGTGGGATATGATGATAGGGACTCGATCAATCTTGCCTAGGATAAGGACCGATGGCGGACTTATGTGAGGGCGGCAATGAACCTCCGGGTTCCTTAAAAGCCATTTGTAAATAATAGAGATGAACAACGATCGAGAAAGCAAGACTAACAGCGCCCGCAAAGCCGAAAACCCGCACGACAATGTTCTATACGTCGCGTCGTTGAAGTAAAGACTGCTTGTGAGTGTTTCGAGACGTCGAGATTGTTTACTCCCGAAGTCCCGAATGTCAAGCAACCTTGAATCGCCACCGTTATTTGTACCTGACTGAACTTTTATCTACTACTTTGGCAACTGTTATATATGTATAAACAATCAAACATCATCTCTATCTTTCAGTAGGCTATATAATAATCCGTTCCCCAGTCCTTATTTAATTACTAGGCCCTTATTTAAAGGCTAGGAATTTTCTTTTCATATGCTTGAGAATCAAGTGTGCAATCTCATGTAAGAATATATTAACGTTGTGTTTTATGTTTCTTAGAAATGCAAATTTAATTGAGAATTTTTTTTCTACTTATATAACATAGGTAATATATATAATAGAACCAGAACATTTTGATAACTAAGATACTGTTCTGTTTTGTCTTTTTGTCTCATTTAAACATTTATATTGCTATTTATTTCAATGATGTATGTTATTCAAAGTTACGAAATCTTTCCACGCCGACCAAATGCTATTTCGAGAGTGATGACCGAGATTCGAAGCGCACGAGAATGACGAGACGAGACTCGCAAGACAAATGCAACGAACACAGCGAGCGAGAGCGGCAGTTAGTTTTGTTCATCTCTAGTAAGTAAGTATAATGGTAAAGTACAAAAAAGAAAAAAAAAAAAGCAGGTGAATCACACAATTCAAATAACTGCATCAATACTTCCTTGTTTTATTGCTCTGCGTTTTCGTTGTTAGTTTTTCTTTTCTCACAAGGTATGATTTTGCTAGTCGCTTATGTATTTGCAAGTAGATGACGCAATACTCAACAGGTGACAGCACGCGTACCCTTTTGAATGTGCAGCATCTAGCGGAGACTTTTTAAACTTCGTGTTACGCTAAAATTTGTATCTGGAATAATAGATTAGTCAATTCACGTCAAACGCTGGTCTTCATCGCCTTCAGTATCTTGCGATTAAACTGGTTTAACGAGTCTTTCAAACGCAAAGGTTATTCCGCATCGGTGAGAAATTGCGGACACATTTTTCCCTCTTGTCAGAGACAGGGTTCTTTTACGTACGTAAATCCATGATACGGACCCACAGCTTTACATCCCTCTCAGAGGAAGTCTTGCTAAGAATTTTATCGCCTACGGCCAGTTTTGAACACGCTAAATTCGAAGTTAACTGCCAGCATGATAGCTGCGAGATCGAAGACATATAGACCAAAGTGAAGACTAAGAAGAAGGAATAGCGAAACTCTCTGGTCACGTGTTTAACAAGTCGCAAGTCCCCTGATTAAGTTAATAGCCTACTAGAATTTAGATAGCAGTATAGTGTGATAAGGAAGATTTAATGTTATTTAAATCATGATAAACTTTCATATTTAATAAAGAAAACATTCACATAATAATCATTCGTCCTGCTTTGAACGTGAGTAACCTGTCGTGTAATTCTGTTCCGGTTCCGGCCGTCCGTTTTCATTTGAAATTAATTGCCAATGTAGGTAAAACCAACGTATGTTTACGAATTAGAGATGAACAACGATCGAGAAAGCAAAGCTAACAGCGCCCGCAAAGACGAAAACCCGAAAACCCGCACGACAATGTTGTATACGTCGCATCGTTGACATAAAGACTGCTTGTGAGTGTTTGAGATGTCGAGATTGATCACTCCTGAAGTCCCGAACGTCAAGCAACCTTGAATCACCACAATTGTTTATATCTGACTGAAATTTTATCTGCTTTGGCAACTATTATATAGCCTATGTATAAACAATCATCTATTTGAAACATCATCTCTATCTTTCAGTAGGCTATATAATAATCCGGTCTCCAGTCTTTATTTAATTACTAGGCCCTTATTAAAAGGCTAGGAATTTTCTTTTCATATGTTTGAGATCAAGTGTGCAATCTCAAGTAACAAGATATTAATGTTATGTTTTATGTTTCTTAGAAATGCAAATTTATTTGAGAATTGTTTTTTTTATATAACCATAGGTAATATCATATAATAGAACCAGAACATTTTGATAACTAAGATACTGTTCTGTTTTGTTTCTTTGTTTCATTTAAACATTTATAATGTTATTTATTTCAATGATGTATGTTATTCAAAGTTACGAAATCTTTCCACGCCGACCAAATGCAATTTCGAGAATGATGAGCGAGACTCGAAAGACAAATGCAACGAACACAGCGAGCGAGAGCGGCAGTTAATTTTGTTCATCTCTACTACGAATATTAGGGGTCTACATGATATTATTAAGAAAACCAAAAACAATTCTCCAACTTTTACTGTTTACTTATCAATGTAAGTATAAACTATAATGTTTACTTAACTTATTGTTTAGTGTTAGTTGAATTGAGTTACTCACTAGATATCTTGAGCAAGAACGGAACTGAATAGACTTCGAAATTCTCTTTAAGCCAACGGAACTGTCAAAAACGAAATGAGACAATTGGTCAACAGGCTCATATAGATTCCCTTGCGAGGACGTACGATTGCGTAAAAAAAAGAAAGAATACATTGTTAGTTTTAATTCCCTTGATTTTCAAAGCTACTTTCGGTATAATATAATTTGTCATGTAATGATTGAAATATTACCGAAAGTAGCTTTGAAAATCAAGTGAATTAAAAGTAATAATGATTTTATCTTTTTCCTCAAATATACGTTTAAATGCACGTGGCGGAATTTGGGGCGGCAGCAACGTTATGGAAAATAGCAAAATATGTGCAAAATAAAGTAATCATGTTGTAAATATCCTCCTTACCTCACAGTGTATTGATATAAATTTTTGAATCACCCTGTTTTCATATTAAGAAAAATTTAGCTGGATGAAAGAAAATCTCCATAAGTGACATAATTAAAAACTTCTGACCCCTAGCGATTTGAATGTAACACCTTCAATTTAGTGATAAATCTATTAAATTTCTTTGAAATACAGTCTACCAAGAGAAATGACGTATAGTTGGTTGAAGTTTGTGTCATGTTATCACATAGTAACCACTATGATTCATAAAGCTGGCACACTGCCATTTTTGAGCTACGCAACAGATTGCAAGCAGACCCCATAGCTATGAAGACTCTTCCTCTTCCCGGTTAACACGCGGCATAATATTCGGTAATATAACATTTTTGGATCTTACACCTAAGTAAAATTGACGAATTAAGTAACTTGTTCTTCAAGCTCATTTCAACAATGTTTTTTTTATATCACTGGTACGAAAAGCATGTTGGTGTGTTGCTGACAATCATTTGTTCATTTATGTTCGATCTCTGTATGAAAATTGAGTCACTGCCTCTTGATAGTAAGAATATTTCATAAGAAATTCCTTTATATAGGTAAAATTTTGGGAAGGAAACGTTGTTAAAATTATCGAATTTTGGGTTGATAAATCTCAGCCAAATATTATCATAAAGTTATAAGATTCGAAACTGAAAGTCCCCAAGCATAAGAGCAGCTGTTATCAAAAGTATATTTGAATATTTTCATTTGTTTAAGAGTAATAACTGAATAAAGCACAATTAATTTATTAGGAATCATTATCCCTGAAAATAATAAAGCAATGGGCTTGAAAGTTCTGAATACATAGAACATATTTAGTAATAAATAAATGCAGTTTAAAGTTTGTGGGCAATAAAAACCCTAATTGATATTAATTTTCTTTCATATACGGTAATTTGCATAAAGTTTTCTTCCGATAGTGACACATACTGACATAATTATCCATGTAAATATAATCTCATGCACTAAATTCTTCCTCTATTAATGGTGTATGCGAAGATGGGAAGATTTCAGAGTGATGGGCTTAATAGTTTCTCAGATAAATGTACGCTGGCGTTCAAAGATACCCGACTCTACTAATCGATAGTGATCGATAATACAGACGTGGACAAATTATTAGCAAAATTGATGATTTTTATTATATATTTTTACAAAATATGATTCTTCAATTTAGACTACAGTTGACATTTTTGCGTATTTCCAAATTATTAGCAAAATTGTAGATTTGTATTGTATATTTTTAGAAAATTTAGCTCTTCAGTTTGGACTACATTTGATATTTTTGCATATTTACAAATTATTAGCAAAACTGAAGGTTTTTATTACACATTTTTACAAAATTCGATTCTTCAATTTGGAATACAGTTGACATTTTGGATATTTCAAAATTATTAGCAAAACTGATGATTTTTATTTTATAGTTTTACAAAATTTGACTCTTCAATTTAGACTGTAGTTGATATTTTTGCTAATTTACAAATTATTAATAAAAATTGAAGATTTTTATTATATATTTTTACAATATTTAACTCCTTAATTTAAACTACAGTTGACATTTTTGCATATTTCTGTCTACTGTAATGATAGAAATATGCAAAATTGTTAACTGTAGCCTAAATTGAAAAATCAAATTTTGTAAACAGAATTATCATAAAAATCGTCAATTTTGTTAATAATTTGTCCACGTCTGTATGTTGGTGTAATTGTGGCTTCTTAAGTCATTACTTCTATCAATAGATGGCGAAGTGAACAGTCAGTGTTGCCAATCGTATATAAATTTATAGAATTCAAAATTTCATCCCCCTAAAATACTAAATTTAGCGGAAACCGCTGATATGTCAATTATGAGAATAATTTATAAGTACTTAATATACATGAACATTTTCCGCAACACATTTTAACCGTCTCAATAACAGTGTCACATATTGAGAACTAGCGGAACTAATTCAAAGTTTGTCAATTTGTTATATCTTTGGTTCTGACTTATCCCGTGGTTAGAAAGTTCGCTTACACGATCAGAAAATTGTAGATTAGATATTTTTGAACGCTAGTGTACCTAAGTACGAAAAATGTAGTTTTGAGAAACAATCGCTTTATAACTTGGCGTGACATTTAAAGATCCTTGGCAAGCAGCCATTTAAAGGCAACCAGAGACGTCTAAAGTGTCGGAATATACTTATATAAAGCCATTCAAAATTTAAAGGAGAATCATATTTTATGAAAATCTGAAGAAACTATATTTTGGTCAATTTTAACATGTTGGTTCCCGTAGTATTTGAAATTTTAATTTATTGGTGTTGTTTTATTTTAATTTTGGTTTAATTTATTTTATTTAGCCTGTTAAATCTTAACCCTCCAGTGGTCGCGTGGATCACAAATTCGGATATTTTGAAAGAATTAAATATTGACCCAATTTTAGAGAAAATTCAAAATTATAGACAAATGGAAATCTCATATACTCAGGATGCTTAGAACAAGGATACCACGCCAAGCACTAAATTACCGCCCTTTAGGAACAAGATCTTTGGGCCGTCCGCTGAAACGATGGAGTGAGACAGTAACAGACCACCAGGCTTAATACGTGATAGGAAGAAGAAGAAGAAGAAGAAGAAGACAGAAATATAATTAAACTCTGTTAATATGTAATCATTAATAATTAACCAGAAAAGTTAAAAAAAAAATAACATATGTGGAAGAAAACTTGGAATATGAATCAAAACTGTGATCCACGCGACCACTAATTTTGCATTTGAGCGCGCGACTATTGGAGGGTTAAATAAAGACTTGTTCAGGTGCATGATGATATGCGTAGTAGATATAAAATACCGTAAAGTAGGAAGTCCATTTTAGACAAAAAGCGGAAACGGTTACGTATTATGCTAACAGAAATTATCTTGGATGGAGTTAACAATCCGTCTCTCGAGTCTGCCTTGTAATTTGCAGCTGTGTATTTAATGGGTTAGGTACAGCTTACAGGAGTAAAATTTTGGAAATATTCAACATTTTTTTTCCTCCATTACTGTACTTTGTACAGTAATGAAAATGAGTATGTGTAAAACACTGTCCTTCTGCTGTATGAAAAAAATTATCTTTACAATTAAAAAAAATATATTCCTTTTTTTTTTTTTTTTCAAAATTCAGTTCACTGTGCAGTGATGAAGCTTTTCCACATAATTAAAAAACTATCCAACATTCTGTGATAAAACTTTTTGTGTGTGTTTATGCATGTCATATCTACAATCTGATGCAAGATCACTTCTCTACTTTTGATAGATTGTCTGATAAAAAATAAATTCATTTTAAAATGGTGAAATATCAGTATTTTCTTCTAACGCAAAATAAAAAAAAAATATTTTTTAAGGAATGTAGTTGAAAGAGCATAATATTGTAAACATGAGTTTCAGCAATAAAATAAAAAAGAGAGAGAGAACATGAAAATGTTAACAATTTTATGAGTTATGAGGGAAACGTTTCATCACTGCATAGTGAACTGCCAACATTTTGAATTTTTAGAAAAAAATTTAAGTAATTCTTTTTAAATCGTATATATATATATATAATATATGTCATATAGCAGAAGAACAGTATTTTACACATACCAATTTTCATTATTGTGCAAGATACAGTAATGGAGGGAAAAAAATGTTGAATATTTCCAAAACTTTTACTGCTGTAAGCTGTACCTAACCTCTTAAAATAAACCTTTATATTCGAAGAAAAATTTGTTTCGTAAGCCCCCAAATGGTGCCAGTTAGCCTAACTGTAGGCAGGAAAATTTCCAGTAACTGCTATGTACTATATAGATAAGTACAGTTTAGAATATATTCATAAAAATCCAACTTTGCTTGCTTTTGTACCGTGAGCGACGGCGCTGTATTACGCAGCGGTGCTGTAGTTGTCGCCGGTACGCCGGACCTGCTTGCAAGCCGTTGCGTAGCTTAAAAAGAAGCAGTACATTTCCGTTACTGGAAAGTACGTGAGGCACTAAACAGACTAGCAAGTGTAGCTGACATCTGCACAGAGAGGAGTGGACTAGCAGGAACACACGCAGTCCTCAGGGACGGGGTAGGGCACCTTGAGCCACTGACACCGGTACCGTTTCCGACGTTTGCTTTTGCTGCTGTTGTTGTGGTGCTTGTCTACCACGGCCTGGGCGGCGCCTCCTCTAAGCAGCCACACGTTGTTGCTGTTCGCGCCATTCCCCACACTCATGTTCTTCCTCAGTCTGCAACATATATCACATAGCTATAGCGACAGTGGTCATCAGGAACTTTACAAAAATATCGTTGAGAAGTGATCAATGTAAAGTGTCTTTTTTGTAAATTATTATTATTATTATTATTATTATTATTATTATTATTATTAGGCCTATTATTATTATTAGTATGAGAGACAGTAAGTTACAAATTGAATTAGCGATCTATATTTTTTAATAAGGTGCATGAAACTGTCACCCCTAGATGGCAGTATTATCGATGTGCCTACAAGCGAAACAAGGAAGCAGCAGTTTCAAGAAGGCGGTATCTCTACATGAGCTTATCAGCATAATTGTCCTACTCAAACGGTTAAGGACACCAACCTTTTGATGTAGTAAAATCGATGACTTTGCGGCAGACTTTGTGTTGGACATATAATTTCTGCACGCATCAGTACTTATAATGTCAGATATACAGACGGAAATGTAGGTATAGGAATTCACAGCAAAATCATCTCCTTTAGTCAGACTATAGGATCTTACCACAGCAATTTTGAACGAGAAAGTGAAGCCGAGTTGCATTAAACCAATTGAATAACTTTATGAATACTTTTCAAAGACAGTCATATTTTGTGATTCTTGAGCCACAATACAAGCAATAGCCAAAGTCCATGATCCAAAGCCAACCAGATGAACATTCAAAATGAAATTAAACTCTTGCAGCAAAATAACAAGACAATCATTATACAATGGATACCATCTCACTGTGGCCTTAGTGGTAATGAAAGAACAGATTTACTCGCTAAAAAGAAACCAAAATTCAACAATTAAATAAACAAACGATTTCTTATTTTGGAAT
Organism: Periplaneta americana; assembly: GCA_025594305.2. Lineage (NCBI taxonomy): Eukaryota > Metazoa > Arthropoda > Insecta > Blattodea > Blattidae > Periplaneta > Periplaneta americana. Next base: position 48,398,608 of record JAJSOF020000035.1, on the reverse strand, counting down.
TAAACATATCATTAATGGCAAATTCAAAGACGAACTGAAACACCTCAATCAAATATCTTTTGAGGGAAAAATTTGGAAAAATATAATAGACGACAACTCATTAGTACCAGATGGAGTAAGAAGAGAGACTGTTGCAATCTTCCGGATGACTACTGGGCATTACTGTTTGGCTGCCCACTTACACCGAATTTCTAACCTTCCATCTTCAGAGTGTCCTCTGTGTCATGAACGTGGCTGCATCATGAACAAAGAATATTTCGAGGGCTCAGAATGACAGGATTCTATCTGACATTTTTAGCAAAATTGAGATTTTTGTTGTATTGAATTCTGCTACTTCACAAGCTATCTACCATATAAATTATATGTTGATATCTCAGTTATTGTTCGTGATAAAGTTAGTTTGAAAAGGTTCTTATCTGCATTGATTTTATTAACAACCAAACTTTTAAAATGCTTTCCTGTAAAATATACTAATCACTAGATAGAACCTTGTAATTCTGAACCCTCCATTTAACCAAATTTGCAAAATTGATTTCGGTCAGAACTTAACGACATTGTACTGGGAAGCAAGACAAACAATGTTAAGTGCTTGAATATAATAATAATAATAATAATAATAATAATAATAATAATAATAATAATAATAATAATGTCACATTTTCGTTGCAAAGACTATTCATAGTTACATTTTATTATTTTAATAGCTGTATTAAGACTGATTTATACCACTTGCATCCATAATAAATAAATTTTAAGCTATAAGATGATTTTTAATTCAAAATTGAAATTAAAATTAATTATCTTCTTTGTGGTCGTCAATCAACTCAGGATATGACAACGTTGTTGTTTATTCCATGTGGAGTTGATAACGGGAAGTCTTACCGCTCTTCGTGATTGAAGTGGTATCTGTAAAGGCCTAATCAGTAAACAAACTCTTATCTTCAATGGAAAGCGTCGTCTTTGACACCGGCTTGGTATTAATAAAACGCGGATACTATACTCAAGCTTCACCGCTCACTCCGTGTTTGTTATTTTACGCGTGTGTTTGTTACTCGCGTAGCCAAATACTAATATAATGAGTCATTTGGAGCAGTAGCGGGGGAGGATAGAGCTCAGTATTCAGGTCTTCTCTTCACCTTAGAAGCGTGTAGCATATCAGATGATTTGTAATAAACAAAACAATCAGACGTGTTGCAAGGGATATACTTGAGTGTTTGTTTGCGATACAGCCAACAATACCGGGTGTTCCGCTTATAAGTATAATAAAAGAGATAGCTGCAACTTCTGAACTAATGCGAATTTATTGATGAAACCAATCGTTACAAAAAGTGAAACTGGGAGTTTTTTTTCTTTACCTTATGCTCCATAAACCTTAACATGGCTTCCATTAGTGGCATTAGTATGTCTGTTTCAAATAAAAACATAATATTACAGACCTAAGTTTCTTTAAAACAGTTGAAACACTGTTGAATCACAATGATATTTCATGTTTTCCTTCCTATCCATACGCTACACTCTGTTGTAATCACATTTATCGGTACAGTCACCATTAAATATCGCATATTTTCCTTCCCTCAAAGGACACTGGAATTCCTTTCTACCAGTTTATGATGGAAAGTTTTCTACGGCATTTGTTTCACTTCCCATAAATTTTCGAGCGTGAAGAAAGGAAGAATAACCTAGGGATTATGAAATGGTGGATGCTTACCTGCAGTGCCATCGCAATATCTGGAGGTTTCTAGCAACTCCGGGGACGCACAGCATTCCAGGAGGCCAACTGCAAGTTGCTTTCCGAGGAGCTCCGCTCCGGCTCGAATTTCGACCTTCACCTCCGGAATCTCCACCTGACCGCATACAAGACTTTGTAATTATTTTGTAATACGAGTTACAAGATTAGAAGTAACGATGACATTCATGAACTATAAAGGTTATCTCCAGACACAAACATAGTACTATAACTGCAAACATATTACAATGGATAGGATACGTGGTGCATATGGATGATAGAAGAAATGTGAAGGAAATAAGTTATACTCTATATTCATTTCGAAAGCAAGAAGTAGATGCAAGTATTCATTAAACATTTTAAATAGTTTTCATATCATTTACAAATCTGAGTAAAGACGACATATATATCTTCGGAAACTGCTGATTTTTTTTTTTTTTTTTTGGATGTCCTTTCCTCAGTAGTACAGTGAAAAAATGTTTAAATATCTCTAATACTTTTAAAGTTATGACCTAAAACATGAGACCGTCAACTGAATTGGCCAATTAAATATGGACAAAACTTATCATCTTTGGTACGTTTGTCGCTTAAATTTTCCAGATCCGTTTTTCTAATAACTTCAACATTTTTTAGGAAAAATTTATGAAATTTTGCATGAAAGTGTATTTCGTAGTTAGAATAAACCCTTCCTTCAACATTGATTTATCATTTCAAGTTCTTTTTTCACTAATAATTCTTCACGTAAAAATGATTAAAATTTACAATTCATAGTAAGAAAATCTCAAAAAAAAAAATCTTATATTCAACTGATAATAACAGAATTTATTAACACACTCATCATTAATAAAATAGAGAAGAACGCATAAAAATATTGAAAGTTGTACAAAATACCAGCGAAATCAATTTTTCCTCCATAAATTGCACCCTCAGTTTAAAAATATAATTACCCTTAACAGTGAAAGTTTTCTGAATTCTAAAATTTGTTCCTCAATCTACAGTATTGTCTAATCACTAGACCAAATTCCAGCGCAAAATTAATTCAGAATATGTAGAAATTAAATTTTCAATTTTACTAAATTTTTACTAGCGAAAGGTATACGTACCATGTTTAACGTACTGTGATTAATTTTCGAATGGTATGATTCATATCATATTTTGTAATGTGATATTGTAAACACAATAGACAGAAACACATTGTGGACGATAGGTAAACAGATAATATATGAGGACAGCCTACCATCTTTACATTTACTAATAGATGGTAGTATATTATGCATACTATTTTGTTGTTTTACAAGTATAGTGAGTAAGCAGAGAAATATAGTGAATCTCCAATGATTTATATTGAGTGTGCAGTGAGCTTCAAGCAGATTCGGAGAGTTATAGTGGCAGAAAAAAGAGACTGATTTACAGTGAAAGGGTGTGAGTTATAGTAAACGTGCTAAAATAGCTTGCAATAGGGTCTAGGGTAGAGATTTTGAGCTTAATAAACTAAGTACGATTCTATGGAATAATAAGGGTGTAATTATTGATATTTTGTTATTTGAAGTATTGTATCAGTGAAGAAGTGTGTTGTGTCAGTGAAATGTGTTCCTGTCAGTGAAGTTTTGTAGTTTATAGTGGTAGTGCAAATTATTTGAACAGTGAAATGTTTTGAAGTGTTAGTGAAATCAGAATACTATCAGTGAAATGTGTCGTAGTTCCAGTGCAATGAGTGAGTTGAGGGCGATATGAGTGAAGTGCTGAAAGGTACTTTTGCATGTATGAACATATCATATATTTATATACTAGTGGGTTTAATTTTGAACTTAGGATTAAGATAGAAACTAGATTTACTTTACATGTTATTTTAAGTGATCGTGCTTCATTTAATTTAGGATGCCCTTGTTAATATTATTGTACTATTATTATTTAATTATTAATATTATTATTATTATTATTAATTGTCATTATTGAGTGTAATTAGTTACCACTGCCACCGGGTATTTGCCCATTTGCAGTGTGAATAAATACTGTACATACAATCTAAATAATTTAATATTAAATGCAAGTAGTAAATGTAGATAGCAAATGTTAGTAGCGGTCATTTCGAACATCTCTTGTGAGGAACAAATAATACGTTTAACTCAGAAACGTAAATTAATTGAACATAATTTAAAAATGTAAATAAATGTCAGTAATGAATGTAGATAATATGGAAAACAATAAGCGATAGCGATAGACATTTTAAGCTCGTATCGAGTGTTCCTAACCTTCAGCTTGAGTCAGTCTGGCTCAAATGCTCTCATAGAGAGGATTTTCCTCTCAGATGAAGACTTTGTGGACCAAAGAGAAAAAACACTTCAAACAAGTAGCGTCAAGTTTTGTTCTTGGAAGCGATTACAAGGATCTCACTTTTCAGAAGTTCTTTTAAACTGTATATTTTGACATCATACGCTTGAAAACTGTACACTCTTCCGAGAAGTACCTTAACCTCTCAACCTCCAAATCAACAAATTCATCTGAAACTAAGGAGTGTGAGTGGCTCATAATTAACTAATATGGAGGACAGAGATAACAGTATTTTGGTTTACTTTACAAAGATGCAATTTTATCACAATTTTTGTAAAAGAGAATTTAATTTGTTTCTATCAGCTAATGTTATAATTTAGTAATTACATTTATTGAGTTAAGTTTTTTATGAATTAATAAATAAATTTAGTGAATTAAATTAATTTCCATTTAGAAAAAATTATGTCGTATATCGTATGCTGATTAGGGAAAACACGGGAATTTTACTGGAAGCAAGTAAAGAGATAGGTTTGGAAGTAAATCCCGAAAAGACAAAGTATATGATTATGTCTCGTGACCAGAATATTGTACGAAATGGAAGTATAAGGGTTGGATATTTATCTTTTGAAGAGGTGGAGAAGTTCTATCTTGGAGCAACAGTTACAAATATAAATGATACTCGGGAGGAAATTAAACACAGAATAAATATGGGAAATGTCTGTTATTATTCGGTTGAGAAGCTTTTATCATCCAGTCTGCTGTCAAAAAATCTGAAAGTTAGAATTTATAAAACAGTTATATTACCGGTTGTTCTTTATGGTTGTGAAACTTGGACTCTCACTTTGAGAGAGGAACATAGGTTAAGGGTGTTTGAGAATAAGGTGCTTAGGAAAATATTTGGGGCTAAGAGGGATGAAGTTACAGGAGACTGGAGAAAGATACGCTACACAGAACTGCACGCATTGTATTCTTCACCTGACATAATTAGGAACGTTAAATCCAGACGTTTGAGATGGGCAGGGCATGTAGCACGTTTGGGCGAATCCAGAAATGCATATAGAGTGTTAGTTGGGAGGCCGGAGGGAAAAATACCTTTAGGGAGACCGAGACGTAGATGGGAGGATAATATTAAAATTGATTTGAGGGAGGTGGGATATGATGATAGAGATTGGATTAATCTTGCTCAGGACAGGGACCAATGGCGGGCTTATGTGAGGGCGGCAATGAACCTCCGGGTTCCTTAAAAGCCAGTAAGTAAGTAAATATCGTATGCTGATTATTCTCATTTAATCATTAACCTATTATAAAAAATGAGCCTAACCAAAACCCCAAAAATTTAAATGAAAGCCACATTATATGGAATAGCCGTGGCATTAAAATATTTTGTGTACATATAACCAAGTGTCCCAATTTTTTAATTTTGAAAATGTGGTATTCCTAATTAATCAAATCTACTTCATAAGCTAAACATGTGTAGTAATCTAAAATCTCTATGGAAGATGTAAGAATATTACAATTGTAATAAAAGCTAGAGAAAAACAACATAGTTCACGCTTCTCATAGTAGGAAATAGAAAGTTTAAGAAAGGATAGTCCTAAGCTTATTTTTTAGTTAATCGAGAATAATTCCTCAGAACACAGTAGCGCCTTAGAGATTTATTTAGACTGACCCGCATAGTAAAGAAGTCGGAGAAGATGCCGAGCGAGCTAGGCGATAGAACTGTAATCTCACGTTATCTACAGTAAATTGCACCTTATGGTAGTGTTATTTTGCATTGCTTTTGTCTTATTAATCTTTCTTTGTGTGCCTTACCTCTGCTCTTTTAATAGGATCTCCAATCGATGTGATGTATGAAAATATCAGTACTGATACAAGCTCACATTGCTGATGTCTCTTGTCATGTGGTTAGCACGGCGTGAGGTCAAAGCTGAGACAACACATGGCAAGAGACAAACACCCCTTTCCGTAAAAGAGAGATAATTCTCTTCCATTGTCCACGCCGGGAATTGAACCACGGACCGCTTGGACAGGTCGCGAGTTACGCTATTCACAGAGTCTATGTGGCAAAGTGTGTTATTGTTATTAACTTATTAGTAATGAAGAAAAAACAAGCAGGGGATCTTCGGTTCCCAAGTCTCAATAGAATAATGTTATGTAATGTATTTTATATATATGAATATTTAGAATTATATTAAACATTCCAGAAAAAACATTAGCTACGTTTATTCATATACCGGTATCGGTGTTTATTTATGTCAATGCAGCTGACGCTAGATTCAAATCACTGGCCGTAAGAAACACATATTTAGTTACACAATATAATATGAGTGTACACTTACGACTAAAACTGATAAAACTAAAGAAACGAAGCACAAATAAATAATGAGGAATAAAAAAATTAGATAGTAGGATCAAACTTTGTAGCTTTGCGTAAAATATGCAGCGTGTCCCGGAAACCCATCGATTTCTTTAAGTTATACTATAGTGAAGTACTAACCCCTACATGGGACATCATGGTTAGCAATCATTCACTCATACTCGCATAGCTCCTCACACCACTTCCACACAGATGTCAGGCCAGTGTTGGATGTTTGCATTTTGTATTTTCTTTTGAAGAGTGGAAAATTCCAACACAGCATTCTCGGGGTTATATTCAATTAAGGTTTATTGTTTTTTAAGTTTTAAAGTTCTTAAACCACCAAGTTTACCACTTTCCTGATAGTGTGATTTGGGTTGCCTATTCCACTAATGTTTACGGCTTTCTGGGACATTCTGTATACATTTGTGATAATTCAGGGTCCGTAGTTGGTTCTGATAATTTCAGCATGCTGTCATGTCAGTCTGAGGACGTCTAGTTGGCGAGACACGCTGACATAGAATTATTTTGTAACATCTGGTGACCGTTGTTAGGTGTCTGAGCCATTTTCGGGGCTGAAACCGACGCATAGGGCTCTACCCAGATCATCCATCTCCCCTGAAGATTGTATACATAATGCTGCGGTTGGCAAATGTAGTACATTTAGAACTTTTAGAACGCAACGTTTTAACCCCCATCCTTCAAGTGCTCACTCGCTAGTTATCAGCGGCGGCTTAATAAGAATGAATGTCTCTTTCAAAGAAAGTGAATCGAAGAAGGCAAGGAAATATTTTCATAAGGAATGGTAAGAACGATACTTTTTTTTTTTTGTGAGGAAGGGAAGAACGCGCTAAAAATGGTTAATTAGTTACAAATGGCCTTTAAGAAACCCGGAGGTTCATTGCTCTTTTCACATAAGCCCGTCATCGGTTCCTATCCTGTGCAAGATTAATCCAGTCCCTAGCATCATATTCCAACTCCCTCAAATCCATTTTAATATTATCCTCCCATATACATCTCGGCCTCCCCAACTAACACTCTATATGCATTTCTAGATTCACTCATACATGGCACATCCCTGCCCATCTCAAACGTCTGGATGATATTCCTAATTATGTCAGGTGAAAAATACAATGCTTGCAGTTCTGCGTTGTGTAACTTTCTCCATTCTCCTGTAACTTCATCGCTCTTAGCCCAAATATTTTCCTAAGCACCTTATTCTCGAATACACTTAACCTCTGTTCCTGTCTCAAAGTGAGAGTCTAAAAGTTTCACAACCATACAGAACAAATGTTTTATAAATTTTTACTTTCAGATTTTTTGAGAGCAGATTGGATGACAAAAGCTTCACAACCGAATAATAACAGGCATTTCCCATATTTATTCTGCGTTTAATTTTCTCTCGAGTGTCAATTTATATTTGTTACTGTTGCTCCATGGTACCTGAATTTTTCCACCTTTTCAAAAAATAAATTTCAAATTTTTTAAAAGTGTTACTAGCTTGTTAAATAAGAAATGTGCAGCGGCATTTTAAAATATGCATCGTGAGCATCATATTTTAAGGTTCAATTAATTTAGTTTGAATTCTCTTTTTCTGAACTTGCATCTCTATTATTTGTAATTACTAGAGATGAAACAATTCCTTCCGTGGACACGACGTTGCCTACGCTTCAACCATACAGTTTGGGTGTCTCTGAACTCTGGACAGTGGTCAGATGTAAACAAGAGCAGGTTTCAGACATATAAAGTACAGTATACTTCGGTGGAACATAAATGTTGCGCACTACCTGTTAGGAACATTTGGAGTGAAATATAAGCAATGTAAAGTTGTTACACTTGGTAGTCCTCTACGGAGTGTACAATTCAACTAAAGTCTACATATATTAGAAAGACTTAATATATAAAGTAATGACAATAACACTGCACTATAAGTTAGAAATCGACTCGCTCATTTACTACCGCACTGAACACGCAGCACCACAGTTCAGCACTGTTGTTGTAACCAGACGGTACAGAAAACAATTCTAAAGCCCTTCCCTCTGACGTCATGTACAATACTCGAGTCACATATACGCTGGTATCATGTTTACGAAGGAATTGTTTCGTCTCTAATAATTACAAATGAACATAATATATATTTGCGCAACCATCCATACTAATTTCCACATGAAATTCATCATCACCCTAATATACGTTACGGTATTTACAAATTTATCCATTGGTAGGCGCTGATCATATTAAACAACTGGTAGAACTAAAAAGCAGTTTTATGGTAGAACTAAATCAAATACAACCAACAATTAACAAAAATACAACAACTGGTCTATAATTCATGAGGATAAACATTCCTTCGCTATGAAGTAATGTGGAAAATTGGTAAAACAAAAAACCGTATACGGAAGTGGAATTTTTAAAAAGTGCACTCATTAAAGTAGCACAACGTGTACATTATGAAGAAAGGACAAATTTTGAAAAAGATCATAATCATCATTATAATAAATAACGTTTCTGGTGAGCTCCTTATTAAAATACTTTTTTCTTTGGATAAATTGAGCATGCAATTAAATTTCTATTGTCTGTCATAATAAATTAAACTAGCTTTATTTTCGTTAATGATAGGACTGGGCTTGTGCTGTTGTGTATGCGATCTACCACTGAGCAGTGACAAGAAGGGTTTCAGACAATCTGTCGTACGAGGTGAATGATCTGAATTAATTTGCTGCTATCACTTTAGAGCGGTATAAAAAATGCTACCATTGGCATAATGAATGAACTAATGTCCAATTTCCGAAAGACTCTCATCCGTCCACTCTGTACATATACATACCAACTGTTGATGATTATGTCACTGTGTTAAATGTAAGACTGATACTCACCTGAGTCGTGGATGCACTCGCCTCTGCGCACCCAGCGCGGCCAAAAGTAGGGCCCCAGGTCCTTCCACACGTAGCGGATGGGGCAAGTGGCCCGGCGAACCAGCCACGCCGTCACGGCGGCACGGTACTCCGCGGGCACCAGGTCGTCGGGCAGCTGCAGCTCCGCGCCCGCCAGCTCGCGCAGCGACCGCATCGTCGAGCGCTCCTCGTCGCCCGATCCCACGTCCTGGAGTCCAACATAAATTAGACATGTCTTCAGGGCTGAAAACTATATTTTCAAGAATAGGTGTTCCTGTCCGATGGACTATGAATGCACTTTCAGTAACTCGTTAATGCTATCTTTCATATTCTAGAATGTAACAACAATTGAAATATAGATCTTACAAGCTTCCTCATTAATACAGTGTTGACACGTGTTTGTTTTAAGTACAGAGGGCATAAAAATCTTAAGTGGTCGACATAACATATCTCCAGTACATCATATAGTGATGATACTAAGGACATATGTCGACATAAACCGTTAATATCGACAAAATGTTAGGAAATAGGACTTAAGGCAAATTGATCGTTTTACTGTAATTATTATGACTTCTATTCCACCCAGACACAAGTCCGTAATACCAAATAAGAACTTAAGTTTTTATTTTTAATAAATTTTCAGAAACTAGAAATTGTAAGAAAGAAGTGACTGAAGCCCCACTGACCATGCAGCAAAGAATTATGAAAATAAATAAATGAATACAAATTTTACTTCAAACGCTTAATATTTAGATCTCCTTCGCCTCGGTTAAAAGTGCTTCTAGGAGGTTCAAATTTTTTGTGCGAAAAGGTATATATTTTATATTTAAGTATGACTTTCCTATTTTTGTCATTGTTTCAATATGTATTTTACTTCTGGTAGTGTGGAAGAGAAGGCCTCATGGCCTTAACTCTACCAGAATAAATAAATAAAAGTAATATTTAGACTTCTTGCGGATGGGTTAAAAGTGCTTCTAGGAGATTCAAATTTTTATGTGAAAGGTCGGCGTCATAATGCAACTTTTGTGAACCTTTAAATTTTTTATTTTGAAAAAATATCGGCCCTTTTTTAATACGCTCTAATGAACATAGTTACAACATCGAATAGAAATCAATGTATGAAGTTCAATACTCAAACAAGCAGTTAAAACATACAGAAGAACACAAAGTAAAATTACAATACCGTATTTAACTAAACAATACAAGCACTACAACATCCCTAGTTACGTATCTTCAAAACAGGAATTTTAACGAAAATAATACAGAGCGATCAATATAGAATAAACCTTTACAATTTTAATGACACAACTTCTGAACCAATAATAAGAAACTTGTGAAATTTGTTCTGAATTACAGAGTAACTGGGGAGATTCTTCACAGTAAATGTCGAAACTGTCTTCAACCTGCAACTGTACTCGTCGCACCATATTCCGTAACGTTCTCCGAAGTGTATCCTCGTCAATGTTGCTGATTTCATTCCTAATGGCCTCACGGAGTTCAGCAAGTGACCACGGTCTGTTATTGTATAGTCTGTCCTTAATTAGCCCCATTAGAAGAAGAAGTCCTAAAAGGTTAGGTCAGGTGATCTGAGGGTCCACAGATTTTTTTTTAGATTAGGCGATCATCGAAGAAGCTTGTTCTTTCAATTCATGCACTACATGCTCATAAGCCCGACTTCTTTGCAGCTCTCTGATTGTGCCATATGAATAGCCTGTCTCCTGGCTTAATCTGCGCAATGATTTTTTTGTTGAATTTACTAAACGTCCACGTACATCATCAACACAATCTTGACTCATTGCAAGTCTGTGTTTTCCACTCACGCTGAGGAGCGAGCCAGTTTGTCTCCAGCTTTCTTGCCATCGATAAAATAATTGTTGGCCTGGTTGGAACATTGCGTACACAGAATTCTTTTTGAAATGCCTATTGTGTTTGAATAAAGGAATTTGTCTTCCAATACGTTTTCACAACAAGAACACGCTGCCGAATTGCATGTTCGTGTTATAGCTGCAAAACTAGAGACTGCGAACTAATTATTAATAGCCAACAATGGATAGCAGGGGTATCAAAAGATTCTTCCAGAGCCACTGAGTTCATTAAACTCAATTTAAAGTTTACTGTATACTAGTTTCCAGAAGGAAATTATAACTCATTAAAATTGTGAAGGTTTATGTGGATCGCTCTGTAGTTTGCAATATTTCGTTTTCTGTGCTTCCCGGTATTGTATGTAGATGTTGTAGTGCGTTCGGATTACTGAGGCTCGGATTATCGAGGCCGTATTGAACAACGTTTTAGTTGTTTAGCTATTGTTTCGTTACAGTATTAATATCAACGTAATTGTGTTTATAATATATACAGTGCGTATACTAACTGGCTCCGCAGGAGAAATGGCAAGCAGAACGCGGGGACTCGAGGAGTTGTGCAGGTAGAGTGAATGACCTTGGCCGCATTGAATGGTGGAGGGCGGGAGGGAGTGAGAGAGGAGATGTAATATCGCTACGTTCAAACCAGGCGCTACACAGTACCAACTTTACATCGCTGCCGGGTCGGATACTGCCGCTTGCTTCACTGCGGAGCCAGTTAGTATACGCACTGTACATAAACATGTTACCTGTATATGTGTGTTGCTGGGAGGAGTCCTTCGCATCCACCTGGAGTCGAAGTCCTGTCCCATGAGTCTGAGTAGCGTCGGTTCGTCTAAATCTTTGCGCCGAGGTTTGAGAGGAGATTTCCTAGGGTTTTCCCAGAATTTCAGAGGCAGGAGCGGCTTTTCTCCTGGCGGAGTCCCCACGAGGCCCGTGCTGTCAGGGGGCAGGAGGACTGCACCCCGTCGCTTGCATCTCGCCCCGCGCCCCAACATCAGCACCAGCACCAACAGCAGCGACTTCAATTGGCGGCAGCCGGATCTTGTTATCTGTGAAACATCATTGCGTTTATCATGAAAACCTTGTTTCTATTATATTAGTAAAATCAACCCCACGACAGGCCAAATCGTCCCAGAGGGTGTCAAGAGGTTAAGGCTCCCATCTTTACAGACAATAGGCATTTAATGGAAGACTCAGCTGAAAATCATGAAATTTTTCCAAAATATTTTTATCGACTATTTCATTTCTTTAGAATGTATTATTTCATACTCGAAATGGATTTAGTTCAATTCTGATTACAAATATATTTTTTTAATTAAGGAAAAAGAGCTGTCAAAATTATTTTTTCATTAAAGAATTATTTTTTACAAATTTTTTATTACAAATCTAGTAACTTTTTGTTCTAAAGTTTTGTTCTGAAGTTACTAGATGAATGTAGCGGAGGAGAAGTTTAACGGGTACGAATATGTGTTACATAAATATTCATTTTACTTTCAAATCCATTTTTCCGTAAGTTTATTTTTCTTGATTCAACACCAACTTTCTATGTAAAATATTAATCAGTCTGAGTGATATTTTTATTGCAAGTATTTATGGACTAGCTGCATGTTTCTATGCGTTTATTTTGTAAGAAATGCTGCTAGTTTATTTTATTAATATGTTTTCATGAATGATAGAAAAAATAAATTTTCAAAAGTTCAATAAATAAGATGTTTCATAAAATGAATGCATAGAAATGTTTTTCTATGTCTTGTGAATAGAACCAAAAAAGGAAACTTAAAAATTGATATCTTCTACTAAAAAGTTGGGTTTGAAAATATATAAAAATTAAAAATAAAATAAAAAGCCAAAAACTTTCGCGGGTTCAAAATTTGGATTTTGTTAGTTCTGTAAATAGTAAAGATGCTCTCAAAATTAAAAAGAAATATATATTAGGAAAAAAGTTGCCATTTTTAGTTTAGTGTGCCCTTAATGGCAATATGGATGTCAGTCCTACGTGCCAGTCACCTTCATCTCCTGGTATTCATTTTTGTTAGAGACTGTGTAGACCACAGGGCCATAGTGCGACTGGAAGGATTAGATCAATGCAAAAGTCTATAACCCCACCGGGAATCAAACCCGTGATCTTTCAGCTTGCAGCGTTACACCTTAACCGCGACGCTACTGCGCGACCCTGTCTATTATATTTTTTATTTAAACTATATTGGTAGCTAAAATTTACTATTGGAATTGCCTGCTATTATTCGGTTGAGAAGTTTTGTCATCTAGTCTACTTAAAAAAAACTAGAAGTTAGATTTTATATTCGTGTATTACATTTTAACCCATATTACATTTAGTAACCTTAGAAATAATCTGCAATGTTCTCATGGATATGAATAACAAGGCAAGTTGTATCATATGACTGCAATAACAAGGCAAGTTTTATCTTATGTCTGCAATAACAAGGCAAGTTTTATCTTACGTCTGCAATAACAAGGCAAGTTATATCTTATGTCTGCAATAAATAACAAGGCAAGTTGTATCATATGACTGCAATAACAAGGCAAGTTTTGTCTTATGTCTGCAATAACAAGGCAAGTTTTATCTTATGTCTGCAATAACAAGGCAAGTTATATCTTATGTCTGCAATAAATAACAAGGCAAGTTGTATCTTATGTCTGCAATAACAAGGCAAGTTGTATCTTATGTCTGCAATAACAAGGCAACTTGTATTGTATGTGTGCAATAACAAGGCAAGTTGTATCATATGACTTCAATAAGAAGGCAAGTTGTATCGTATGTCTGCAATAACAAGGCAAGTTGTATCTTATGTCTGCAATAACAAGGCAAGTTGTATCATATGACTGCAATAACAAGGCAAGTTGTATCATATGACTGCAATAACAAGGAAAGTTGTATCGTATGTCTGCAATAACAAGGCAAATTGTATCTTATGTCTGCAATAACAAGGCAAGTTGTATCTTATGTCTGCAATAACAAGGCCAGTTGTATCTTATTTCTGCAATAACAAGGTAAGTTGTATCTTATTTCTGCAATAACAAGGCAAGTTGTATCTTATTTCTGCAATAACAAGGTAAATCGGAGTACTTTACTGTTAATGTATCAAAATCATAAATAGAATAAGTAGATTTTGACTAATAATACATGAAACTTATACATGTAAGCAATCAATAATACTAATTCAAAAAACGCAGATTTGCAAAGGCCTTTCTTTGTTCATGAAAACAATGTTACTTTTACTTACTGCCAAAAACTCACTTCTTTCACATACCTTGTTATTGCAGAGCATCTCTCAATTATCCATATCCTCGACCAGGTTTCATCTTCAGAACTTCGAGTGTAATGGCATGCGTGGTACTCCGCCACCGATGATGAGGGCTTGTAGAATGTAATATTGGCATAGGCTAGAGTTTATAAGAATGAAAAGCAAGTAGAGAGGGCAATAGGGACTCTGTTTGCCGTGAGCGTCTGATAATATAAGATATACGCACAATGGACTAATTAATTTAACTCATGCCGGGATTATAAATGCTTTGTACCTAGTGAATAGAAGTTAATTTATTATCCGGTGTATTCTTTAAAAATAAACAAACATGAGTGAAAATGTTGACAAATAGCCATCCGAACCCGCTCCGGGACAATGGCCGGCTGTCCTGGCGCCAGCGCAGGATTTGAACTCCGGTCATAGCGGACCGCAGGGAGCGCCTTGTAGGTATGTGACCCTTACATGACCGTGATGGAAAGTATGCGATATTCCGTGGGGCTCTACGAAGGGTTCGCTATCGCACCAACTCTATTTCCACGCCCATCCGTATACGCTGTGGGGGAGGCATGGGATGCTGCACGGGATCTGAAGTGTTTGGCGATGGGGGAAGGTAGGAATAACATAAAGAGATGAGAGATATTGGGGTCAAATGTTACACTGAATCTTTTAACTTGTGGACGGGTCAAAAGGCAACCCTATATTGTGCATTGATATAAAGGGGGAGAGGACTAAAAAAGTGTTTCATATTAGATACGGACCCTCTTCTCTCAGATGTCTGTTGTCTGGTCACGAGGTAGGTAAATTACATTCATGCGGGCAGTTTTAGCTTGTAGGTCCGGTTTCACAAACTCCAGTAACTCACTCGAAGTTCGTGAGCTGATACTCGGAAATAGAATTTCGTCTTCTTTCTAGTCTCCTTACACTTCACCACCTGTGTATTCCAGCCCCAAAAGTAAAACCTTCCATAACTTCACGTCAAAGAAGAAGTTCCCTACAATATCTTATAACTGTCAATACAAACTAAAGACACAAAACGCGCAAGTCTTCCGGGAAGGACTTCAAGCCGTGTGTCCCATTTCGGAGTTTTCCGGCACGTTCAAGACTTCCAAGCCTCAATTTAGAGCCTTTGGACTAAATTTCTCCTCTCTCGCGTCCTAGTGATATCTTAGTTGCATACTACGTGGCGTTTAAGGCGATTGTCTCACCACTTGTCCTTCTGTCCCCTGTCGGCAAATAAATGCAACTAAACTCCTAGTAAGCAGTGATGAATTCAGAAGATGGCCCGGGGAGGGAATGTTCCCCTCGGATTGCAGGATGCCCCCTCCCGGTGATTTCAGACTTTTAAATTAAAAAGTATAATTTACAGTAGTCCACACCTGTGGAGTAACGGTTAGAGCGTCTAGCCGCGAAACCAGGTGGCCCGGGTTCGATTCCCGGTCGGGGCAAGTTACCTGGTTGAGGTTTTTTCCGGGGTTTTCCCTCAACCCAATATGAGCAAATGCTGGGTAAATTTCGGTGTTGGACCCCGGACTCATTTCACCGGCATTATCACCTTCATCTCATTCAGATGCTAAATAACCTCAGCTGTTGATAAAGCGTCGTAAAATAGCCTACTTAAAAATAATTTACAGTACATAATATTATATTTCAATTTTTATGACTTTTAAGTAACTAAAATAAATTCTGTTATGTAGATTTTTCAGGTTATTGTTTTTAAGGTTGTTTTTATTATAATATAAGGGATTTCAGGAAATACTAGTTGGTGACACAAATCGCATAACTGAGTTTTCTGGCTAATCTTGATTGGTTGAAATTTAAACATTCTAAATTTTCAGTTTTGTTTGTTACAGTTAAGGGTTGTTTGAAAGTGGCCTGACATAGAAATTAAACTAGGATTATTCTGAAATAATCTTTATTTCTCAGCATAATCTCTCCTGAGTCACACACTTGGTCCACCGATGCTGCTGCTATACCCTCCTTTTACACAGATTTCTCGAGGTCTGCAAAAAAAAAAAAGTCTTCTGATGCTGCGATAGCCTCTTCATTTGACGAAAATTTCTTCCCAATCAAGTCAGTTTTGAGTTTTGCTTAAAAATGGATTTATTTTCCTATTTATATATTTATTTATAAATAATTAAAATCAATTATTCATAGTTGTTAAATAAGATTATTAGGCTATTACAATTGCGTTTATTGCAATACTTTTATAATATAATATTTGGTTTAGGATACATTTTGGTGTATGGTGCACAAAATTTTTTGATATTTTAGGTAATAGTTTAATCCAATAGATCCAATAATAACTGATATTAAAATAATAGTTCACATGAACATACTTATGGTTAGTGAATATGAAATTAAGGAGTTTTTAAATAAAATTCTGAGGGCTTTGGTGCCTCTTATAGAGAACTGCAGTACGAGTCGTATGGAACTAGACAACAGAAACCGTGAAGTACATCTACTGTATCTTAGCGGACGGCAGCTTCGACGCTACACAAACACAATAGATATCCTATTTTTCGAGATAGAGGTGATAATGAAGGATGAATTGTGGATTGTTGGTGGAATGACACAGAAAAAACTGGATAACCCTGAGAAAAATCCTCACACTCTTGGTTTTATTCACCGCAAACACGACTACATCGCTGGGATTTGAAGTCGAGTCCATGGCTGTCGTAAGTCGGCGCTTTGCCATATGTGCTACCAAGGCACATATTATTTGCCATAACGTATTCTAATTCATCTCTATTAACTTTATCAAAGGCCTTTACGTAATCAATAAATACTATATAAAATGAAAGCAGAAATCCGTTTCTTTTTCGAAGCAGCTGTATTAAAGATACAACCAGAGCAGGATCTGTGCATTAAATATTATAACCAGAGCTAGGAAGTTGTACCGAAACTGAAGTTGTGTGAGCTTGGACTATATCTCTACCGAATGAAAAGTAATAGCGCATCTCTCAATGCCAGTGAACCAGAACGACAAACATATACAGCCAGGTGGTAACCAAACATGTGCTTCAATCGTCCACAGCCTTAGAACAAGAAAATAATAAACGAATAATAAAAAAGAAACAATAATTTGTAATTATAAACTTCGTAACTCCCAAACTAAAATAATTTATCCATACATATAAAAAAAAACATACAAAGTATAGGCCTATAATTATGATTCTGGCCTCATTATAACAAATAACAATGACAATTTTAATTTTATCAAAAGAAATACTCCTTTTATGTCCCAAAAAGAAACAATATTTGTACTCTGAAAATTTTCGTTCTACGTCGCAAGAGGTTACTGGAGCAAATCTGAAATATGATACAGTATATCTTACTATCATCAGGTGAACAACTAATTTGTAAATCTGATAGTGTATCTCGTATGCGGCACATAATATTAAACTCATGATTGTTTTCAAGAATTTTTTTCATTTCTATTGTAATGACAGCTAGGAAGTTCGTATCGTAATTTCGATGTTGAACTTGGACTGTAACGCAACCGAATGCATAGCAGCACGAGACGTCAACATTTAACGAAGAACAATCCGGAAAAAAAAATAACGTGTTGCACACTTCTGTGGTAGCTCAGTTGGTAGAGCAGCTGGCTACGGACTGGAAGGTCCGGGGTTCGATCCCAGGTGGTAACAGGATTTTTTCTTGTTGCCAAACTTCCAGAACGGCCCGAGGTTCACTCAGCCCCCTATAAAATTGAGTGCCGGGTCTTTCCCGGGGGTAAAAGGCGGTCAGAGCGTGGTGCCAACCACACCACTTCATTCTAGTGCCGAGGTCATGGAAAGCATGGGGCTCCATGCCCCCCAAGTGCCTTCTGTTTGCATAATTATTTAATAACAGATGAGTTTAGTTTTTTGGAATCGGAAATAATATTAACATTACGTAAATAATACGATAATAACAGAATAGCTCACTTTATACAGAAGCTAAAATATTAATATAAATTAACAATATTCTTCAAAGTATTCACGACTGTACACAGCTCCACAGAATGCCCCTATGTGTTGTTTATGTGAACATACTGTGTATCGTCTGTAGCGAGCGGCAGCAGGGCGGTGCGCGAATGACATCTATACTTGTCGCTGTACTGAACTGTAATCTACTGTTTTAGTACGAACTTCCTACCTATGATTATAACTTGTTAGCTCAGAATCATTACCTGTTCCCTCCACTCTCTTACGTTCGGTTAA
Organism: Periplaneta americana; assembly: GCA_025594305.2. Taxonomy (NCBI): domain Eukaryota; kingdom Metazoa; phylum Arthropoda; class Insecta; order Blattodea; family Blattidae; genus Periplaneta; species Periplaneta americana. The sequence goes on along the minus strand of JAJSOF020000035.1, from coordinate 48,380,031 downwards.
CATGGAGATTTTCTGCACTATTATTCAGAATCAGCATGATATATTGCTAGTTGATGAAGTGAGACCATCGATTTCAACCGTAGAAAACGTACAATACAGCAACTATACATAGCCCTTAAAGCGAAAATTAAATATCTGTTCATTTCACCGAGGATCAGGTAAATCATTGCTCCATAACAAAATATTCCCAGGTAACACTGAACAATAAGAATTTTGCTCCGACTTAAAACAATGTGTTCCTTATGGTTTGATGTGCGCTGTATCCGAAAATTCATCTCTTTTCTTCGTATCACGTAAGGTTTTTAAGATATATTATGATTTCACTTTTCGATAAGCGCTCCCCCAGGAAACATCTGGCGCGGGTTGGGGATATAAACCAAAACAAAAGCTAATGCATTTTATGAGTTTATGACTTATTTCCGGTTTCTTATGGTTGTTGGTATGTTCTTTTGTACTTCTAGTAAATAAACAAATATTGGTCCCTTCTATTAAGTAAATTTCATAAGAGTTCAAAGTGAGGTCTATGCAATGAACAAACAAGGGTGTTATTTTCAGTACTGTATTTAAAAGTTTACCATCTTGAGTGAAGGCAAATTAAAAGAGGGTATTTTAATCGGTCCAGAAATTCACAAAATTATGGCTGACCCTTTGTTTAAGAAAAAACTTTTCGTTACAGAAAGAATGGTATGGCGCGCTTTCAAAGACGTTTGCTCGAATTTCCGTGGAAATTCTAGGACAGAGAACTACATAGAATTTGTTGGGGAAGCCATGTTAAGTGCATATGGCAAAATGGAGTATAATATGTCTCTCAAAATATACTTTTTACATTCTCATTTCGATTTCTTTCCTCCTAACTTTGGAGCGGTAAGCGACGAGCATAGGGAAAGATTTCATCAAGAAATATCTGAACTGGAAAGGCGATATATAGGAAGATCATCATCCAGCATGCTTGCAGATTATTGTTGGTTCCTTCTAAAATACAGTCCCGGGTCTAGTTATAAACAGAATTCATCCAGAAAATTATTTTAAACGTAAGTTCAAATTTCAGGATTTTTCTCATTATAAGCATGAAATATTTTTGTTGTTGTGTTTTAAACTATGTAACATCATTTTTGTATCCAGTACACTTTTTCAAGTATTATGAGGAATTGTGGATTCCTAATGTTTTGTAATTTTATCAGTAGCAGTGAAAATTAAAAACAAATAAGTTTTGTCATTAACAATTCAATTCATTTTCCCCGGAAAATGGTACGTGATGGGGCAATTTGAATTTAAAATTCAGATTTAGGGCAACACATATTAGTAATATTCATCTATTTTTAGTTCGGAGCAAGACAAAAAGTAAAAATTTGTTTGTCAGTGTAATCAGTAAAAGAAGCTTGTTTACTCTGTATTTACTTTTGACAGTTTTTTTTTTATAGTTAATCTAAAATTAATGTATTATTGATAAGGTGTCACACAATGCTATCTAAGTTGGTTATGCAAATATTTCTGTCCATAGGCGACTGACTTTTTTCCCCTCATTTGTAATGCCTTTGTAGTTTTGTATGTTTTCCATAACATATATGGAGAAAGTTTTTATTACAAAATAAATTATTGTTATTTACACGCTTATTACTCCTAAATACGGTTTGTTATATTCCATAATGATGTTTGAGAGCTTTCTAGCGTAAACAGCCAGACGTCATATGGTGGCGATCCGCCATGTAACTCTCATAAGTCCAACATGTTACAAGGTCTCCGTATGTAGGATAACAAGGCGCGTATCTTATAAATAGGGCTGACACCCCTGCACAAAGGACTGCCCCTTTCTGTAGAATAGTCGGCCTCGATAAAGGAACCGGATGATATAGGGGACAACCTTTTAATTCCAACCCGATGCTCTTGAATGGGGCTAGGGTGTGTGTAGTAGGGGAGTGTGAAGAAGAGAAATGTGGGGGTGAGATTAGAAAACGGGGAGGTTACGGAGGGACTAATATTTCGAAAGTACGTACAGTCGTTTATGTGTGAAAAATGAAGTTTGTGAAATATATCTAGCGAAGAAAGAATGCAGTTTATACTGAACTCGTATTATTCCGATTGTAACTTTAGCTACAATGAAAGGATCAATTGCTCTCCTGAAGTATCACCTATATTCGAAATGAAACCAAGTTCATTAGCATTCTTTACTTTTTTGTAACACTTGCCTCTGTAGGTATATTTCCAGTAATCTGAAAATGTATGTGCAGCTATGTACTTGTAGGAGTTTCATTGTCAAAACAAAATTAATGGTTCACTGAACTTGTAAACATTTATATGGTTAAGTACTCTTTGTCCCTTGTGGCAGCTCACGAATGGTGAGAAGATTTCTAAATTACGAACATCATAAAGATTTCAGTGGAGATCCTCAGTCATTGTTCAATACCCTTAAGAAAATATGAAGTGATTAATTTGGAGCTTTTATTTCTCTTCCAAGGATCTTTTATAACAAATTCGGTATACCAACTGATACAGCATGTCTTTAATTGGATATTTGCGGTTCCATATTTTCGCAAATTCCTGATACGTAGACTGCGGAAGTTTATGTAAATACGTATTTTCATGAATTGTGAATAATCTAATACATAAAAACTTTGTATATCTTCGCTGATCATGCCTTTAGTCAGGTTTATTGTGCATTTTTTAGTTTTTTTTTTTCCATAGTGCATATTGTATTTTATTTTATATACTGAAGAATTGTTTGTCATTACATCAGTTTTTAAGTCCTGCAAATATTTATGAGGTACAATTAGTTATAGGCCTACTCGTATCATTGTTAATATTTGTAATTCAAAATAAATAACGTAATATCTGGAAGTTGGTTGTGTAATTAAACTGAAATCAGATGCCCGATTTATCGCTTAAGGTGCTCGTAATGCATGAAGTCAAAATTTTACAGGAAAAAAAAATCATCATTAATTGGGACTTACGAGGAATTTACATTTTTGGTTTTCCGCAGTTAATATTAAAATGCGATTTACGAGACTTTGCAAGTAGATACGCATCACTTAGACGAATTCAAAGGTAACAAAAACTCAATTTCGAACATTTTGGGGTTTTCGAGTATTTGCACCTTAAGCGACAACAAGTTATTCTTTGTTATCTTTCTGTCAACAACAACAACAAAGTAATTTGACTCACTAAAGTCTCATCGTTTCTACAAGTAACGCAAGTCAGCATATATGAGAAATAAGTTCATTATCTGGGAAATCTCAGACCTCGAGTGATACAGTAGCGTGCAAATTAATCCGAACACGACATATTTTTTACATTTTCTGTCATTGTTGGCCTCACAGCTTCTCATACCGCTTTAATTGACATCTGTAGTACGTGTAATTCCATTGTTGAAGGTCTGTCATTATTTTTTTATAATATGTGTCATTTTGCCTGTCGTTTTGTACTTATAAGCATTTCAGTTGTGTTGAAGACTTAATACTGCAATCCTGTGTACATTCTGTCGTCTTCACAAATGGATACAACTCCACGAAAACGGTCTAAAATTATAACATTAGCAGAGCATTCTTCTATGACACAGAGGCAAATTGCTGCAGAATGTCACATCGGTTTGGTTACTGTTAATTCGATCATAAAACGATACAGGGAGACTGGATCCATCACACCCCAGAAAAAAAGGAAACTGTGGCCGGAAAAGGAAGAATTCACCTGCAGATGATCGTTTAAATGTCAGGAAAAGTAAATTAAATCCTAGACTAACTGCTGTCGACTTAACCCGCGAGTTAATGGCTACCACTGGGGCGAATATTCACGTCACAACAGTGCGGCGTAGGCTTTTGGAAGCTGGACGAAGGGCTCGTAAGCCTATTAAGAAGCAACTGCTAATCCCTGTTATGTGAAAAAACGCGTAATGTGGGCAAAATTACATTAACACTGGACAGTGAATGACTGAAAGAATGTACTTTTTTCCGATGAGTCTCATTTCGAGGTCCACGGCCACCGTGTTTCTTACGTACGGAAAGGATCCGAAAAAGTAACAGCAGCTCATCTCCAACAAGCATCCAAATACCCCCCTAAAGTAATGTTTTGGAGTTGTTTTACACATGAAGGGCCTGGAGCATTAATACCTATCAAGGGAATGATGAATTCTGACAAATATATTCACTTATTGGAAACCAGAATCGTACCCCAGCTGCAAAAATCATTTCCGGATGGCAGAGGTGTGTTCCAACAAGACCTGGCACCATGCCATACGTCTCGAAAAACTACAGAATTCTTCAACAAGAAGAATATTCAGGTACTCCCCTGGCCAGGCAACTCACCCGACATCAACCCCATTGAGAACTTGTGGTCAATTTGCAAAAGAAGAATGCAAAAAATGGATTGTTCTACAAAGGAGAAGATTATTTCTGCCCTCATTGGTGTATGGTTTCGCTATGAAGAAATGAAGAATATTTGTGGGAAATTAGTGGAATCCATGCCAAATCGTCTCAGAGCTGTTATTAGGAACAAGGGAGGCCACATAGATTACTGAGATATATCTTAGATCCTTTTTTTATCCCGTTTGAGTGTTTTTGCATAAGTAATTACGTGGTTCGGATTCATTTGCACGCTACTGTATTTATTAGGACTATTTCGTGAATAAAATAAAAATGTAAATAATATATCCCTAAAATTCGATCGCAAAATGTTAATAATTGTATATTAACGAATACTTAACCTATTCAGACATTGTGAAATTGAAATACTCGTAGATGAATATCGATTACTGCAATAAAGAAATTCGATGTTATTATTCAGTAATGCCAATTGCGAAAAGCGAAATACAGGTTCAACAATGTTAATTACATGTATTGCACTTTTCTCTTATTATTATAACATAAATACATTTTCATTATCTGCTGAAATCATAATTTAATTTAACAGTAACAGTGGGGACAGCTATATACCAATGCTTATGTATTCACAGCGAGACATGTTACTACACAGTGAAGCCATCTCTGTATAGATAGGCCTAATTAAAACACGAATTTTATTACGCCATACGGAAGGCAGTTTCATTAAAGACCTTATTATTACTATGCAAGGTCTTTGGGTTTGATATGCGATGATGTTACATACATTTGAACATCTGACTTTCTATTAATTGTTTAATTTCATTCACAAAATACAAATTTTATAGGCTACAATTATAGATTAAGTTACCTGTGGGAGCAGGACCAATGTCACCTGTGCCTTATTTCGACCGTTACTTACAATCAGTGCTACACGAAAGCATTTTTTATAGCTCGTCAAACGCATTCTCGCTGTAGTGTGTAACGGAACTAAAGCTGCATCTACACAGTTCAATATTCCAATCGCGTATGCGTGCAATCTGGGAAGAATATTGAAAGAATCAAGTTTAAAGGTACGTTCAATTAAGATGAATGAAGATTTTGTGTCTACATGGTGCGCCTTTTTGAACGTCGTCTTCACTGCGTAAATATATTAATTAATATTAAATATCAATCTTGCATTCAGTGCTTTAAAGTTGAAAGAACAGATTAACCGTGTAGTTGCATCTTAATATATTCATGATCATCAATTTACGGGGAAACAGTTGGCGACAAGGACCAAACAAAAGAACGACAATGCGATAAATTGATAGCGATAAATCTAGCTGCAAAAATTATCGCAAAGCTGTGATTGGTTGGAATTCAAAATTTCATTACACTTCATTGGTCGAAAATGGAATGACGTCATATAAACGAAATAGTCCCTTGCAGAGTTCCTTATTAATTTTATTTTATTGTATTTAATAACAATGGCAGAATTGATATGCTTCGATAAACGTGTGATTTATATTTCATTTTATATTCACTATGCAGTCAGGTGAAGTAAGCTTCAAAATTACAAAATAAAAATGAAGTAGGAAGAATTTACTATCAAAATAAAAACCGGAAGATTACGAGATATGTTTCTCTAGTGCTGGTGTAGTGCTATAGTGTCATGTGTGTGAACAAACAAGTGGGTTTTCAAGCTAAGAAGACTTAATTCCTTGCAATTCTTCTTCGATTGACTTACAATCTGATTTCTTTCAATCGATTTTTGAAAGTATTCTTAGTGATTTGATTCATTTATGTATTTTCGCGTGTCCCACATGCAAATTGTACTCTCACTATTATGTTATTCTTTCAACATTGTCATTGGAAAGAAAGGAGGCTGTTCAGTAATTGATATATGAAAGAGTCAAAGTCAGGACAGGAGAAGAAATGTCACAAGGAAGTGAAATAGGGAGAGGAGTACGACAAGGATGCTCTTTATCACCTACCCTTCTCAACATCTACTTGGAGGATTTAGTGAAGAACTGTTTTGAGAATATGGGAGAGGTGATAATAGGAGGAAGAGAAACAAAGTGCATAAGATTTGCTGATGGATAGCGTTGTTAGCAAGAGAGGAGATGATACTAAGGGATTTGCTACTGGAATTACATGTCAGCTGTGAGCAATATGGGATGAAGATAAATGCAAACCAGACGAATACCATGGTATCGGAAGAAAAATAAATAAGGTAAATGTGCGAATTCTAAACGAGGCAGTACAGCAAGTGGACAGCTTCAAATTCTTGGAGTATACTATAAGCAGTAACATGAGCTGCTAGTCCACCGCTGTGGAGTAACGGTTAGCATGCCTGACCGTGAAACGAGCGAGCCAGAGTTAAAATCCTGGTTGGGACAAGTTACCTGGTTGAGGTTTTTCCCTCAACCCATTAAGGGCAAATGCTGGGTAACTTTCGACGCTAGACCCTGACTCACTTCGCTTGCATTATCACCTTCATCTCATTCAGACGTTAGATAACCATAATTGATGATAAGCGTCGTAAAATGACCAATTAAAAAAATGAGCTGCTGCCTGGAAGTGAAAAGGACGATAGCAATGGCAAAGGAAGTTTTTAATAGAAAAATTCTGCGGACCTCTGGAAAAGGAACTAAGAAAGAGACTAATGAAGTGGTTTGTGTGGAGTGTGACATTGTATGGGGTGCAGAAACATGGGCATTACAACGAAATGAAGAGAAGCGATTAGAAGCATTTGAAATGTGGATATGGATAAGAATGGAACGTGTGAAATGGACAGACAAAATACGAGTAAGAAATGAAGCTGTGTTGGAAAGAGTGGGTGAAGAAAGAATGAATGCTGAAATTGATCGGAAGAGAAAGGTAATTGGTTGGCTGAAAAGAAACTGCCTACTGAAGGATGCACTGGAAGGAAGAAAAGTTCGGTGTAGAAGGAGATATCAGATAATAGACGACATTAAGATATATGGTATATGTGGAGAGTAAGAGGAAGGCAGAAAATAGGAAAGATTATAGAATGCTCAGTTTGTAGTGAAAGACCTGCCCTTGGACAGAAAACTACGAATGAATAAATTGTCATTATTGGATTACTTATACAGTATTATAAAAATATTTTATATTTGATCAGAGTACAGCAGCAACTCAATAAATACTTTGCTTAAAGACGAATTTCACTACATATTCCAGCAATATTATAAATGCATAAATCCATGCAAATTTCCGGCTTTCACTGCATGAACTTCGACAGTGTACTGATAAGATTTAGGGTAGAAGTATAAGTATCTCTTAATTACTTACAAATGGTTGTTAGAGAACCCGGAGGTTCATTGCCGTCCTCACATAAGCCCGCCATCGGTCCTTATCCTGAGCAAGATTAATCCAGTCCCTAACATCATATCCCACCTCCCTCAAATCATTTTAATATTATCCTCCCATCTACCTCTCGGACTCTTCAAAGATCTTTTTTCTTCCGGCCTCCCAACTAACACACTATATGCATTTCTGGATTCGGTAATACGTGCTACATACCCATCTCAAACGTCTGTATCTTTTTGCAAACTTAATCTAACCTGACCTAACCTCTCACATAATGCTACACACCTAACCAAACCTAACCTAACCTGTAACGTCTCAAACGTCAGGATTTAATGTTGCTAGAGTAGACGGCATTTCGAAAGGCGGTTAGCTTCATTATGCGCCGTAGCATTTCTAGTATGTGACGTCACAAGCTTGTACAGTAGAACCAATCGGAATCAGTCTATAACAAGTACTTCCCGAATTCGTTTGTTCACGTGCGAGTGTTTCAATAGATTGAATAAGTAAAACTAACATTTACTGTGTGTATGTAAGGTAAATAAATGGAAGAAGAGACTGTAAAAAGACAAGTATTACACAAGCAGGCGCAGAAAATAGTGTTTAAGGTGTATAATTATTTTAAAAACGTTAACGAACAGAACGCTGCCGGCCATCTTGATGCTTGCTGCAACGTTGCCAACGTGCAATAAACGACTGCAGAAGCATGTGGGTTGGAATTGAGAACCGTGCAAAGAATATTGTTAGTGAAGGAAAGAGGGTTTGTTTGGTGTCATGCTTACAGTAAACAACGGCTAAGGTAATTATTGTTTTTTGATCATTTAAATTCTCTCCTGCGTTATTTGTATTACACGTGCGCGTGAAGTACGATGTGACAATGTTGTACGCTTCCTTGCTCTCTCTATCTGACTCTCTCGACGCAAACGCTAGCAGACAACAGCCTTCCGAATTGCCGTCGACTCTAATTATGTCAGGTGAAGAATACAATGCTTGCAGTTCTACGTTGTGTAACTTTCTCCATTCTCCTGTAACTTCATCCCTCTTAGCCCCAAATATTTTCCTAAGCACCTTATTCTCAAATACCCTTAGCTTTTATTCCTCTCTCAAAGTGAGAGAGTTTCACAATCATACAGAACAACTGATAATATAATTTTATTGTTTCATAAATTCTAACTCTCAGGTTTTTTGAGTGCAGACTGGATGGCAAAAGCTTCTCAACCGAATAATAACAGGCATTTCCCACATTTAAGTATAGGTACCTCTAATAAAGAAATCCTCTGAACGCGCAAAAGACTTATTTTCATGTGAATATTATTTCAGTGAAATTTAAAAGTTATCTATCGCGTCAAGCCAAATATATATTATGTATTTTTGTACACTGTCCTATATTGTTACGACGTGTTTCAGTGTGAAGCACATATGTATAACACGCACAAAATAGGCATACATTTTTATTCTTTGAGTACGGGGACTAAAATGAACGCTATGTGATATTGTGCGCTTTGTATGGAACTAGTTCTTGGGACTAGACGCAAATAAGGATAAAAGTAGATAAGATAATATCGATCCGTCACAGTTCGTAAATGAGTTCAGACTTGACTGTACGACTATTTATGTAGTAATGATGCATCTTCAGGACTTTATTTTGAAACACACCATTACCATTCCTCACGCACGCAACCATACATCACCAAGGAAACACCCATATTTTATGTTATGCATTGCCGGAGTCCTGAAGTCAGTAAAACTTCGTGACAGAAAGTAATTGCATTTGTTTAGGAATGGACTTGCATACTCATGAGTCTCGCTATATTAACTAATTCTCTCCGCTTACATACTCATTTACAAACATAATTTTCCTTCGTCCTCCCTCGTGCCTCAGTCGTAGGATTTTCGGCTACAATTACGAGGCCCGGTTAAAATTTTAGCAGGGGAGTGGAGAGGCATGACCCTTCTGTAAAATCCTATGTTGCCTTATAGGTCTGGATGTATGCTAAGCACATGGCGGTGCGATATTTTTCTTAATTTTGCGCCATATTATACAGAATGATTCACGAGGATTTACCGTCCTTTGCGGAGCTTATTTCCGAAGACATTCTGAGCAAAAAATGTCATATAAACATGGATCCTATTCTCAATATTTGCAGAGTTACTTTCGTTATTGGAACGCATTGCTGTGAACGCGTGATCTTGGTCAGCGTAGTCAGCAGTCAGCGCGAGCGCTAACAAAACTAACATAATTCAATTTAAATCCTGTCCAAATTCAACCTCGCAAATTTCTAGCGCAATAATTAACAATAGGCCTAGATCCCTATTAGAAACAACAACCAAATTTCTTGGCTTAAAAATTGATAATGTGTTAAATTGGAAAATTCATATTAAAGAAATCACCCCCAAACTAAATTTAGCATGTTTTGCTATTAGATCTATGCAAAAGATAGTAAATATCAATACCTTAAAAACAATATACTTTGCATACTTTCACTCGGTAATGAGTTTTGGAATAATATTCTGAGGAAATTCCACAGATAGTAACAGTATATTCCTATTACAAAAAAGAGTAATTAGAATAATAGTAGGTGCCAAATCTAGGGAATCGTGTAGGACTATTTAAAAAAAACTACAAATAATGCCCTTGGCTTGTCAGTATATCTTTTCATTAATAATCTTCCTCTCATGTAATCATGAAAACTTTGTAACGAATTAAACAGTTCATAGCATAAATACACGTCAAAAAATGACTTTCATACTCCATCCGCAAGTCTATCATGCTATCAAAAAGGAGTGCGTTATATAGCAGTAAAAATTTTTAATAGCCTCCCTATCAATATTAAAAATGAAACTCAAAACATAAGATTATTTAGGGCCAAATTAAAGAAGTACCTAATTTCTTATGCCTTCTATTCTGTATGTGAATTCATAACATTCAATAACTCTTCATGAAGTTGATACTAAAACTTTGTGTTGTACTAGTAGACTATATTGTAAATACGTCTATATATATTTCATCTAGACTGTGACTATAAATTAAGACTTTATAATAGTATTAAGCTGTGAAGCAATGTATGAATACCATGGAATGTTAATAAATACAATACGGAAATCAAGGATAGCCGTATGCAGTTACATAGAGCGACGAGTGCCGTTCACAAGCGTGCGGCCAAGTGTACTCAAGCGGACGACGACGTTCTTAAAATGTGTTGTAAACTCTCCAAGACTGTAAATTAGGATGCAAAATTGAACTGAAAATAATTATGTCGGTGGAAGTGGTGTGATTTGTAATAATTGTTGTGATAAGTGCCTAAGAATAATGTAATTTTCTAGTTAAAAATAGAAAAAGGTGTCTGTACGAAGAAACTAAGGAGTTCACAGCACATTTTTAGCTTCATAATACTTGCCAATTAAAGAAATGATACTTCTGAATGGTTCATTCTCTATTTGTATTATTCTTTCACCTTCAAACTAAAGAAAAAAAACGTATTTTACAAACAACTTTAAATTAGTGTAACTCTGAAAATATTGAGAATAGAAACTATGTTTATATGACATTTTTTGATCAAAATGTCTTCAGAAATAAACTCCGTAAAGGAGGTAAATCCTCGTGAATCACTCTGTATATGTGTAGGCCCACAAATTTGAAAATATTCGCGAAGCTGATACACAATTTTTACGCGTTTCGCAATAATTCGGTTCCTCTATCGTTTTGCGAATTACACCATTTATACCAGGCATTTCCAACTGCTGGCTCTGTGGCGTCATACGTCTCTGTTCTCGAACTCCTTGAGAGGGGATGAGTAGATAAAAGGGCAAAGTAAGGGGAGTGGCAGTGGAAGGAATGAAGATGTTTAAATAGTGGAGACACAACATTACCCTCCCTCACGTGCTCTTCCAGCTCTGCTCAGAGAGAGGAAACGCGCTCCGACGTCACATGTTGGCCAGTTGGAAATAACTAGTTTATACCTCATTTTATGGAATCATTATTCAAAAGAAAGACAGAATACACCAAATCAGTTAAAATATAAACTAACAGAAGTGTTATGTGACATATCTCCAACACTCAACACATACCTGGACGAGCTTATATGCAGATTGGCAGATATGGTACACAAAATTATTGAAATAGGACGAATGACATCCGAATTCGTTTAATAAATATTCATGATCCACTCTGTTGTACAAATAATTAACACAAATAATATACAACTGTAATGATTTCAGATTATATATATAATCCACCACCATTGCCATCTATCAATCTCCGGACAAACCGCAAGGAACAACCACCCTGGCAAACATCGATTCAACGTCACGAAAACACAAGTGGTGCCCTATTCTTGGATATAAAATATGATAATGAAAGGAGAGTTGTGAAGATAATTGGTGTAATGACAAGGGAAAATGGAAGAACTTCGAGAAAAATTCTCCCAACCTTGGCTTTGTCCGTCACTAGGGACCGGATTTTTATGTAACTACATATTATATGCCTTTCAACCTAACCGTATATAAATAACAAATCTTTGCGAATCTTGTAATTACCATTAATATATTCAAATTTTATACTACATATTTTTACATATTTACCCCACATTACGTATTATGGCTTGGTATTACAAAAATCTACATATTTAGGGTGTTTATTCATTTTTACTTCTCTAAAAGGAAAAAGAAAAACTTCTGTTGAGGAAGTTTACAATTTGAAATGCACAAATTTAAAAAGCCTTTTTACCTATCCATGAAAAGATATATTTCGGGATGAAATATAAAGTCCTTAGTACCAGGAAGTAATAGAGGCACTCACCCCATACCGCCCACTGTAAATATGCGTGAACAAAAGACAATCTTCTCATACAGCTACCTTGTATTGTAAAAATCACTCAGAAAGTAGCGTTGCCTTCATGCGGTGGAGTGGGACGAGGATGATATGATTTGTCTCGAATTATAATATTGTTCTGCACACGTCTTAACAAGCCATTCCCATGCAATTTGCAACCTTACTCACCCTCTTCCTAATCTTTCCAGGGAAAACCCGTGTCAAGTCTGACATGAGCCGCAATAAAGTAGCCGATTTTTTAAAAGAAGCTGGAGTAGAGGAAAAAACTGGAAATATGTTGAAAGATTAAAATAAACATCTTTTCAGATTATTGCATGACCTCTTTACTTTAAATTTAGTAGATCTATACGGAAATGGGATTTTTCGAGCAATCGGAAAGTATGGTTCTCGGCTGGAATTATCCTACCCTTCTGAATGAAACAGGAATGTCACTTTTCAGAGAACAGTTTGTAGATACCTATGGTTTGAGGTTTTAGTAGGTACTTTGTTTCTTACAGGAAGTAGCTAAACTGCATGTGTCCCACATCTCTTATTTTCTCCTAATCCATTAAAGCGAAACAGTGCTTGCAGTACTGTTGTGTCATTCTTTTCACCGAGTTCTCTAGTTCTAGTACTTACAGTATAAAGTGCAAGTGAGTTTATCTACTGCTTCTAACTAACTAAAATGGCCTATGTTTCTTCAACCCTAACGACAAAAATAAAATCATGGATTGCGATGGACGAAGCTTTCACTACAGATGGAAAAATAGTAATGTGTCAAGTATGCTGTAAAAAATTCGGGTGCTCTATGAAATCACAACTGGAGAGTCTTACCTATCTTATACCTGGCAGATATTGATATTAAATATTTTCATGATTTTACATATTTTGGTACATATTCAGCTTATTTTTCTTACATAAATATGTACATATTTCACACCTTGATATTACATAAAAATCCGGTCCCTATCCATCACATATAGACCTCTACGAACTGAGCCGCTAAGTCTAGATAAGGACTTAAACCAAAGCGAGGAAGAAGAAAAGAATGCATTGAGATATTCTACGGATTTTGACTATATTTTTAAACACCTTATAACGAGTTGTGTGCTAAGGAGATGATTTCTATGCCAAAGAAAATTAATTGGCATTTAGCAAAATATTTTACCCTTTCCACTTCCAAATAAGTCGGGACCGGCTTGGAGCAATCTATTCGGCAGAGAGGGGCAAAGGGTGTCGGAGGTAGATGGAGGGGGACAGGTACAGAGGGTCACATTCGTCATGGGTGGCCACAGTGGCCTGCAACATTCCACTGAGAGGAATGTGGATTTTGTGTGGTTTTCCTCATTTGTTGGGTTGCAGCTCAAAGTGTTGGTCTCCGGTGTTTCACATTATCAGACTTCTCTTGTTGGCAGAGTTATGTCGTCCGAATTGACATGTTCACTGATAGCTCGTAGAACTGAAATTCCTGTCCACACATAAAACTAAAAGGTGTCATGTTGGAGTACAATAAATGTAAACGTTTTTAGTGAAAAAGGAAACAATATAGTGAACTATTAAAAAAACTGTCAAAAGGGTGACACATGTTTTTTCATCAAACAATTGAGTGGTTTCATAACAATTTAGTTCTCTTATTAGACCGAGGATTTGGATGATATCCATGTTTTTATTGACACATCATTTTTAAGAAGTAGACTATTTATATATCTTTGCGTTTCGAACGAAGAATAATCGAATAAGACACAATTTTATTTTGTATATTGTGTATATCTCAACAATTTTGATGAAAAACGCAAATTTTAATTTAATATTATATGTAAATGTCTATATGCCATTTTTACATGTTTTCACACATTTTTGTAATGCAACTTTAATTAGTTTCTTGAAGTAAGAGGGGTGATTGTAACATAAGTTCGTGACTTACAGGATGGCCAAACATTCCAATATGTTTGGTTCTTATGCTCTTGGTTTGAGCCAGTCCCGAAAAAGAAAATAAACAGCTTATTCACAGTTCAGAAACGGACGAATAGGGATAACCGCCTCTAAAGTTCCAGCAAACCTATAGGGGGAAAGGCGTTGGTTTTCCTGGTCTGCAGGGGAGTATGTAATTCCTAGTAGCACACTACCTTAGCAGTAGTTGAAAAACTGGAAGGAGACATCACAGTTTGCCAGAAAAATAGTCTACCAGTCTCATCTCGACTTCTTAACGGTAGCTGAAGAAGCAGAAGAGAGACTGGAAGGAGCATGAAGAAATTCTTTCAAATATTCATCATAGTGTGCCAGAAAAATAGTGTTGTAAGTCATCTCTGTTGAAGGAATAGATATCCTCTGGGTTAAATACCGGGGACTTACAAGGATCCCTGGTTTTAAGTTTGCTCCAGTTACAGCGTGTGGATGTTCAACATTCATTTTTAGCAACTGAAAAAGGAGCTCTTTCACAATAAGAAGCCCGGAGAAAAAAAAACTTATAGTTTGTCATTAATTAAACTACGGTAAAAATAGTTGCATTTCCACAAGTGAAATTATTTAATATATATGTCATCAGAATTTTTTACAGTAAAATTATAACTGCTCATATTTTATACACAATCTTAAGATGTTTAACTATCATATTTTTAAACTGCATTAGTCTCAATACATCCTATCAAATAGCCTAACTATATCGAGAATGGAGCAAGACAAACCGTGCAGAAACCAACGAGATATATTATATACAAAATGGAATCCAATGTCCCTCGAAGAATTTTCAGTATTCTATACTGCTTCTTCAAATGGAATGTTGGAAATCAGAGTGAGACAAATGGGCGACAGGCTTAGAGTTCACACTTACAATTACTCTCGGCCCGATTTCCCGCATGGACGCGTTATGGCGCATCTTTTAATTGTTTCTCCTCCCATTTCACTATTCCTTAATTTATTCCTTGCAGCAGCACTGCTACTGAAAACCGCGATACACTTGGTACTGTTTGACATGAGACTTGCAAAAAACTACGGCAACAGCAACATGAAACTTTAAAATGCAGGTTTTTCAGAACTTTAAAATCTGAGTTGTTTACCTTTTGAACTGGCCCATCGATATCGAAGAGTCACTATGACTAAAAAGTAACATTTTAATTGAAAAACCGGAGGTTAATGCCATCATTCAACGTTGTAACGCACTGCAATCAATCAGATAAATAAATAAATAAATAAATAAATAAATAAAAATAGAGTGAGTGAATGAATACGTTGTCTAAATAAATAAAATAAATAAATGAATAAGTTATCTAACTAAATACACAAATAAATACGCATATAAACAAATAAATAAATGAGTGAATAAATGAATAAGTTGTCTAACTAAATACACAAATAAATACGAATATAAATAAATACATATGTAAATAAATAAATGAGTGAATAAATTAATAAGTTGTCTAACTAAATACACAAATAAATATGAATATAAATAAATACAAATAAATAAATAAATAAATTAATAAGTTGTCTAACTAAATACACAAATAAATACGAATATAAATAAATACACATATAAATAAATAAATGAGTGAATAAATGAATAAGTTGTCTAACTAAATACACAAATAAATACGAATATAAATAAATACATATATAAATAAATAAATGAGTGAATAAATGAATATGTTGTCTAACTAAATACACAAATAAATAAATATAAATAAATACATATATAATTAAATAAATGAGTGAATAAATGAATATGTTGTCTAGCTAAATACACAAATAAATACGAATATAAATAAATAAATATATAATTAAATAAATGAGTGAATAAATGAATAAGTTGTCTAACTAAATACACAAATAAATAAATAAATATAAATAAATACATATATAAATAAATAAATGAGTGAATAAATGAATAAGTTGTCTAACTAAATACGCAAATAAATATTTATATAAACAGTTAAATAAATAAGTAAATAATTAAATGAGTGAATAAATGAATAAGTTGTCTAAATACGATCAAATAAATATTTATATAAAAAAACTAAATAAATAATTAAATGAGTGAATGAACGAATAAGTTGTCTAACTAAATACACAAATAAATATATAATGAAACAATTACATATGTAAATAAATAGACAGACAGATAAATAAATAACAAGTAAATAGGTAAGTAAATAAATAGATAAATAATAGGTAGGGTAAAGGTTGGTAAAACCGTGATGTGAGTAATATCGTGATACTGAGGTTGAGATCTTTTCATGGTTTTACTGAGTGAGAGAAGAAAAGGGTTTTGTGCTTCGTGTCCAGAAACAATCTTTAATACGTTCACGCAAATAAAAATAATAAAAAAGTTCTTTCTCTCGCTCGGTAAAATTGTCGATAAATTCTCAAACGTACTATCACGATATTACTCATATGATATTACCAAACTTTACCCCAGATGAATAAGTAAATAAATAAATATGTAAATAGATTTTAATTGAAGAGGTATTTACGTAAAATTCTTCGGAACTAAGGTTTCACTATCAGTTCTTTAGTTGAAGCTGTTTGTACCTCACCAAAATTATAATTATTATTTTAAAAATTACATTACCAACTCATAAATGATATTATTCAAACGAAATCATTAAAGTTCGGAAAGTATGAGAGTCCAGTTTTATTTAATGATTGAGAGTTCGTAACACGCAGCGCCTCGGTGAGGTGTTTGGACTGCCCTGACATGCATCATAAGCCCACAATGACAGGTAATGATAGGTTAGACGCAGCTGGGCTGAATGGGAAGGCCGAGGAAGGGGAGGTAATTAATTTAGAATTAAGTCAGACGCTCTCCCTCCTCAAATCTCTTTGTACAATACACGGTTGGTGTTGTTCGCCTTGACTGCCTAATGAGACGCATCATTTCAGAGACATTTCAGCAAGTCCTTCCGGTCCCTCAGCACCCCCCCCCCGCAACTGAGGAATGGGATTCACAATACACACGTAGGCGGCTATTATATCTATTACCTAACTGTGAATCCATCATTACAAACCACAAAAATTGGTAGAATTCCAAATGCTTTCTCTAACAACACTATGAGCCATAGACGAATGCTAATGTTATTAGTTAGATCATGAACTAATGTAAACTGTGTGACCACGTCCGATGACGGCACCTCCCCGCGCTAAAGGTAAGAGATCGCCGAAGTTTCGTATAAAATTAGCCGTGCCGCGGGGTGTTTCTCAGTAATATCTCGGCATCGAGAGCAGTTACAGACTTGTGCGACCACTCGTTTGATTTGTAATAGTGAGTTCTGCAAAACTGATAAATAATTTACACATTACAACACTCCACTAGTAAGAAGGAAGGTTTTTACTAGTTTCATCAACATTCATAGCACCTACGACTACAGTGGTTATATGACGTCCTAAAGAATCAGTTGTCTCGTCTATTGAGATCCATAGTTTCTTATTTTACAACTCCGTGTTCATTTTATTCATCGTATTATTATAACATTTATTTATATATTTTTTCTTAGGGTCGATTCATCTGGTAATGCAGACGTGGACAAATTATTAGACTGAATTAATTATATGTGCAACGAAGCTGTATTTATCGGTAGAAAGAATGAACAAAAATGTATTTTGCACAGATATAATGAACAGAAAATTGAGTCTTGGAGTTACTAATATTTTGTGAACATTCCCTTATCGTTTATTAACACGTTGATTTTGTAAGGGATGCTGGAAACCAAAGTTTGACAATTTCTTTGAATATCAGCATTATTTTTCCAGATATCAGACATTGCTTAAATGAGTCCATGTTTTGTTATAAGCCTCTTTTTGTTCACTTTCTTCTTCAGTATAGGTCACAGATTTTCAATTTCGTTCATGTCCGGTCTTCTTGCAGGCCATAGGAGAAAATCTTCTGCAGTATATAATTAAAGCACTAGTACTACCAACATAGCCAGGAAAAAATATACTTAACCATTGGAAAAATATATCAGAAGACTTAAACAATCATATTTACAACAATAGAAACTCTGTGAATTATACTGATAGTTGATATGACGAATTATATTATGTTTCCAAAAAAAGTTTTAGTCTAATAATTTGTCCACGTCTGTAGTCCTTTTAGTGTATTTCGTTAAGAAATCACTTAATTTGTTGTTATTAGTTTGCTGAGTGGGATATTTGCTGTAACGAACGCTTCACACATTTCTTCGTAAAACGCGCCAGTTTCACGTTTAGACTCTTGATGTTCCAATACTGTTTTTATATTTTTAATATTTTGCAGATTTTTTTGTTTTAACATGTAATTCTATATTGAAATATTGTTTCCCACTTATTTCAGTGTGACAAGGCTTCCAGTATATTTTACTCTCGTCTTTCACAACTAACACTTCCTTCACCATACTTTATTACATATTCGTTTAACTTTTCATGTGGATTTCGTTTCACTTTCGGCGTTTTGCACGATGATAACACACGTAATGCACACGTCTGTACTGTATCCACGCAAATGCTCAACTGCACCAGTATCATTAGTACACAGTAGTCCACACCTGTGGAGTAACGGACAGCGCGTCTGGACGCGAAACCAGGTGGCCCGGGTTCGAATCCCGGTCGGGGAAAGTTACCTGGTTGAGGTTTTTCCGGGGTTTTCCCTCAACCCAATACGACCAATGTTGAGTAACTTTCGGTGCTGTAACCCTGGACTCATTTCACCGGTATTATCACCTTCATTTCATTCAGACGCTAAATAACCTAGATGTTGATACAGCGTCGTAAAATAACCCAAAAAGTACACAGTACCCAGCCTCTCATATTCATACACATCAGCCTAGGCTAGTCCCCAGCCTGAGATTTCAAGACTTAGACAATCCAATTCCAATGAGACAGCATCTGTATTACAGAAAGGGCTATATTAGGAAATGGAATTGAATTTCGTAAGGAGGCACTACGACCCAGAACTGTGACATTTAAAGATATAAACCGTGTCCATAAATTATCTTTACAACGTCAGATGTAAATAACTAAACGAGGTTTTTCTGTTTTTTTTCTTCCTCCCCCCCATGTGGAAGAGAATCAAAGTTTTGTTTTAACACCTCAATGCACTTCTATGTGTGCCCCCCTTGTCGCCCTTAGGATATCAAGATGATAATCGATTTCCTGCCATATCCGCTGTAGTACCTTCACAGTAACTGATGCGATGGCGCCTTGAATTCTTTATCGTAGGACTTGAATATTGGGAACTGAAGTCTGGTACGCATATATCCTTTGCATAACCCCAAAAATAGAAATCCAAGGGAGTGGGCCATCCCTCCCAATCCATCCTGTCGGATTTTGGGGTCTGAAAAGCCTCGCGAGATTCGAGAAATCGATCACCATAGTCCAAAGGTGTGGTGCAGTCTTATGCACAATAAAATCATTGGTCTCTTTTTTTCGCTGAAGAGACTGTTAACACCAATACTTAAGTGGATATACTAGAGGAATTTGTTTTCCCGCAATTAGAGTATCTCCAACCAGGTATCTTTTTCCAACAGGATGGTGCACCACCTCACTGGGCTCTGGAGGTACGCACATCCTTAGATAACCATTTTCCTAGGCGATGGATTGGAAGGGATGGCCCACTCCCTTGGCCACCACGATCACCCGACATAAACCCTTGGATTTCTTTTTGGGGGATTATGCAAAGAATATTGCGTACCAAACGTCAGTTCCCAATATTCAAGTCCTACGACAAAGAATTCAAGACGCCATTGCTTCAGTTACTGTGGAGGCACTACAGCGGACATGGGAGAAAATCGATTATCGCCTTGATATCCTAAGGGCGACAAGGGGAGGGGGCACACATAGAAGTGCACTGAGGTGGTAAAAACAAAACTTGGAGAGATTCTCTTCCACATGAAAAAAAAAAACAGAACTGAGAACTTCGTTTCATTATTTAGTTATTTACATCTCAAGTTGTAAAGATAATTCATGGACACGGTGTAGTACATGAACACTTTCCCAAACGTACCTCCAATGTGAACGAAGCCGGAAGTAAAACTATGATTCACGGCTACGAATAAAATATAAGGCAATTATTTCTCAACGAGTGCTAAAATTTTGTTGACATCTGGATTGAAAATACAGTGAACAGATTGAAACAAAGCCAGAAAGAAAGTGTATGCAAATCCGCTCTGCTGCAACTCATTGTTTCGTCAGCTGTGCTTGACGACGACATGAATGGGCTGCGAAGTGTGTGGAGGACTGGGCGGAGACACTTCATACGTGAACTCGTGAATGAGTGACACTTATGAGGCATGAAATGGGACAGTGATGGAAGCACTACAGACAGTCTCACAATCTTCGACACCTCGTTCACATTCATGTTACTGGCTTGGTTTTCTCGTCATTGTCTCAACTTAAATTTCTTTCATATGGCAACCCAGAAGAGAAGTAGATTTTTTCTCTGTCCCACACTGACTGGATGTTGCCCTAATCTTGTTTTTTTTTTTTTTTGTTTTTTGTTTTTTGTTTTTTGTTTGTTTGTTTTTTTTTTTTTTTGTCTTCATAATAACTTTGTCTGCTCTAATGGGAGAAAAAGAAATCCCGAATTCTTGTCAAGAATCAATCTCGGTTTCGCTAATTTGTGATTGGAAATGCTATCAATTCAGCGCAACGAATAAGTAGGCCTATTACAAATGAATCAGGAATTTGCAGAAACAGCACGTCATGAAAACTAAATTTTTCAGTAGACACAAAAAACGGTATTACTGATGGTAGACCACATCATTGGTTATAGTACTGGCTTCCTCAGACAGAAGCGTAATAGCTGTGCCGTTTTATACCGAATTTATTGGAATTTAATAAATTGTTAACGAAATAAATCAATATATTCGTCGTTGTTCCTGCAATAATTCCTATGTGACATATTTATCGATTTATTTTTTTTTTTGCTCTATTAAATAACTTAAATAGTGATACAGCAAATAATAAAATCTCCTTTATGTAATTATATTTCTTTGTTTCGAAAATGTAAGAATTCACAGTCTCCTATGTACGGCTGCCATAGAATGAATAAATGTGCTTTTTCTTTCTACTGAAAACTTTTATATTTTGGACATAGGTGTTATTGCAGGAACAACGATGATATATTAGTTTGACATGTGCTGTTTCTGCAAGGAATCAAAATTGTAGTATAATAATTTCAGTTTAACTAAAGTTTATTTGTCAAATTAGGAACATAATATATGCATAGGCCTACTGTGTACTTGATACATAATATCAGCATATAAATGAACTTATTTTTCTACAATAGGCCACTGAAGAATATTATTGTAAAATCCTTGATATTCATGTCGTATGTAACGCATTAGTTTGCATATATTGTCAATTTTTTCTGGCTATGCCAATGAAGAAGGTAAATATGGTATTCTCCTTTGTACTTACAAGCAAACATTCTCATGAGGGCAGATAAAAAAATTAATATATTTTCTTCCATCATTTGAATAATGTCAAAAGAAGTGCTTACTTTTGGCCACTAAGTGTTTATTACGAAGACCGTAAAAATAAGTTTCCTTGTCCGTTTACCGAAAGAGAACAAAATTTCATGGAAAGTTTTATTGGAACAGATATAGCAACTGTTGAGTTATTTTTCAACGTATTCACCACCAGAACTGAGACATTTGTCATTCAGTGGGATCAATTTTTGTATCCTTGTGTCGTAGACGTCTGCCGTCTGGAATCGGAACCAATGTGTCGGCACATGTCTTTTACATAAATTGTTTCTGCGCGCTTCCAAGATTTCACTGGTCCCCATATGTGAAACTGACATAAGTGGTTTCTGCATGGAATGATAGCCCTATATCAACAGTCCATGAAACTCGAATAAACTCATTTCGCCATGTGCTGTCTCTGTAATCTCTGATTCAAATACAGGCGTCGTCATCGTAATCAGTGTCGTAGACAGGCGGGACTTACCTGGCTGAAGCCCCTTCCCTGTTCTCAAGAAATATTTTAAAATTAAATTAAATTAAAAAGCATAAATAAAATAGCCAACATTGGCGTTGAGAGTTCGACACTGAAAGAAAATGTTTTACTGTTACTACTAACAATGGCCAATATTTAGAATAAAAAATACTTTAAATTTAATTGACAGGTTATATTAATAAGACCGATGTTTTTCAAAAAAATTATGGAACTACCGTCCTAAACACAACAACTGGATTAAGCAATTTATTTAGGGTCCGCGTCCATTCATTCACTCTGCAGGGATTTGTTGTTGTAAGAGCCATCTTTCTTTGGGTATTTAACAATAATTTTAAAAACACTTTTCAAATTGTTAGGCACACCATTTCTCGTTTCAATATCCATGATGTTTAGTTTATTAACAACAATTTTCATTACTTTTATTTGAGTGACGAGTTCAGCACTACATGTTTAAGCTTTGATGCAATTACCTGTAAGCCAAAATCCAAAACTCTAATGTAATATAGGGCCTATATTCATCTATTTATATACTAGCCGTACCCGTGCGCTCCGCTGCACCCGTTAGAAATATTATAAAGTAATTACATAATTGAAATAGGACGTTTGATCCAGGAACATTCGTGTTTGATAGAAGGATAAATCGTTTAATATGTTACTTAATTTAAATTGTTTTAAAATATTAAAATGCGATCATTTTGATCCAGAGTCCACTCATTTGGTGCAATGACAATTCCTTTAACATGTTTCTTAATTGTTATTACCAGTTATTTTTGGAAAAGGAAAATTAACAGAAAAATTTTGGCTACAGATTTATTATTATATTTATATTATATTATATTATATTATATTATATTATATTATATTATATTATATTATGTAAAAAGTGTGTTGATAACATGTATTCGAATTATTTTTAATTTGTTGTGGGAAATCTCAGGAGGAACAACTTTTACAACAGCGCAATATAATCTGCTTTGCTCATTATCCAATTTTTTTGCATTGCATGTGTTGACATATATATTTTATGTATTTTAACAATTCAATTTTGAATAGTTAAAATTTGAATTATAAAATAATGGCTTGCTAATAACGACTATTACTTACTAAATCAATAACTACCGTTGTTCACAATTCTCTGGATAAAATATAAACATTATTTTAAGAAATACAGGAAATGAATATACAGAATAACCTATCAAGTTTTCTGTGCATAAACAGCCATTTTTCTTTCCTGTCCTTTCACAATAATTTTAAAACATTTTCATTATTGTCCATCCAGAGAAACTACACTTTCCAATGATGAAATAATATTAATTATACAAATCAATTAATTTAGCTTCCGATATTACTTCATACAACACAAACATTCTCTTCAGCTTTACGTGCTTTCGATTGCTTGCTGTCCACCCCTAAGACAAGTCATTTGTTTTTAATCCATTACACGGCCTTAGATGGCTTATTTTAATTTTAAAACTCATTTATCTCATTAAATATCAGTCCTATCAACATTTTTCAAGAATAAAACTTATCGTCAAATTATTTTTAAAGAAACTTTTGTCATGTAGCATTTTTCACAAAAATCAATAATAAGTGGCTATTTCGATTTATTTAATTCAGAATAACCGCCTTTTAAATAATGTGATTTTGAATGCATATCAAAATCTAAGTTACAACGAACTTTTTATATTCCAATTTTCATCGAAATCCGTTTAGCCATTATCTGAAAAGGTAACAAACATACAGACAGACAGACAGACAGACATATAAACAAAAATGTCAAAAAAGCGATTTTCGGTTTCAGGGTAGTTAATTATATATGTTAGGACCAATTATTTTTGGAAAATCGAAAATTCTAATGAAAAATTTCGGCTACAGATTTATTGTTAGTATAGATTGGAATCACTGAAGAGCGTTTGGCCAATTTATATTGCAGCCGCATCATTAGCGTCAAATGATTGGATAATTTTCTTTAAAGACTTGAAATTATCTATAATAATGTCACAAGAGGTCTATTTGCCAATTGACATGGAAATCTCAGACCTCAGTGACATTTATTAGGACTGCTTCGTGAATAAAATAAAAATGTAAATAATATATCCATAAAATTCGCTTACAAAATGTTAATAATTTATTGTATATTTATGAATACTTAACCTATTCAGACATTGTGAAGTGGAAATAGATGAATAACGATTACTGTAATAAAGAAATTGAATGTTATTCATAATGCCAATTTGAAAAGCGAAATACAGTTTTAAAAATGTTAATTACAAGTACTGCGCTTTTCTCTTGTTATTATAACAAAAATACATTTTCATTATCTGCTGAATTATAATTTAATTTAAACATTTTATACTATGATTACAAATAACCTGATTATTACATTAATTAAATAAACAATTGTTATGAAGGAGTGTCATTTTCTTTAGATACAATGGACATGGAATCAGAAGATGAAGATGTAGTTGTGGAAGTAGGATTTCGCACTTTATTTAGTGTAATGTATTCATGCTCATCAATTTACGTAGAAACAGTTGGCAACATTGACTAAACAAAAGAACGACTATGCGATAAATTGATAGTGATAAATCGAGCTGCAGAAAGTATCGCGATGTATGACTGTGATTGGTTGGAATTCAAAATTTCATAACACTTCACTGACCGAAAATGGAATGACGTCGTCATATAAACGAAATAGTCACAGTAATAATTATAAACCTTTTACCAAAATCCTTACCTAGTAATTACTGGACTTGGCGAGATAGGCACTTCCACTCCGCAGCAGGGCCTACTTACAACGCTCGATAACTCGAATGATATTTTAACAGAACTTTGAGTTGTTGAATAAATTTTATACATAAATTATAATTATGATGCTGACGGAAAATTAAAATTACATCGAGATACCGAAAATTCTAGATATAGAAATTTAGTGTATTTGCAATCATATTTCAACATATATTTCATCATCACCACCACCATCATCATCATCATCATCATCATCTTCTTCATTCTCTTCTTCTTCTTCTTCTTCTTCTTCTTCATAGCAAGGATTAGGAACAGTGCCTGTTTCTAATTCACAATGTTCAACTCCAGCTTTTCCTTGGACGCCCGACATCCCTCCTATCTCTACGTCGATACATAGATATTGGGATGGAATTTTTCATCGTTCATTCGATTTAAATATTGTTTCCGAACTCTGATAACGAATTTGAATGTCATGTGCGTCAGGAGTCACACGACAGCTGAACTGTGGCGCGAGTTGACAGACCAGTAGCGAGTGATCTCATAGTCAGATGCACGGCGACTCACAGCAGAAATTCCCAAGAAAATCGAGCCTTTTCGGGAGGGTACATACATAACAACCCTTTCCGATGCCAAGTACAGTTAAGTGAAAATAAAAGAAGCCTGCAATAAACGAGGTTTCGTTATTTCCAAGAAAGGCATCTTCTGTGTACTTAATAAGATTGATAAAGCTCGAATGGAATTAATTTGTATTATCTCGTGGGGTGTGACGACTTGTGACGGGGGGTGGACTTGCTAGTTTTTTTCCACTCTGGAATTAATCCCATCCGAGCTTTGCCAGTCTTATTAGGTACACACAAGATGCCTTTCTTGGAATTAACGAAACCACGTTTTTTGCAGGCTCCTATGATTTTCACGTAACTGTACTTGGCATCTGAAAGGGTTGTTATGTACCCCTCCCAAAAAGGCTCGATTTTCTTGGGCATTGCTACTGTGATACACCGTGCACTCTGATTATGAAATCACTCACTATTGGTCTGTCACCTCTCGCCGCAATTCAGCTGTCCTGTCGGTGTAATTCATGACTCACATGATGTCATCATTATCAGAGATCGGAAACAACCCTGTATTCTCCAGTTCTCTTTATATTTATATATTTTTTCGTTTAACTGTATACAATATGTTAACCTCTTCTTGTATATTTTCATTCCTTAACTGCTCATTTCTTGCACAACCCTTCACTCTACGGAGGAATCTCATTCCTGCAGACTGTAATTTGCTTTTATCTCTTTCTTTTATTATCCAGGACTCACTTCGAAACATAATAATTGGGAAGCCATTATTTTATAAAACTTTATTTTTGTTTCTTCCCTTGTCTTATTTTGAAATGTTATATTCATTGTTTCACATATTAATTGAAATTTATTCATCTTATTTTCAATGTATCTATCTACATAAAAACTTATATTACTTCCTGAATAATCGAAGTGAGAGACTTGTTCTAGAGATTTATTTTCTATTATAATTTTCGATCGTATATTTTCCATAGTGAGCAATTACATACATTACATTTTTACACGCTTATCCGGGTTTGGGAATAGATTTCCTGTTCGATTCACAAGACACACAAGTTGACCATCGACACGCGGGGCTCGACCTTGGTCGTAGCGCTGAGTACAGCTGATTTAACACGGCGCACCTGAGGCTGTCACTGGAGTGACGCCCAAACAAAGCTGCACCTCGCGAACAGGTGGTCAGGCCACACTCGTCCCCTCCTGCGCGGCACCAAGCAGTTCCACAGAACGCACTCGCTTCTTGTTCAACGACACAGCCCGGCCCACAACGCGGTTCAGGACGAATGTTCCTTACTGCAGAAAGGGGCATCCGACTGAAATAAGTCGGAATGACGAGCGCTCGAGATTAGTGATGGGAAAAGTTGTAACAGTTCCAACTGTTCCAGTTCCCTAAAAATACTAGATTCCAAATAATAGTTCCGAAATAGCAGTACCATTTATATAACTACATAGGTGCACAATGTATTTTGGAACATGTACCGTACGTACGACTAGTATATTACTTACTTACTGGCTTTAAAGGAACCTGGAGGTTCATTGCCGCCCTCACATAAGCCCGTCATTGGTCCCTATCCTGAGCAAGATTAATCCATTCTCTATCATCATATCCCACATCCCTCAAGTCAATTTTAATATTATCTTTCCATCTACGTCTCGGCCTCTCTAAAGGTCTTTTTTCCTCTGGCCTCCCAACTAACACTCTATATGCTACATGCCCTGCCCATCTCAAACGTATGGATTTAATGTTCCTAATTATGTCAGGTGAAGAATACAATGCGTGCAGTTCTGTGTTGTGTAACTTTCTCCATTTTCCTGTAACTTCATCCCTCTTAGCCCCATATATTTTCCTAAGCACATTATTCTCAAACACCCTTAACCTATGTTCCTCTCTCAAAGTGAGAGTCCAAGTTTCACAGCCATATAGAACAACCGGTAATATAACTGTTTTATAAATTCTAACTTTAATATTTTTTGACAACAGACTGGATGATAAAAGCTTCTCAACCGAATAATAACATGCATTTTCCATATTTATTCTGTGTTTAATTTCCTCCCGAGTATCATTTATATTTGTTACTGTTGCTCCCAGATATTTGAATTTTTCCACCTCTTCAAAGGATAAATTTCCAATTTTTATATTTCCATTTCGTACAATATTCTCGTCACGAGACATAATCATATACTTTGTCTTTTCGGGATTCACTTCCAAACCTATCTCTTTACTTGCTTCCAGTAAAATTCCCGTGTTTTCCCTAATCGTTTGTGGATTTTCTCCTAATATATTCACGTCATCCGCATAGACAAGCAGCTGATGTAACCCGTTGAATTCCAAACCCTGTCTGTTATCCTGGGCTTTCCTAATGGCATACTCTAGAGCAAAGTTAAAAAGTAAAGGTGATAGTGCATCTCCTTGCTTTAGCCCACAGTGAATTGGAAACGCATCTGACACAAACTGACCTATACGAACTCTGCTGTACGTTTCACTGAGACACATTATAATTAATCGAACTAGTTTCTTGGGAATACCAAATTTAATAAGAATATCATATAAAACTTCTCTCTTAACCGAGTCATATGCCTTTTTGAAATCTATGAATAACTGATGCACTGTACCCTTATACTCCCATTTCTTCTCCATTATCTGTCGAATACAAAATATCTGGTCAATAGTTGATCTATTACGTCTAAAACCACATTGATGATCCCCAATAATTTCATCTACATATGGAGTTAATCTTCCCAAAAGAATATTGGACAACATTTTGTACGACGTCAACAAAAGTAATATTCCTCGAAAGTTACTACATTTAGTCTTGTCCCCCTTCTTAAAGATAGGTACGATCTAGTATATTCAAATTTTTTTAAAATTTATTTATTTAATGCATAAGGTTTACACTAAATCAGGCATTGGAGCCCAAAAGAGCAGAAGCTCGTTCTCGGGCGCAGTTCAGTCTCGTTACATAATATTGAAGAGTGTTAATTCAGCACAATAATATTAATATAATTATAGTAAAATAAAGACCATGTAACGACATATAAA
The DNA here is from genome assembly GCA_025594305.2 of Periplaneta americana. NCBI lineage: Eukaryota > Metazoa > Arthropoda > Insecta > Blattodea > Blattidae > Periplaneta > Periplaneta americana. The sequence continues at coordinate 48,351,315 of JAJSOF020000035.1, read as the reverse complement.
AATAAGGAAAATACAAAGTATGCGAATATTTGATTACAATTTTAAACTAATACAGCTTAATAAAAGACAAAACAATTAAATAATTAATCTAATTTGTTTCCTAAATCTGTGTGTGTTCAGAGTACTTAGTTCAGGTAAGTTCTAATTAATTCATTACATATTCTGGGTCCAAAATTTCTGCTATGTTTTAATCAAGCAGTTGTGTGGCATTTGGGGGTATTTAGTTTTGTCTCGTATGGTATTCATGAGGGTAAAATTTAAATTTATTGTGATTTTTATGGAAGTAAATCAGCAGTGTTTGTTTATAAATTTGTTCTAGATTAAATACACCAAATTCCTGAAAAATTAATTTCCTTGGGTAATCAAAAGGTTTATATAGACAAATTTTGATAATTCTTTTTTGGAGCAAATTTAAAGGATGGAGAGTCGATTTTGCCATTCCTTTCCAATCTAATATACCATACTGAATTATTGATTGAAACAGAGCTAAGTACACAGTACGCAGAACATAAATAGGTAAATAAGAACGTAGAATGGAAAATTTATGGATTGTCTTACGCAATCTGTTACACAGAAAGGAGATACGCTTGTTCCATTTTAACAGTAGTATTTTGGACGATAAATGACCACATACTTCTCTGTATTCCATGTGATGCATATGACATCATAATGAGCTGAGATGTGACTTCGTGGAAAAGAAATGTTTTCTAATAGGCTGCTAAACTGAATTCGTAGATTAGGTTTGTTCGAAAAAGGAAACAATGTAGCCTAATTTTAATTTATTTGTAAATGGGTTACGAAATCGAAATAGGTCTCAATGATAAATAAAACATAATCTGTTCTTCCTCTTCTGTCCAGTTCAAGTCCACTAGTGCTTAATTTCTTCAACAACTGGTAAATAAAAAGCTATAATCATTTCGGCCGTGTACAGTAATAACACAGTCTAGTATATACAGTCACGAAGCTCAATACATAATAAATATGCATCCATAAATAGTTGCTAACCACTAGGATCGCTAATATCGCCTCATTATAGACAATGCGAAACAGTACCAGCACAGTCTATTGTTCCTAGCAACCTCACAACTCAAGCTTCGTGACTGTATATACTAGACTGTGGTAATAATCTCATTGAACAGTGCTCATGTTCGGTCACAATTCAGAACTATTATTTATTACAATATGAATATACAACTAAACTAGAAATTAAAATAAGATAAGAGCTACAATGAAATCACATACAATATAAATTAAAATAGAGAAAAAGTTACATAATTTTGTACGTAAGTCATATAGAACAATTTATGACAAAAGAAGCTAAAGAGAATAAAGAAATAATACAGGATAATTGATTTATATACCTATACATATAAATTTACTTAATCAAATTGAATACATTAACACATTTTTAACTTTCTTAACATATTTAAATGAGTTACATATTAAATCTCTGGATGTAATTTAACTACAGCGTTTTACAACCTAGGGCCAGAATTAATACTGTGATTTAAACTAGATGTAAAATATTTAGGTACTACTAATGTTGAATTATTATTTCGCCTTGGTATCATGATCTGTGGCTCTAATATAAACTTATTTAGATTGTATGACTAAATTTTAACAGCGTATATAGGACTTATATATTTGTTAAATTTTAAATACATTACATTTAGAATAAATTAATTTAGTTGATAATCAAAACGTTCGTTTAAACAAATTTTAACTATTTGTTTTTGTAATAAATTTAATGGATTGAGATTAATTTTTGTAATTCTACTCCAAAATATGCCATATTGAATAACAGACTGAAAAAGGACGAAATAATATTACGCAGAACTCTAATGTGTAGCCTAAGTAGTAGAGATGAACAACGATCGAAAAAGCAAGACTAACAGCGCCCACAAAGCCGAAAGCCCGCACGACAGTGTTGTATTACGTAGCGTCCTTGACGTAAAGACTGGTTGTGAGTGTTCCGACACTCGATATAATGACTCCCGAAGTCAAGCAGCCTTGAATCGCCACAGTTGTTTATACCTGACTGAACTTTTATCTACTTTGGCAACTGTTATAGGCTATATGTATAAACAATCAAGTAGCCTATTTGAAACTTCTCTTTCAGTGTATAATAATCCGTTCCCCAGTCTTTATTTAATTATTAGACCCTTATTAAAAAGCTAGAAATTTTCTTTTCATATGCTTAAGATCAAGTGTGCAATCTCAAGTAAAAAGATATTAGTGTTATGTTTTATGTTTCTTATAAATGCAAATTTATTTGAGAATTTTTTTATTTATATAACCATAGGTAATATAATATAATAGAACCAGAATATTTTGATAACTAAGATACTGTTCTGTTTTGCCTTTTTGTCTCATTTAAACATTTATAATGTTATTTATTTCAATTATGTATGTTACGAAATCTTTCCACACCGACCAAATGGTATTTCGAGAATGATGAGCGAGACTCGAAGCGCACGAGAATGACAATTCGAGACTCGAAAGAGAAATGCAACGAACACAGCGAGCGAGAGTGGCAGTTAGTTTTGTTCATGTCTAGTAAGTAGCATCAAAGATTGACAAATTTATAAATTGTTTTACGTAGCCTCTTACAAAGATAAATAATGTGTTAAAACTATTTCAAATTCTATTTTACATTTTGTGTGGTCTGTTTCCATAAAAACCACTACTTTCGTTTTTGTTTCCCATATCCTCATGTTGTTCATGCTTAGTCAACTGTTCTAAAACAAGTTTGAACTTCATAATTGACACTAATAAGGCACCATTCATGAGGCAACTAAAGTAGGAAATAATGGGGTATGGTGATCAATTCCTTTCCCCCTCCATTGCATACATGGCTGACTAATAAAATATTCCACTAATCAGACTTCAGATGTATACAAACAATTGTTCTTCCTCTGACACATATCGTCAAGTGAGATGTACTGCCTGACAATAGATATACAGATACGAAATTAAAATTTGGAGCGAGTCTTGGTGGGAGTCCACCTGTATGTAGGCAACAAATTCGCACGATTGTCCACAAGTAGCATATATACAGGGGCTCTTGTTTACTGCACATCAGCAGTGTGTTGTAAGCGAAACTTAGACTATACAATAAGGGAGTTTCAAATTTTATTTCCGTATCTGTCAGAACCTCAAACAAAGGTAATCCCCATCCTATATTTACTAATTAATTCTTTTAATTGATGCACTGCTGTTTGTCATTTTAGTCTCCCCTAAATTGCTTAATATTACTTCGTCATATGCGAAGAATATATTGTAAAAAGAATTCGTTAAAATTTAAACATCAGATCAATAACATTGGCAGACCACAAGGAACCTGAATTCTATAGCCTAAAAAGAAATTTCTGAGTGTTTGAAGAACAGTAAGTGGTGTAAATACCAGATCACTTATTTGTGGCACGCTAAGTATACCTCTTCGTAGAACATTTTGTTATTCATCATCTTTTACAGTATCCACCTCGCGACAATGGAATTCCTTGACATTAAGTATTAGGGGTGCAAGAAAATAAACGTTTTTAAAAATAGCTTAAAGGATAACCTTCTTAGCAATTCAATTTAATTAATACTGACTTAACGGTCACTGATTATATGGTGACTTATTTATTTAGACATGCATCCTGATAGCGCTGTATTTTCAATATTGTCTCAATTATCTCTTCCTACTATCTAACATTATTTTAAATATATTAACATTATATGTATTTTAGTTTATTCTGCTACACAGTTTGTATTTCATTGTTTATGTAATAGTTCATACTATTTTACGGCTTAATTCATAAGTAACTCTTGTATACACATAACTTATCTAAATCAAATTGTTCTATTCTTTGTAGCTTGTAAGTTCATTCATATGCATGTATACTTTTTGCTGGTTGAGTGAAAGAGAAGGTCTTACGACCTTAACTTTGGCAGCTAAAATAAATTATTATTATTATTATTATTATTATTATTATTATTATTATTATAACAATGAGACATTATATATAACAATTAAAAGTATATCAAATTAAAATATTAGGATTTAAGACAATAATTTTAAATAATATTTTTGTAAATTTGATTGCCGAATTCTGCATTTCAGTAGCTCCTTAGGCAGCATATCGCTCTATCTGGCAACTTCGACCTTCACTGTATGAGTCGCCTAGAATCAAACTGCGCTTTATCCAAAAATCTGATTTGTCAGAAAAGATGAAAAACTAGTGCAGGTAGACTTCAAACGGTGATTTTACTACTGAAGTTAAGGCAAATAAATTCCAGTTTGACTCCAAACGAACAGTTTATCACATTCCCTGCAAAAATCTGTACTGAAACATATCTTAATCACGTATTTCATAATTTGGAGAAAGTGCAGTTCGATTCTAGGCGACTCACGTATGAATCTTATCGATAATCGATCATAGAAATCGAATATAGATTGAAAAAATTCTATTAATCAGCGTTACCAACCATGCGATAATTTTCGTTAATCGTATCATTCCTCACAATTCATTTTATTTCACTTTGCACAGGAAGAAATTATCGTATTAATGAAACACATTTGAGTTTATTCTATTCTTTTGGTACTCTCTGAATAAACGTTTCCATCAAGATTCCAAGGAAAGAGCCTGGATTCTTTCCAAGTCAGTAGTAAACTTGCATCTTAGTTTGCTAATCAGTTAATCACAATAGTCTGTTCGTAAATGCCGTTGGTGCTTCTTCTGTGCGAGAAATGCCTGGGAGTTTATTTAGTATTGTGTAAAGTTTTGATAGTATGACATTATTATTGTTAATATTGTATGTTTGCTATAATTTTGTGGAAAATCTGATAATTTTTAGGCTACAATTTTATTTTATAATTTTGTGTTTGAAGGTTGGCAGCGCTGCTACAAATGCACTAATGTTAGTAAGGTTCGGGTCTTTAGGGGAGGAGGTGCGTTACTGTTTCGTCGCTGAACCTCAAGAATTAATGGCGCATAGATTTGGGACTTAGCGCGATACATAATAACAACAAAAGCTAGTGATTTATGTGAGTAAATTATGCCAATACAGTCAATAAAATATCTAGAATAAGTATACAAGTAAGACAGTGTTTTCTTTCAGCACCATCAGTTCATACTTATACATGATATAGACTTATTCACTTAGAACAGATGTTAACGTTATCTTATAATATATTTTGCTCAGTATTTTAAGGTGGTTTTATATTTTATTGGGTTTGAAGGATACAATGCCTGTCTAGAGAATTTTACAATCTAGTTATGCTTGAATGTTTTAGTGCTAATTGTATTCTTGTAATACAGAAATATCGAATCAGAATTTATTGATAATGATAGACCTAACTGTGTGTTGCTACGATTTTTTCTGATTCACAGCGTTAAGCACTATGTAAAATTATGCAGTAAGTTTACGTCAGTAATTTGTAATCCTGTATTTATAAGATTAATTATCAACGACAACTTTTCAACTTGCTACTTACTCTTTGTGACAACATGCGACCGACAATTTATAAAACGAAAAACCAGTTCTTAATCTGAGTGTTCTAATTATTTTAATAAGTACAGGATACACTTTTGTTTATTTATTTTAATTTCAATATTATAGGAGTTGCAGCGCTTTGTTGTTTCAACAAAATATATTTTCTATTTTTATTACGATATTTAAATAACGGTTGGATTACATAAGTACCTACGTTTTTCCTTTAAGTTGGAAGGCCTCCAGTTTTACTTGTCTAGAACTCTTTATGTCGGATGATGAAATGGGAAAATGAGAAAAGGGATCTGTAGTCATATACAGAGTCGGGCAGTTGGAGCAAATAAGAGTTGTGAGCGGTATAACTGTTAGTGAGTGCCAGCTGAGAGCGCGTTGTTGGCTGTCACGTGATCAGTGACGAATTCCATTGTAAATATTCAACGTATTCCGAATCTCACCGGACTGGTGGACAACAATGACGTCACGCTGCAGCGAAATAGGAACAAAACTGCTGGAAGGTTCAATGGCTAACATGGCGGCTGTACAAGTTGTTGTTTGTGCTTCGCTAGCAAAATTTTGCGAAATTTCCGTACTGCCATTTCGTTCAAAGAAAAGAGAGCATAAACAATTTATTTCCTGAACCGGTAGTAATAACTGGTCCGTTGACATGTTCGCTCGTAAGCCATTAACATATTGTTTTTACATTGTGCTCATTACAAACAATACAGCAGAACTAAAGCAGAACACACCGCCATGACACAACAGTGCACGATGTCATTCGTCTGCTAATTTCCGCCCTATACAAGAACCAATCAGATTCACTGATGGCGGCTGATGGAGACTGCCACCATCTCTGCAAGCTGATGGCACCGGTGCGACACCGGTGGAGCATCAGTGACGTCATCGGTGAAATTTGGAACACCGTGATGCCATCAGATTGCTCAGCGCTGAGATTCGGAATACGCTCATAGAAAAACTTGTTGAAATGAAAATAATAAAAAAAATCGTAAATCAACCAAATATAAGTTTCATGGGTTTTCTTAATTACTTAAAATTATTGATTTAAAATAATTTAAGATAATAAATATTTCTTTAAATCCAGAAACTAATTAAAGTCGCTAATAAAGCATATTATTCACTTATCCCTATAATTGTATTAACTATCGTGGAACCAATTGGAGAAGTTGAATTGAACTATATAAAACAATGATCCGTAGTATCATTATATATGGAAGTGAAAATTGGACTTTCACAAAAAAAAAAAATCACAGAATGCAGTTGACAACTTTGAAAGAAAGGTATTAAGGAGGATATTTGGACCAGTGCGGTAAGGGAAGGAAAATGGAGAATCCGATATAATCATGAATTATACACCTTATACAACGATATACCTTTGTCAACTTTCATACGGATCAGGAGACTGCAATGGACAGGACATATAGTCAGGATGGAGAAGGGAAGCATACCAAGGAGAACTTTAGAGGGGCATTATGGAGGAAAAAGACCTGTTAGAAGACCACGGAATAGATGAGAGGATATAGTTCAAGAAGATACTACCAGTTTGCTGCGATTGTGGAAGTGGAAGGTGGCAGCAAGGGATAGAGAAGAATGGAGAGGAAGAATTGGGGATGCCATGGCTCGAAAACGGGCCGAAGAGCCATAGCTAGAAATATTTCGTTGGAAATTGGCGCTAAACTGGGGAATTTGTTACGGTAGCTTTGAACCACGCCGTTACGGTTACGACCAAACTAAATACAGCTCATGCATTATGTCCAGATACTCCCCACTCTTCCTACAGAGCTGCGCACGAGATAGGATGAGTCTACTTATGAATTATAGGGGAATGGGTTAGCCTTTGCCTTGAACTCTGTAGACACACGCCCGACCTTCCCTTCTACTCCTACCCCCTCCACAGAAACGTTGTTCACCTACTGCGCATCGCGAGTGTCTTGACAAAATGCATGAGCTGTACACAATGTCGCCAACATAAGGACATGACGTTGGTCTGTGACGTTGTTTGAAGGAGCATTTTTTTCTCTCCCTACCTCCTTCGTTCTGAAATTACTGAGAGGTAGCATCGCTGTTAGCGACAATATATATTTGCGTAAATATTGAGAGTAGATTACGTGTCTTAGATGAGGGACTCGCGACAGGAACAGTTTTGCTATGGCGCATGCGCGGATCTCTCATGCAGTGGTAGCGTGATTCTTACTTGAATTTATTTTCGCGTGTACATTCCAGATCAAATCAAGATGATTACTTCTTGCTCCGGTTACACATCTTGCATATACGAAGGTTAGGTTTGGTTGTTTAGATTTTTATTAATCAAGTCTGCGCATAGGCAGACAGCCAAGATGAACCTGTCGGTCATGACCAGACATCGAGATTTTGGACCCGATAGAATAAGTTTACTACGTCCATACTATAGGCAGCTTTTTCATTGTGTTAGAGGGGGATGGGAGTCGGCAGAAGAAGAGACATGTACACATGAAACCATGTTCAGTCCAGTCTGCTGGTGCTGTACAGTGACGTTCCAAAAAAAAAGGCAACTAATTTATCAAACATTAAAATAAAATGATTGTTAGAGGAGAAAAATTCTATAGGATCAAAAAATTAATCTTTACATAGATTAAAATAAAAAAACCTATCATGCGAAATTTTCAAAATTAATTAATATGCATTTCCTTTCGGCTTCTGTCATAAGCACAAGTGCAATACTTACTCAACATAATAATCCTACATAATATACACAACTTATGAAGTACAATACATGGTACTGTTACAATGTAGCCTACTGCAACACACATTCTGAAGGTCTCAAAACTAAACTTTCTGCGGTAGTCGGCAAGACAAAGTTTATATTGTGAGAAGCTCCGCTCTACATCACATGATGTAACGGATTTATTTTAGTAGGTTATTTTACGACGCTTTATCAACATCTTAGGTGATTTAGCGTGTGAGTGAGATGAAGATGATAATATCGGTGAAATGAGTCCGGGGTCCAGCACCGAAAGTTATCCAGCATTTGTTCATATTGGGTTGAGGGGAAAAGCCCGGAAAAAACCTCAACCAGGTAACTTGCCCCGAGGCAATGGAACCCGGGCCACCTGGTTTCGCGGCCAGACGCGCTAACCGTTACTCCACAGGTGTGGATGATGTAATGAATGCAAAACGAAAAAACACTAAGCCATTTAAATCTATCTTCGCTACCCCAGCAGTGTCCGTAGACTTCTTCTCTGCTAGCATGTCTTTTATCCCACAGAATATCGCATATATTCTTAGACTAATCACATAGATAACCACATGTACAGATCAAAACTAGACTACTATCTCCTGTCCTCTCTTCTGATAAAGTGAACTAGGTGTACGGGACTGTTTTTATTATCAGAACAGTACCTCCTCTCCCTGCCTTATGAGTATGACTGAGTAAATAAAGCACATGGGACGACAGGTAGGTCGCTACCCTCACTGCCCCCCACCCTCTACAGTCCAGCTATCCAACTTGAAATCGCACTGTTTTCATCTATCAGGTCAAAAGTCTCTAAGCCTGGTCATGACCCTTATGATAGTTTTTGTTTCGTAATATTCATAAACAATAGGCTGATGAAAGCGGTGAATAATTTCATGGCCGCTGGAAGTTTTGTTCGTAAAAGACGAGGTATTTTCTCTAGACCACAAATAAAACGGCAACGCGGTCATAATTATGTAATTAACGCTTTGATGAACATTAACCGGAAATTTACTTTCCTTCATTTTAATGATATACTCTAAAACACATTTATTTCGATGTGATAACTTACTTTAAGATGTTACTGCATCTGCATTTTCTTTTAGTGCATTCAAAACACCGCCGTTATACTACATAAACCTTGCACTTGACTAATGGAGTGAATTATTTAAGAATATAGTCGCGAATTTTACTACCACCATTTCGATTGTCTTTTGTTTGATACGGCTCGGTACGGCCCGGTGACTAGTGGCCAGCGAGCAACGTCAACTACGGACGTTGGTGTACCGTGCGTATTATCCAGTTGTTCCGAAATTGGGAATTGGTAATCTTAAAAATACGAGATGGAAGGGCCGTGACGTCATGGATGATGTCACGAACGTATTTTTAACTAATACGGCAGCATATTGGATTAATTAGGCCTATAATTGCCATTTTCGTAATAAATTTTATGAAAACAGGATATGAAATATACAAATTTACCAAATTTTAGGGGACTACGCCTTCTAAAATCCCAAACATTCGCTACACCACACAAATCCCAAACATCATGTACCACTATTATACATTTATTTAAAGTTTCTCAATCATATGATTTATCATTTGTTGCAAATTAATATTTGCTAATACATCTTACTAAAGAAATTATATACGAGCGTTTTCGCCTATACGGCATCATCAGATATTCAAATGTTATAACGATATCTAAAACGTAAGTCCAATGTAGTTCATCGTTTCTCATTAGAGACCAATAATTAACTACAGTATATTACTGTTTGGCGTATAGTCAATAAATTCCTGGGAAACACTACGTTCAAATTTTATAAAAGTCAGTCGTTTCGTTTCTGGTATTTTCTTTACGCGTAGTTCGGAAGATATTGCCGTCAGATGGATTACTTACGTCATATTTTCACTTGTGCTTAGATCTTCCCTATAGTAATGTCACGAGAGGTCTGAGATTTTCCGATAAAACCACGAGCGAACCGAGTGGATTTATTTGGGAAATCTCAGTCCTCAAGTGAAATTTATTAGGACTATTTCGTGAATAAAATAAAAATGTAAATAATATATCCCTAAAATTCGCTCATAAAATGTTAATAATTGTATATTTATGAATACTTCACCTATTCAGACATTGTGAAGTCGAAATAGATGAATAACGATTACTGTATTAAAGAAATTGAATGTTATTCAGTAATGCCAATTGAGAAAGGAAAATACAGGTTTAAAAATGTTAATTACAAGTACTGCGCTTTTCTCTTGTTATTATAACAGAAATACATGTTCATTATCTGCAGAAATCATAATTTAATTTAAACATTTTATAGTGTAATTAGAAATAACCTGATTAATATATTAATAAAATGAACAGTAATTGTTATGAAGGAGTGCCATTTTATTTAGATACAATGAACATGGAATTAGAAGATGAAGATGTAGGTGTGGAAGTAGGATTTCGCACTTTATTTATTACAATGGATTCATGCTCATCGATTTACGTCGAAGCAGTTGGCGATACTGACTAAAACAACGATCATACGATAAATTGTTAGTGATAAATCGAGCTGCAGAAATTATCTCGATGTATGACTGTGATTGGTTGGAATTCAAAATTTCATTACACTTAATTGGCCGATAATGGCATGACGTAATATAAACGAAATAGTCTGTGTAAAATCTTTTTATTCCCGCCTTTAGTAGAAACGGAAAGCTACTTCAGCTATTCCTGAGTGACATGGTGTGTAGTATGATGGAACAGCGTGTGGCAGAGTTAGACTTGGTTTTCTTCCAGTGAGCAGCGACTCTCACTATAACCTCTCCCTTACATATCCGTTCTGTGTAAGTCTCATTAAAATAGGATTGTGTGTCCCTTCTTTTACCTATCCTACCGCACGAGCTATGATGCTATGTTCTTATTGTACTAGCTCAGTATTCGGCATATTATTTTCCACAAAGTTAATTACCACTTTTCTAAAATGTGGTCTATAGTAAATTTAATGCTGTTTATTGTTATTTTAAATAAGAAAGAATGGTCAAAATTCATAACTTTTAAATTATTGTCATGTATTTAAGATTTTAGAAATTGTATAGCACTGCATTTTGACTGACAAGTTCAATGAGATTTCGTCGTTCAATTTCCAATTTAAAAAGTAAAATAAAATATACAAACCTTAAAGTTTAAGCATTTTAACTCTCGAAACTTAGCTGCTCTAGAATTTCATACAACTTATCTGGGGTCTTTTTTGACCCCAAGAATATTTGTTGTTAATAATTACGATATTTTATAGTTTAATGCATTTTTAATCGTATATACTGTATTAGCAAACTGAAATTTTTTTATTGCACCTAGAATTATTAACTGTGTTTAAACATTGAATGAATGAATTGATTAATTTAATTAGTTTAATGGCAGTCTATTTATTCTGAATCTGTGATTTTATTTTTTTAATTATCAGAGATTATCGGGGGTGTACACTTTCCTTGAAATAAAACACGAAAAGGAAATTGTTATTGCATCAAGTGTTAATTATAATGTTTATACAATTAATTACGTAATTAATTTGGTCTTATCGCCTGCTGCAGTAGAAACAACAAGAAGCTAATTTTATAGATACAAAATAAATAATTACTCTTGAACCTACATTTTACCCATAGCGTATATGGCAGTTTATGCTGTATTTGTATCATATGTTCACTTTTCAAAGTACATGTTCACTTTGTTTACAACAAAAATAAAAATAATTCTACCTAGAAAATAAAGACGTGTTCTATAGCTGGGCCATCTACAAACCCAAGCAATAAACATGAAAAAAATAATCAATATATAATTATGATATAATAATTTTAATTGTAAAGGAAACTAAAATAACCAAGGATAACATATCTAGGTTACTGCAACGTTTCGGAGTATATGGATGTAAACCAGGGGTCGTCAGCACAGAGCACGCTGGGGCTAGTCTCTCTTACCCGCGGAAAACACAGTGCACTAGGGTGCATTTCGTAGCTGCTAGCGGGTATGCCCTCTATCTCTCCCTGTTGCACGACAGTGCACACGGGACAGCACCGCGTACCCTTTGCACATTTCAGCGAGTGCTGACGACCACTGATGTAAACATTAACAATAAAGTATGGTGTGGGGTCAGAAAAGACCCAGGTAAGTGTTGAGGGTTAAAGTCAAAGATAATCTCACATCTCGGTTCTGAAGGGAGGAAAACTCAATCAACGGATCGGAAGAGATTCGTTTGTGTATGCACACCATCAAATCATGTCCATATGCGTTCGACACCCATTCATAAACACTGATCTTACGGGATAATCAATGGAAGGGTTAAGGCCCATTTACAATGAAAATTAAACATAACCGTAACATAAACACAGAAGTTTGCGCCCAGGCTACCAAATAGGATCATTCACAATGATTCACATAAGCATTGACATAAACATTACCGTAAGACGTTAACATGAAAGTTTGCAAATTCCAAACTTTCATGCTTATGCTTACGTGATTTGCAAACAGAACACAATCGTGGAGCGCTGAAATATACGACAGAATATGAGGAAATGACGTCGTTGTTATGTTTCCATGGTTACCAAGTATGTTTGCTGTTATGTTTATGTCCCCATTGTGAATGATCTTGATTTTACTGTAATGTTTATATTCTTAAGTTAACGCTTACGTTGTGTTTAATTTTCATTGTGAATGAGCCTTTACGTAACGCAACGTATGAGAAACGTGAAGTGCATATGTACACATTTAAAACTTTAGGGCCATATTCATAGACATTCTTAGCGCGGGCTTCCGTTGGATGATCACCGAACTAACGTGTTTCGTATTCATAAACCAGTGTGAGCGATATGATATGATATATGATATGATATGATATGATATGATATGATATGATATGATATGATATGATATGATATGATATGATATGAATCCTGTACAAGTAATCAGTCGATAGCCGGGGCTAGTTTAGCGCGCTCATAGCGCGGGCTAGCGAAATGTCTATGAATAGCTCCCATAGAGTCCACACCTGTGGAGTAACGGTTAGCGCGTCTGGCCGCGAAACCAGGTGGCCCAGTTTCGATTCCCGGTCGGGACAAGTTACCTGGTTGAGGTTTTTCCGGGGTTTAACCTCAACCTAATATGAACAAATGCTGGGTAACTATCGGTGCTGGACCCCGGACTCATTGACCGGCATTATCACCTTCATCTCATTCAGACGCTAAATAACCTAAGCTGTTGATAAAGCGTCGTAAAATAACGTACTTAAAAAACTATAGATACTAAACTTCGTTCCATAAAGTCTGACAGGAGAAGTAAACATTGCCGGCAGAAGATGAGAGCAGTATAATTGCCGTTCAACCAATGGCAGAGATTTCATTCCACGCTTATCTTGAAGTTGGACAGTCTGAAGCGTTCTACCACCGCTCAACTTCAAGACAAGCGCGGAATGAGACCTCTGCCATGGTTGAATAGCGATTATATTTCTCTCTTTATCTGTCAGCAATTTTTACTTCTCCTGTAGACTTTATGGAACGAAGTACACAACTTAAGAGTATCAAATGTAAGGACAACTGGAAGAGTGCTACAATAGGGGCCAGTCTTCTGTTTCGACCCCTGTACTTTTGCAGTTTCTGTACTGAGTTTGTATGTGAAAGTTGTGTGTTTAGTTTGATAAAGAAAAAAAAAATCAGTTTTCTCTGGTTTGCGAAAAGTGTAAACTCCGTTATGTCATACGAGAATTTGAGAGGTAAACTCGGTGAAACGTTTGGATTTAAATTGAACAATCGTAGAAAAGTGGTTGACAGAAAAAAAAGTTTTTTTTTTTTTTTGTGTTTAGTGATGCAGGAAACATTACTAAACGTAGAGCGGCACTTAATTCGGAGCATGTGAATGCACTCACATGTTTAAAATCATGGATGAAGCAGTATTAACTAGGTGAGTCTTCATACTTTTTGTTATTTATGTTTGTTTAAAAAATTTCCAGAGAAATTGACACAATAAATTATAAGCCACATAATAAATATGTTAGTAATTAAAATAGTTGTTTTGTAATATAACGATACAGTATATACAGATAAACAACATTTGAGCCGTTCAGAGCAGAAGTGGTGTAAGTCAAAATTAAGTAATGAGGTTTAAAGTAAAAATTCTGTAAAATATAGAGCAAAGTAGCAATTAATATGTCCTTCGTGCTATCAACTGACTACTAATAGTTTAAATAAACTGAATATTAATTGCTACTTTGCACTGTATTTTACAGAATGTTTACTTTAACTCTCATTACCCATTTTTGACTTACACCACTTCTGCTCTAAACGGCTCATTTAATACTTAATCTTATCACCGAACACAAGTTAAATTTAACAATAATTGTATATTGAAGTATATTAAAACATTTTTTTTTCAACTCGATCATGTACACACTTGTGGAGTAACGGTTAGCGCGTCTAGCCGCGAAACCAGGTGACGCGGGTTCGATTCCCTGTCGGGGCAAGTTATCTGATTGAGGTTTTTTCCGGGGTTTTCCCTCAACCCAATATGAGCAAATTCTGGGTAACTTTCGGTGTTGGAACCCGGACTCATTTCACCGGCATTATCACCTTCACCTCATTCAGACGCTAGATAACCTAAGATGTTGATAAAGCGTCGTAAAATAACCTACTAAAAATTTTTACGCTTAGATTTAAAGAACTATTATCAGCATGGATTACATCATTATGTTTTCTCTTGTGCCCAGATATCCTTTGCGCCATATTTATTTATTTCCGCGTTTGGTATTACAACAAAGTCACTCGAGTCGTGACATTGCGCGTAGTATAGGCCTAATGGAACAGTGCCTGGCAAATCAGATTTGGTTTCTTTCTCTTCATAATTTTAATAGAAGACAAAAATCAGATCTCCATCAACCCTGCGTTAGTTTCAGCTATTATAAAAAAAAGTATTCGCTATTCATCTTGCAATCACCAATTTCATTGACGGTAGATTATACTGTAGTTGATAAATTGTCGTTAAATAAACAACTAAAACGGTTCACCATATTTGTAAGACTTCTATATATTAACGATCTACAGTATTATTCTGTTTTTTTTTTTCAGCTATTTTGCATGCGGACAAACGGAAAGACAGGAAGGGAGTCTATGGTCAAACTCAACTCTGTGCATTTTCTCCCCTCTGATTTTCTAATAAAAACGAATGAAAATAGGTGGTGTTTATAAATTTCCGTTTCCAGTATCAAAACCTGTTATCACACATCTCCTGTTTCCTCGTTCAGGATGTACAGAGCATACACAAAGGTATAACAAAAAGCTCAATATTTTATTTCATAAAGTGGATGCATTAAACTTCATTAGCCACAAGCGAAAAAGTGTAGGAATTGCTACTTTACTCGTTAACGTTCGTGATGTACGACATTACAGATTTCTGGTTAATAGTCGTCATTAATATAGTGGAAAAATAATTTTTTTCGTACCATTAATGTCATTCTCGCTAGTTTCCAGTGTATAAATTCAGTGTTCGGGATCAGATTCAAGAGCGATCTCGACTATACAACATGAAGAACTTATGCCTAGCGATCTGCGTTCTGGGAGCCATTGTGCAGCTAACGACTGCAACGGACACAAGTGAGGTAAGTTATAAAACACTTTCACATTACTCTTTCATTACTTTGCTGATTACTGTCTGATTTGATATTTAAAGTTTAAAAAATATATCCTCTTTGTATATACGAACCCTCACTCAGGCAAATTTACGTACAGGAATTTAGTTTTAAGACGTTTACAAACCTTACCCAGCCAGTCATGCCCATTAGATACTCCTAAAATAATGCGTCATGTTAATATATACCGGAATTGTGAAGAAGACTAAGTTTCTCATTGTAGCCTATATTTCGCGTGTTTCGTAATAATTTGGTTTGATATATTGCAACGATATTACTATTTAATGTCTTGGACCAAAAAAAAAAAAGTAATTTCTTAGTCCTAAAAACAAAGACATATATTACAACGGATGTACGCCTGGAAACAGGTTTGCCTTAGTACGGCATAGATCTAAAAATAACATGGGCAAGCCACAGCCCTCTTACCGGTGATCCGCACGTCAGGTTTCGGCAATAAAATCTCTCGACTGCTGCAATAAGCGAGTTAGAGTATTAACGCTATTATTGCATAGATAATTTTCTTAAATATAATACATTCTAAAGTATATAATTTTATTAAAATGTAACCCATTAATGTAAGATTAATTAGTAAAGATTTTGTTACTTACAATTTTAAAATTTATATCTAATTTTCATCAAACCGATTTTTTTATATTAACGCTGTTATTGCACCCAAATTCCTAATTATATTACAAATGTAATTTATTGGCTTACCTTGGTAATACGTGCTGGAGCTGTCGACCATTCTTTCTAATGCACATTTCACATGAATGTTTCTAAAAGAATTCTACACACGCGCTGAATTTCATCTCTATCGAGAGAAAACTAGGCACATGATACGTTTCCTTCAATTTATGAACGGCTGTTGTCTTTATAAGGCTTCAGTTTGAACAATTTCATCACTTTCCAAGCTGATGTCTCGGACACACCTGCATCTGTCATCGAATTTCAGTTAGAACGCGATTTATGCCAGTGGACTGTCGTGGTTTGTAAGAATATTACACTTTATTATTATGCAGCAATCATTTTAAAATTAAATTAAGAACCTTTGTTATCCGTGGTAATGAATGGGGTGGACAAAATGGTTAATAAAAATCGAATAATTCGTACCATAAAAGGTTTTCGTGAATTAAGATAATAATATTTACATTTTCGTAATTTCCTACGTAGTCTTGTAAGCTATTTAACACGCTAGGCAATGGATCAGTTCATTCATGTATGTCTGATTGCCAACGACGGGTTTTCAATGGGCAAACAGACTCCTTGTAATGACTGTCTGTGGAAAGATAGGAATAAAGGAGGTCTCATGTTGTGGATTTATATACTGTAAACACTTTACTCTTGGTTTTTATTTCATCTCGCACAGTTTAACTCTAATCTGGTATTCTGATGCGTCATGAGCCATAGTTTCTCTTTCCGGAACCACTAAATTATTTGCACTTTTTTCGATACTTAGCACAACATGTTTTCTCTTAACACCCGTGGAAGACATTTTATACAGAAGTTATACAGTACGGCAATTCGAACAGTAAATCATACTATGTAAAGATAAAGGCTTATAATCACTAATAAGTTAATAAACTCTCTACAAAAAAAATACGTACTGATATAATGTGTCACAGTACTTCATATACTGTATTTCTATAGCAAAAAAAAAAAAAAAAAAAAAAAAAAGAAAAAAAAAAAATTACAGTCGGATAATCCGACAATCGGTTAATAAGGTGACGGACATTCGAGGTTCTACTGTATATGAAATGTAGAGTTCCATTGGTTACTTTCCTATGTAAGAAACCTCAAAGAAAAAAAGATTGTGGCTGTTTTTTTAATATATTTTATGTTATTTTTTTAATAAGCAGTTAACTTCTATAAAGTATAAAACATATAAAGAATTCTCAGATACATTTTTTTAATGTGAATAACATAATTATATCAAATAGTTTGTTTGAAATTACTGTACGCAAGACAAACGATATGCCAAAAACTCATTTTTGAATATGAGACATTTCTAAAATGTATAGGCCTATATATGCGAAATTCTCGAACTATTTCAGCATCATATTTTCTTCTTTATATCTCGTTAGTACAATGTATAGGATCTTCTAGGAACAAATGTAAATTTCCTGCATAATACTAGTTTTTCTGGACAATCGTAAACCAGTTCGAAATAAGAGCATGCACAGTTGCCCCGTAAATTTCGGAAATTTCACCATTGAGTTAACTTTTTCACAACCACTACAAGACAATCGTAGTTCTTCAAATATGTTTCACGAATACATTCACCGTATTTACAAAATATGTTCCTTAACGAACCTCGGAGTTAAGAAATTGTAACTAATTCTTTTTTTAATGATCTCTAAAAGCAATAGTCATTGTGAATTCCTGAAAAAATACCGTCATGATCTTTATTGCCGAAGATAATTTGAATAGCTTCTTCTTTGCAGATATTATTCCACTCGATGAAATAACTTCTGTCCGCATGTCAATTTACAGGCCCGCAAAGACCATCACGAAATTGGAAAGGACAGTACTGTTACACCCACATTACAGTCCTGATTTAGTACTGTCAGATTTCGTATTCTATAATTTCGAAAGATTGTACCCGCAGAGCAAGACCAGAGAATGACAGTTTCATGCTAGCTCCAAGGTGCAAATTTCGAGTTTAACGGAAATACTTGTTTGTCCTTGTTCAGGGAAGAGGGCAGTAAGCTATTGAAGGAATTAGGTAAAGTCGGCCTGTATTTTATTCCTAAAGGATGTACCAGCTATTGTGAAAATAGCGAAACTGTAGAATAAGAACCGACGAATAATTAATATGATGCATTTAATTTTGGAATAATTCTTGTAATTTTGCGAGAGATTGACAGGGTTCACATGTTTAGGAAATTATAAATATTCTTAGTTTTCATTTATGTATAGCTATTGAGTTTTAAAATGTTTGTATTAATATGAGAACTTATCTAATTTGCCTTTACTTTCTTACAGAAATCCTTCGTATTGAGAGTAACTGAAGTGAAAGAAGTTTCTGATGAAAAGTATGTCAAAATATCAGGTACATCGGTGAATAATAATGAATGTGGCTACAAGACAAACTTCACAATTGTGCAGACTATGTCTGATGATGTAATAGTAAGTACAATTTAAAATTAACATATTAAAGTTAAGATATCAGAAACGAGTCTTGAAAAATGAAAACCATAATAACATGCACATCAACTATAACCCCCTTAATGAAAGATTCAATAGTGATGTAAAATTTGGATTGATAGACTAGTAACAGCTTACGAAGTTCAATGAGAATTTAATTTGAAATTGATATTACATCCAGTAATATCTGAAAAAAATGCAATATGAAATGTTTATGGTAACAACGTACTACTCTTCCCTAGTAACAACCCGTGTTGATTCCACGAACTAACAGATTGCGTCATTCCCCTCAATGACCCGCGCTCCGTAATCGCCAACGATGTCTTGTATACAACCATAGTAGTGGCGATAGCAGCGTTCTGCTGTCATGTTATATAGGACTTGTTATGGCTTTTGTATTTATGGATAATATAATTTGAAAATAATATTAGGTTATATGGAATAACAACTGACGGACGAATTGTAACATTACGAAAGCAAGTTCATGATAACTGCATGCATGGCTTTCGCAATTCAACGATAATTTAATTCGAAATCAACATCGCATTGGGTAAAATCTTGAAAAGTGTTTGTAATATGATATATGTCGGTTTGTGGGAACTGGATCTATTCTGTGGGTTTTTTTTATTATTGAAAATTAAATATTGTACCTCGAACTCAGATAAATATAAAATAAATAAAATGAAGTTCAAAATATTAAAAATATAGAATTAATATCACTACACAGAAAGTAATATAAAATAATATACTTACAAATAAAATATCAGCATAGTAATGGCAAAGGAAGCTTTTAATAGAAGAAGGAGCATCTTCTGTGAACTTTGGAACAACTAATCCATTTAATAATCTAATTTTACCCTATAAATTTAATGAAGGAGGAAAAGTTAATACCACAGTTTTCAAATATAACGGTAAAGAAATCAATATTGGTGTAGGAAAAATAATTCAGCTAATAAATCCACCACCCATAATAGCCGTAATTAATAAATATAACACATCTAAGAATTTAATGCCAGTCATTCTTCTTACAATTTTATGTTACATCTTCTACTTCAATATATTTCATATATATATAACTTAGTATATGGAAAGTTTGTTCCTCACTTGAGTCAGAGGTATAATGCAATTGATTACACATGGGAGGTGAGGGGTTTGCTTTTTGGTGCCCGTGGATCGGCATATAAATATATTACTGACATTTTAAAATTTTGACCAGTGTATGGGATCGGTTCCACCCAGCATTGTGATGCAATTGGGGAGCTACGAGAGTAGCGAAATCCGGTTGCGAAAGCCAGCTATAACGGCTGGGAGGAATCATCGTGCTAACCAC
The DNA here is from genome assembly GCA_025594305.2 of Periplaneta americana. Lineage (NCBI taxonomy): Eukaryota > Metazoa > Arthropoda > Insecta > Blattodea > Blattidae > Periplaneta > Periplaneta americana. The sequence goes on along the minus strand of JAJSOF020000035.1, from coordinate 48,330,980 downwards.
ACGATACCTCCATTCTGGTTGGATGATCGTCCATCTCTGCTTCGGCATGTGAACGTGAAGCCAGCAGCCGGCTGATCGGTTTGGACCCTTCAAGGGCTGTGGCGCCACAGATTGTTATTATTATTATATTATTTATTATTATTATTATTATTATTATTATTATTATTATTATTATTATTATTATTATTATTATTATTATGAGTTTTACGTGAAGTGGATGGTTCAGTAGCAAGTCTTAAGATCCATGGTTATTCCTTCTGTAATCCTCGCCTAAAAATTGCATCACAGATACACATCTATACTAATAATAAATCTGTAGTCGAAATTTTTCTGGTAATTTTCGATTTTCCAAAAATAATTGGTCCTAACATATATAATTAACCACCCTGAAACCGAAATGTCTGTCTGTCTGTCTATCTGTCTGTATGTTTGTTACCTTTTCACGCGATAATGGATGAACGGATTTCGATGAAAATTAGAATATAAATTAAGTTCGTTGTAACTTAGATTTATGCTATATGTCATTCAAAATACATTATTTAAAAGGGGGGGCTATAAGGGGGCCTGAATTAAATAAATCGAAATATCTCGCTTATTATTGATTTTTGTGAAAAATATTACATAACACAAGTTTCTTTAAAAATAATTTGCGATAAGTTTTATTTCTTGAGAAATTTTGATAGGACCGATATTTAATGAGATAAATGAGTTTTAAAATTAAAATAACTGCCATCTAACGCCGTGTAATGAATTAAAAAACATATGACTTCGTCTATAAGGGGCCTTGGACAGCAACAATCGAAAGCTATGAAAGATAGCCTACAGAGAATGTTTCTGTGTTTGTATGAAGTAATATCGGAAGCTGAATTAACCGATTTGTATAATTAATTATTAATTCACCATTGGAAAGTGTAGTTTCTCTAGATGGACATAATGCTATAATGTTATTACAGTAACTTCTGATATAATATATAATATAATATAATATAATATAATATAATATAATATAATATAATATAATATAATATAATATAATATGTAATATTATAATAATATAATTTATTTGAAAGGTTCAGAACCATAGTGGGGCAAGCGCCATTTACTGAATACGTAGAAAACAAGGGTTAAAATTAAGTTATTACCATAATTCAATGGAAACATATAGCAAGTAATATAAAGTATACACATTAAAACTAAATGATATGTAAATCTTCATTAAACTATGATTGCATGTAATAAAAATTAAGAAACATGTTAAAGGAATTGTCATTGCACCAAATGAGTGGTCTCTGGACCAAAATGATCGCATTTTAATTATTTGGATGCAATTTAAATTAAGTAACATATTAAACGATTTATCCTTCTATCAAACACGAATGTTCCCTGGATCAAACGTCCTATTTTAATTATGTAATTACTTTATATTTATTTCTAACGGGTGCAGCGGAGCGCACGGGTACGGCTAGTATTATAATATAATTAATTCATTAAAAACAGATGGTTATGTGCAATGTACACTCTTACAGGAGTTGCATTAATAAGAATTTTAAATGATATTTTGTAGTATATACTGTACGTAAAACGCAATTGAGACGAAGTGTAATTTGAAAGTTAGCCTGTTGATAAATGTTGTTTTTCTTCTCTTGAATACTTATAAATCAAATTTAATTTGGCATTCTACTCTAATTTTTGCTTGTGCTCAAACGTAAAGTTTGTTTATATCTATTCAGCAGATGTAATTTGCTACATATTTTGGTTTTTAGCTGTACGTTACTTGCAAATAGTGATTTGATTGATGTTTATACTGAAAAAATTGTTCTTTCAGTGTGAGACAACATTCTTTAGGAAACTAAAGAAGGATTCGAGCAGTGTCCGCTCTCTATAGCACCACAGCCATGTTGTGAAGCGTTGAAGAACAATGTTATATATAGACAAGTACTGGAAAATCAGAATTTTCCTCCTGAGTGTCCTGTCCCACCGGTAAGTGAGAGCTGAACTATTTTTATTCGCTATTGACTTATACTTTTCGTAACATCATTTCTACAGAGTCAAGAGAAATTGCGGTCCTTTAGCGAAAATGTACACTTTTTAGTTGCATAAATCTCCAGTTTTGAATATTTTTCTCAGAAATATGCATGGAAATCGAGAATATTGTGATATTTTTATTGGTATTTCTTCCATAAGTATAATACTGTTTTTACAAATGGTTGTTCGGCTATCTGTAGAATCAGTCTCGGGTTCAAATTGCAGAAGTGCAGGGTGCGTCAGAAAGAACGGATGGATTTCAAACTATCAATACGCAGCGAGGGGAGGGATAGAGTGAGGGGGACCACGACTGTTGGGTCAGCGAGAGAATGCAGTTTCAGTTGAGAACATGGTGTTGGTCTGGTGTACAACGTGCTTTCATCGCAGAGACATTTTTGAAAAATGAAGAGTCTGTGATCGTCACTCAGGACTCATTTCGACATCGGACGTCACGCTAGGATTCCAACTCGGGCGGCTTCATTTCGTACCACAGGTTCAACATTAAAGAAGAAATCACCTGGACGAACACGGAGCGCGTGTACTCCTGCAAATGTGGAGCTGGAGACAGACAGTAGGTTGTCCTGCCACCTCAACCATCAGCCCGCAAACATGCTATTGCACTGAGATTGTCGAGGTTACGATAAGATCTTTCTTTGGGAGCACTTGAAGGCGTAAGTAACCACATACACTGGACGAACTGAAGACGGCGATTCGTGAAGAAATTGCGGCAATCCCACCAACTATGACTGTGAAAGTTACGGCGAACTTCAGAAAACGCCTCGATGCTTGTATCGAAAGCCAAGGACATCATATGGATGATGTTGTATACCGTAAATAAACTGCATGTATTGGTGAATCTGTTGACAACAATACATTTTTGATTTGATGAATCCTTACAATTTTCTTGCCCTGTGAAATCCATCCGTTCTTTCTGACGCACCCTTTATAAGGTAGACAACAATAGGAACAAAGAACTGACGGGGTCAAACCAAGCATTGCACGTGATCGTACTACAGTATTTCAATGTACCACCGATGCATTGACTCTTAAATTCAGATCTTGGCGTCTTTGAAATGAAGCCGAATCCATTTATGATCTATTATAAACTTTTACTTAGAATGAGTATTGAAACACGCTGGCGAAATTTATCGGTTTCGTGATGGGACGTTTTGTGTAAGGAAATAATTTTAAAAAAGCCTTTTACATGCCATATTTTCAATTAGTAACTTCCTTAATTGTCCAACTTACGTGGTTCTAGTCTGGAATTCATATCTTCATCGTTTCTTTCTATGGAAATTTCAATTCTGATTTATGACTACACTCTATACCAGAGGTCTTTGGAGCAGATATAAACAACGGAACGAAATGCAAGAGAGCGCGGTTCACACGATACTATATGTCTGTGTATGAACGACTACGTTCATATAACGAAAAGTGAAAATTAAAGTAATGTGTCTTTGAACATACCTTCTTGCATCAGTCACTAGTTGTACTGCTGTCGTCTGCTCATACACCGCACAGATGCTAGACGCAATAGAAATGTAGTAGTGGACGCGTCTCTGAATACCGTCTCGTGACCAGGATATGCACGCGTTAGTGTCTACAACGCTCTCAGCTAAGTAATGACTCACCAACCAATGAGAGCGCAGCGATAACATGAGATGCATCGAGACCCCTGTTATGGTCTGCTCCAAAGACATCTGGTATAGAGTGTAGTTTGAGACAAATTGTTACCTGAATAATCCCTCGCGTTCTATTCTGATATTTGTTGCACAATACGGAAAACTGTTACGGAAATATGGCCGAACAAAAGATAAATTTGGGTTATTAAGAAATTTGGAACGTCGAGTGTGTATTTCTACGAATATTTCCATTGGAGTCAGAGCCATGATTTGAGAAAATATCAATTACAAATTTAAAGTTGTTTAGTAATATTCTAGTCTAGAACGTTTCATTCAGATCACCTCAATTGAATAAGACTATTATACAGGGCTTTATTTATATAAATATTATCCGTTCAAGCAATGTTTTACGTCTGGGTTACCGCTCATGCCACTCCAATAGTTTAATTCCACTTCACCACCCGTTGCCCGACAATACTGTATCTGAACCTGTTCCCTGACCGTCTCATGACAGTAGACTGTATATTCATTCGCGAAAATGTTAGACAGTTGATTCTTAGTATAGAGCAACGCATTTCCCGTGTAAAAGTTATTTTAAATACAAATTAGTTCGTCGTGCGCGTGCGGAATTTATTCAGACATTTTCTGATCAATTGTCTTCTTCCAAAACAAGAATTCACTATAGGCCCTATCGTGAAAAAAATTTCTATCTTCTGGTTCAGCGCAAAAAAAAAAAAGGCGAAAACGTAGAGTTTTAACACAGGAACTTACTTATTTACTTACTGGCTTTTAAGGAACCCGGAGGTTCATTGCCGCCCTCACATAAGCCCGCCATTGATCCCTATCCTGAGCAAGATTAATCCAGTCACTACCATCATATCCCACCTCCCTAAAATTCATTTTAATATTATCTTCCCATCTACGTCTCGGCCTTCCCAAAGGTCTTTTTCCCGCCGGCCTCCCAACTAAATTCTATATGCATTTCTGGATTCGCCCATACGTGCTACATGCCCTGCCCATCTCAAACGTCTGGATTTTATGTTCCTAATTATGTCAGGTGAAAAATACAATGCGTGCAGCTCTGCGTTGTGTAACTTTCTCCATTCTCCTGTAACTTCATCCCTCTTACCCCCAAATATTTTCCTAAGAACCTTATTCTCAAATACCCTTAATCTATGTTCCTCTCTCAAAGTGAGAGTCCAAGTTTCACAACCATACAGAACAACCGGTAATATAACTGTTTTATAAATTCTAACTTTCAGATTTTTTGACAGAATACTAGATGACAGAAGCTTCTCAACCGAATAATAACAGGCGTTTCCCATATTTATTCTGCATTTAATTTCTTACCGAATGTCATTTATATTTGTTACTGTTGCTCCAAGAAATTTTAATTTTTCCACCTCTTCGAAGGTTGAATCTCCAATTCTTATAGTTCCATTTCGCACAATATTCTGGTCACGAGACATAATCATATACTTAGTATTTTCGGGATTTACTTCCAACTCTATCGCTTTACTTGCTTCAAGTAGAATTTCCGTGTTTTCCCTAATCGTTTGTGGATTTTTTGCTAACATATTCACGTCATCAGCATAGACAAGAAGCTGATGTAACCCGTTCAATTCCAAACCCTCTGTGTTATCCTGAACTTTTCTAATGGCATATTGTAGAGCGATTTAACACAGGAACACTAGATGAAATTGGCGCAAATCTTGAGTGTACGCCAAAAAAAAGTTACTAACTTTACAAAATGAAATCATAAACATCATAGTGGCCGAAATTAATTGTGTCAGTCAGAATGTGTTTTCCCGATACAACGGCTGTGTAGCCGAGGGAGGACATTTCCAGCATCTTGTATAGGTCTAAGGTATGATTTTATACAAGTTTTTGGAAGCGTAGTTGAAGTACTGGCGACGCCGGCTGCGGCATGCTTAGTAGCCGAGACATAAATCACCGCGTTAGCGGACAAGGTTTATAAATAAAGATCTGTAGCATGTATTTTCATATTTCTCTGTGGACATACAGTTACAAAGGATGTAAAAACAGAATGGGAAATGATTTCAAAACAAGAAGTACTTGCTGAATTCTCGAGATTTTCAAAAACTCTCCAATATTCACTACACATAATTTAAAAAGACTGTTCTCCTTTTCTTTTCCAGGGTGACTATTTTATCGAAAATAGCATCGCAAATACAAGCAAGATCAGCAAAGATATTCCTCGTGGGAACTACCGCTCTGTGTTCTCGGTGAAACAGAACGAAACGATGATCTACATGTTAGAGCTCAACTGGAAGATCGAAGATAAGGCAATTCAGAATCAATAACATTACCCACGTGATACTGTAACACACTGTATTTTCTGTACGATGAATGAAGCCAAATAAACCGCATGCAGCATTAACATTTCGTTTCTTATTCTGTGTTTCATGTATACTTAGAAACTTTTTCCTAATTTATGTAGATATTTACTAGAGTTAGATCCTCGATAATTTCGATACATCGATATTCTATCCTCGATACATGGGAAGTACTTTCTCAATGACAAAATTGAGATTCTAACGATGATAGAATTTGATGACAGAAGACATACACAACATGAGTTGTGCACATTTTTTTAATGAAATTCAGCCAAATCGTCCACCTATTTATCTGTTAAGTGTGAGCACAATAGAAGCGAAATTCAGAGAACATACATGTCAGAGACATAAACAGTATATTATGTAACAAGTTTATAATGTTATAATTTATGGCATGAGTCAATTTTTAGGGAACGAGCGAAGCGAATTTCCTAATTTTGACGAATGCAATAACTGTATAACATTATAAACGTGTTTCATACTATTTTTGTACTACAGCATTATAAAACAATTAATAAAGAAATAACATCAGATTTGTAATGATCGGTAGTTTGATTTCATGGTCTATGCAGAAAGGGGTTGCTATGACAACGTGATGTATTAAATTTTATAGCATGGTAAATCGCTTCATAATATTACTTTTATAGCACAAGTTATGCCGTTATAATAGAAGTCATGACGTTTTAGTTGGCATGGTAATATTTTACAATCCTGGTACGATAATGTGGCATATTATGCACGATTTTCACTAATGATGAATACTATTTATAATGCTGGAGTACAAAAAAACATCTTTTTCTGTTTAGAATAGCTTGTTTTAGGTTGATTTCGTCAATAAAACTACTTTCATAGCATAGATTAAGAGTGTGTGAGAATAAGATTCTTAGGAAAATATTTGGAGCTAAGAGGGATGAAGTTACAGGAGAATGGAGAAAGTTACACAACGCAGAACTGCACATTGTATTCTTCACGTGACATAATTAGGAACATTATATCCACACGTTTGAGATGGGCAGGGCATGTGGCACGTATGATCGAATCCAGAAATGCTTATAGAGTGTTAGTTGGGAGGCCGGAGGGGAAAAGGACCTTTGCGAAGGCCGAGATGTAATGAGAGAATAATAATAAAATGGATTTGAGGGAGGTGGGATATGATGATAGAGACTGGATTAATCTTGGTCAGGAGAGGAACCAATGGTGGGCTTACGTGAGGGCGGCAATGAACCTGCGGGTTCTTTAAAAGCCAATTGTAAGTTTTGTAAGTAAATAACTTGAGGTTAGAATTAGACTTTTGGGTAATCTACCGTGTCTGGAACCTGACATTTCCAGCGCTTCGGAACTACATCAGGGTAATACCCAGAAGGCTCGCCTACTCGTTACGCCAGGCTAATCTTGACTAGGTACTGTGTGCGCGTGCGAGAGAGGTTTTACTTCATTTCCTACCTTCAAAATAACTCGGACATCCTCAACCGATTCTCACGTGAAATGGTATTTCTTAGTCTTACACAGTCCATGCACGCAGTGCAGAAATCTACCTATCGCTGCTTTAGCCTTTCGGATAACAGGACGTCTTAACTCGCTGTTAAAATCACGTTGGACGCACAGGATACAGACGTATGACATTTCGACTCCGCGCACTTTAATCCTGCAGTCATACTTATTATTTTATTATTACTAACATTTCCTTGAAAATGTGACTATTTCGTCATGACAGTTCACACTTCTGTGAATAAACCTGACGACGTGGTGTTGAGAAGCGCAGACCCGTCGAGGACACTTGGCACCTCCTGAGTCTTCTGATTCATCAGCAAATACTGACGCTCACAAACCATCCGTTGTGTTGTGTATCAGAAATAGTGATGAGACGTAGTATATGCAAATGCATATTTATATCGGAGCTGCATATCTTCATGAAACTTATGCGAAAGAATGGGTAAAACGGAGAAAAATTCTCTCCGGCTCTACGTGCTGACGCTTTATCCACTAAGCCGCACCGGATTCCAGTTCCGATGCTGGATTGAATCTTTCTCAGTTTAAGTTCTAACTCTCAGTTTCTCTTTGGTGGCCTACTCTCATGTAATGGGCCACAGAATATGTGACAGTGGCACAATGTCCAACACACTATGCACAGAGGTGTACTCATTACGGTGACTAAGTGGCCGGGATCCAATGGAATGAGCGCCGTCTTGAATCACTAAGTGATTAGTAGAGACGAGAATTCCATGCAGATGCATGTTTTATAGGAACATAGAACATAGCTCAAACTTAGTACTTATCCATGTCATTACTTTCTGGTTCCAAATATGTGTACTTTTTTCTTGCATATGTGCATGTTTTGGCCTTTTTGGGGATAAAATATGGATAATGCATATTTAAGCAATTTTTAGCTTAATCATGCATATAATATACATTACATTCAGTTTAAGTGCATGTTTTAATGGTTTTGAGCGGACACAGTTTCTCGATTTTTAAGTTCCTTATTTTAGCTTCAGGAATCAGGATTGAAGAAAGAAAAGAAACAAAAATTAAATAACAGAAGAAGGTTCATTCAAGTTTGCACCCATAGCTTCTTGCGATATAGAGAGATCATTCTCTGCCTACAAACACATTGACTGACAAGCGCAGAAATCTGAGAAACCGATTTATAAATGTTAGTTGTTAATTGTGCAAAAAAAAAAAAAAAAAAAAATGAAGTGAAAAAAGAAATTTGGAACAAAAATGAAAGTGCACATTTTAATATATTTTTCACTTGATTCTGCATGTTTCATAGTTTAATAGTGCATGAATGCATGTATATTTTGGGATTTTATAGTGCATGAAATTCTCGTCTCCAGTGATTACTTATGCGTATGATATTCATGATGTACCGAAGTACGATATGATATTTCCGTGCAGGAATCCTGCGTTATCATATGATAAAGGATGAGTAGATTAGTAATTCAAGACGGCGCTCATTCCGTCGGATTCCGACCACTTAGTCACTCGTAATGAGTCCATCTCTTCTTTGATACCTTGAAACTCCGGTAAATCTTCCCTGTGCTGATACTCTCGGAAAGAGCAATCTTGTATCCATTGAGAGTAAACATGTTGGTTGCTATAGTAACCATCGTGCTTTATCGTTTGCTACAAATTGATTATACGCCAGTTCCCATTTTCGCTGCATGCCTCGACATTATGAAGTTTCTCGCTTCACTCAAATTCACTCGCGAATTTTTCCAATTTAACTTGTCGACTGCTGATTGGTGCCTAATTAAGATCATAGCCTGGTTCATTACGAATCGTTTGACATCACAGCGAATGTTCCGTCGCTAACCATTCGCATTTTCGAGTTAACATTGCCTCGGCTGCTGCGCGATCCCCTCCTGCGTATCGTTAGCTGACGTCACCTGCTTCAACTCAAGGTCACGTTGCATACATTCATCCGTTGCCTGTCCATCTCCGTTTACTTAATTGGAATATGTTTTTTTAGTTCAGAAAGTATAGGCGCGACAAACTCGTCTGAAAGTTTTTCGATCGATTTTCTGGGATGGCACCGTAATACTGGACCGGACTTGTAGATATATTTAAAAACATAAAAATAAAATATGTACGCTTATTGAAAATTTGAATGTTGCGTTTCACTATACAAATTTAGTTTCTCCTTCTAGTGAGCGATTTCCCAGGGCGTGCGTCGAGATGCACAGTTCCAGCCCCTGTCGTGTATTTTAATAAGAGTTTTCCTAATGTTTGTACTTTCGGTAAATTTTATTGCTTTCATTTCTTTCTCTCGCTCGTTTTATTATTGCTATTGCTAAGTTGTTGCCAATGTATACATTATTTCCTAGTCAGTCTTTAACAATACACAACATTCTTATTAATTATGTCAAATCATTTTATTGTTTTGATAGAATCAATAGGAACAAATTATGGAAAATCTTATTAAATAAAGACATGCCCCAAATTTTTGTAAAAGCAATGCAAAGCGTATACTGTATACGGGTAAAAAAATAACAATATAAATACATAGTTCAAAAAATGAACATACAGAAATCAATTGCGGGGTCAGACAAGGGTATCCAATGATGTTCATACTTTTTAACATGTATATTGACGAAGTGATTAATGAATGGAGAACTAATTTAAATTATCATTTGGAAGTAAATAGTACCGCAATTGATATTTTATTTGCTGATGACCAAGTGCTAATCAGAAAAAGGAGCATCATCTGCGGACCTCTGGAAAAAGAACTGAGGAAGAGACTAGTGAAGTGCTTTGTGTGAGTGTAGCATTGTATGGGACAGAAACACGGACATTACGACTAAGTATTTTGAATATGTATTACGTCATTTGTAATTTTAGTTTTAAAAAATTTCATATTTTTCTCAGAAATTTTAATTTTTTAAATTTTAAAACAAAGAGTCGACAAACTAAACTCCTAGGATAACGTTACCTATTTCTGTGATATCCCTAATCCCATGATACTTTTTTAAAATTGAATGTCTGTCAAAGCTTTGCCGTTCGACTAGCGCCAGACATCTTTCTCGAAAAAGTGCATCTTTCGCCTACTTTTGAGACATCGGTGAACTTCCTCGCAAGATACGCAATCCCATGACATTCAGTGAAGAAAGTATTACGGAATTAGGCAACTTTACTCTAATTCCTGTGTTACTTTATGCGTTAGAAAATTGGATCCTGAAGGAAACAGAAGCAGCTGAAATGAAATTTCTGCAAAATGTGACAGGATATTTCCACCTAGGTATGAAAAGACATATAGATATACGAGAAGAACTGCAAGCACTGTTGAAAAGATAGAAGAATACAGAAAAAGTTGGCTGGAACATCTTTCTGGAATGGAGGAAGACCGTGCAGCCAAGAAACTGTTAAGGGGAAACTCCACTGAAAATCATGAAAGTTTTCCAAAAAAAAAATTATTGGCTATTTCACTTCTTTAGAATGTATATTTTCATACCCAAATGGATTTAGTTCAATTCTGATTAAACATATGTTTATTTTTAATTAAAGCTGTAAGGAGGCGTGGCATTTAAAGAGCTGTCAAAATTATTTTTTCATCAAAGAATTATTTTTTACTAATCTTATGGTTACAAATCTACTAACTTTTTGTTCTAAAGTTGGCTCCCTGAAGTTACTAGATGAATGTAGCGGAGGAGAATTTTAGTAAGTACGTCTTACATAAATATTCATTTTACTTTCAAATCCATTTTACCGTAAGCTTATTTTTTTTATTCAACACCAACTTTTTTTATCCCAAATATTAATCAATCTGGATTAAATTTTTACTGCAAGAATTTGTGAGGTAGCTGCACCTTTCTATGCATTTATTTTTGTAAGAAATGTTGCTAGTTTATTTTATTAATATTTTTTCATGAATCATACACAAAAATATTTCCAGAATTTAAAAAAAAATTTAAAGTGAATAAATCAGATATTTCATAAAATGAATGTATAGAAATTTTTCTCTATGTCTTGTGAATGTAACCAAGAAAAGGAAGCTTAAAAATTGAGATCTACTAAAAACGTGGGTTCGAATATATTTCTAAAAAAGAAAGTAGAAAAAAAATCAAAAGCCAAAAACATTTGAGAATTAAAAATTTGGATTTTGTTAGTCCTTTACATAGTGAACATGGTCTCAAAATTTGTTCGAAGAAAAATTATTAGGAAAAAAATTGCCATTTTTAGTGCAGTGTCCCCTTAAGGACGTAAAAACATCGCCAGAATGAGAAAATGTTGGACGGATCTGTTTTAACCTGCATATGAATAGAAACAAACCACTCTATTTAACCTCATGAAAGACGATGATGATGATGATGATGATGGATTATTATTAATATTATTATTATTATTATTATTAAATATTATTATTATTATTATTATTCAATGTAATGAATTAATATTATCTGGTGCTTATCATCCCATTTTATCTCTTAATATATTTTATATTTAATTTTTGTGCAGGTTGGACGATTTCTCCACGTGCTTGTAATCGTAATGAGCGTGGAACTCGGCAAAGTGCAATAAAAGAATTGCAGCATTCAGGGAGCAAGAGGTTAATGGTCCGGCACTGCATATGAAGGTACTGTAACAATTTGTTTTATTATTGGGATCTTTCGTAGAGATTAAGTCTCTTTGCAAGCAAGATTGTCCCTACACATAAAATTGATTTACAGCCCATGACGAATGTTATGACGCTCATTTCGTCACGGAGGTTATTAAACTATATATGGGTCTCGTTAAATGTGCAACAAGAGCTCGTCAGAGTACAAAAAATATAGGACGAATTCAGGGCACTTTAATTCAATTATGACGAGGTATGGCGTGTCCTTTTATTCGGTGGCACGTGGACCTAAATATAGACAACAGACTTACAATACCACGTCCACATGGGTCTGTCAAGAAAGGACTCTCCCTGTCTGAAACAGAACACGCAGCAATTGTCCAAATTTGCGTTAAAATATGACCGCAGATAACTTCAATTCGCGTGAAGATGCACATACATAAACAATCTGTACTTAAATTACCAGGTTTATTTATATCCGTTTTGTACAGTACGTGTGTGTGTGTGTGTGTGTGTGTACTTTTTTTTGGTAATGTGATTTTATGTTTGTGTGCTACTTTCTGTTTGCGTTTGTGCTTTTGTATCTATTATGTTTGTTTTGATTTGCATCAGTGGCGACTGATTGACTGAGGCAAGTGAGGCCGGGCCTCAGTCACTTGGCTTAACTGAAATCAAATTTTGTGTTTTCATATAATGTATTAGTTGTTTGAAAGAAAGCATATATCGCTGTAGAAGCATTTGAAAACTTTGATGTATATAGAACTGTTTTTCAGTAAAATTTGTTCCTGAGGCCGGGATCGTTCGTGCCGGGTCTCGCTTGTGATGTATATAGACCTGTTTTGCAGTAAAATTTGTTCCTGAGGCCAGAATCGTTCGTGCCGGGTCTCGCTTAATGCATTTCATGTCCTTTCGCGGGTTTTGAGTTTGCGCTTAAAACGTTGTAGCTGAGGCACAATTCGTCTGGCCTGGTAAGATTTCACTCGTCCCATCCATGGGCCGGCCTCAAGGGTAGAGTGGGGTGGGAATAGCAGTGGTGACTTGTCTTCCTAACTAGGCCATAAATAACAAAATTCCAGCTCTTTGGCAGGCAGAGACCCACTCGATTCTCTCCCCTTATGTCTCAGTTTATGACATATAAGCGAGGGTGTAGTACAGTAGTGAATGTGGGCCAATGTTGTTATGTATTTCGGGAAAATATAAACAGAAACAAATGAGAGAAGTAATGCTGGTGCAGTTAATTCATTTTTAGAGTGTCCTTTTTTGAGAAGAAATAATTCTGAAAGAAAGGAAGTTTTGAATAAAAAGAGAGACTACCGAGATATCTACGACATCGCTGATAATTTTTCTCACACATAATCTTAAAACGCGAGTTTCTATTGCATCCTGGTATGGGCAACATAAATGGTTATGTGGTAATGTGATGCAAAATAAACTTCTCTTGGCCTTGTTTGTTGCTGTCAAAGAAAAAAATAAAAGAAAAGAAAGAAAGGGGAATTTCAACACATATGGGTTGCTTCATCACACTGAAACAATCACTGAAACTCAGAGCATAACAGCTTATTTGGTGAGTGAAATTATTATTTTTCATTGATAATAATAAGAATAGAATAATAATAATAATAATAATAATAATAATAATAATAACAATAATAATAATAGTAATAATAATAATAGTAATAATAATAAATAATAATAGTAATAATAATAATACAGTAATAATGATATTAATAATATAATAACAATAATAATTAATATCATAAACAAACATTTCCTATCGGAGGCAATTAAACTAGTTGCATCTGGCCTCACCGAGGATTTCGATCACCGGCCGCTACTGATTTGCACCTGTGTGTTTGTATGTGTAATTTTCTTCTGTGCCTTATGTGTTTTTCATTTGTATCTGTTTGCGTGTTTATGTTTCTGTCTGGTGTTTTGTCTTCGAGTACTTATGTGTCTGTGTTTATATGTTTGTTTTCTATGTGTTTGTCATTTTGTGTTCATGTGTCTGTATGTTTGTATCTGTGTTTTTTAATAGCGTACTTGTGTCTGCGAGTTTTATATTAGTGTTTCTGTGTCTATATCTATATTTTATGTTTTTGTGTCTGTGTTTGTATGTTTATGTGTCAGCATGTGTGTGTGTGTGTGTGTGTGTGTGTGTCTGTGTTTATAATTTTGTGTTTCTTGCCATGTGTGTTTGTGTCTGTGTCTGTATGTTTTATATTTCTGTGTCCGTGTGTATGTTTGTGTTTGTAGGCCTTTGTTTGTACTTGTATATTTTTATGTTTGTATGATTTTTTCTGTGTGTTTGAAGGTCTATATTTGAATCTGTGTGTTTGTGTCTGTGTGCTTGTATGTTTGTATCTTTGTGTTTATATACTTGTACCTTTGTGTGTGTTCATGTTTGTATGTTCTGTTTGTGTATGCTTGCGTTTGTGTCTGTGTATGCATGTTTGTGTATCTGTGTTCGAATGTTTGTATATTTGTGTTTCTGTGTCTGTGTATCTGTATGTCTTTGAAGACCAAATTTTATTATTCTGTTGAGGAATTTATTTTAAAATTACATTCCTAAAAGACAAAAAATTGCATAGGATCCACCGATTCCAAAACTGTGGTCCGCAGACCCGAGTCATTCGAGAGAAGACAGCGAAAACAATATATATTTCTAAATGAAATTTTAATTAAATTTAACTTTATCATGGTATCTGATTTTTCTCAGCTAGTTGGAATATTTTTTTGCTTATATGAAACTGTTGAGACACAGAGTTTAACAGGAATGATATCGCCTGAAGTACTTTTGTTGGTTTTCAAGTCCTGCGTAACTATCCGACAGTTTTATTTTATTTTTTAATTTCCTAAATTCAGTTTTCAGGATTCAACTTAACTGTGTTCACAGTTCCGGATAAGACTGAAGCAACGATAAGGAAATTTAATTTGTTGTGTCGCTGAGTTATTAATAGAGAATTCGATTAATTTTCCACAAAGTGGCTTTCTAGCAACAAATGATGATGAACTGTTGTCTAATATCATTCAAAATAGATAAAGAACGTATTGATTAACTAACTTTAAAATCCAGGGAATGTTTCCTTCCTAGGCTTGAAAAAACAAATAGATGAAAACTCTTCGGTCACAAAAAATAGGTGTGGCGTGGGTTTCACGTGAGTACGTGTCGGCAAATCTAGAAGATAACTTTCGTTGGACACGAAAATCAGGGCACTAGCACATCGTAGTCGCGAGATATAGGCCTATTGCCCGGAAATATTTTTTGCCCAGGTCCAAAATGGCCGCCAGTCGGGGCCACAGACCTGAACAAGCTTAAGCTGGCATCGTAGTCGTATATCCGATACCATTTATTTCAATCGTGTTATTAGTCATGAAGTTACAATGTGGGAATGAATCACCCTGCAAAGATTATACCGTTACATCGCCGTTTTTGTCCTACTACTCCATATATCAGTCTGATTTTAAGGACGTATTCACGTCAGAAATACCTTTCCGTAAAAGAAGAGCAGCAGCTGTTAGAATTTTATTATTTTCTCATTCGAGCTTAAAAATCGTGTTTCCTACAATGAACCTCTAGCAGTCTTTGTTGCAAGCACGACCATGTAACGCGATGTTTTTCTAATTTCAATATAAAACATAATGTTCTTTTCACCAACATACTTCCTTGCAGTGTACATTTTATACTTTGTTTTTTTTTTAAGAACGTAGGCTATATAGAAGTAAATTTAATGTTGAGCTAAACTTTCGATTTAGGGTATCTACAATTGAACCAAACTTCTCAAAACTGTAGGATAATATCAATTCTTCCATTAACAACCTTATGGGTAAGTCTAAAAAGATAATTTAATTTTTCTCTGTAAAGCGTGATAAAACGTAAAATATCTTTGTATTTGAGTACCTTTATGTTATATTCAAAAACTCAGACTAAAATTTAATATCGCTTACTATTTTATTAATTAATTCATTCATAGTTTTCTGCCCAAGGGCAGATCTTTCATTGCAAACCCAGCATTCTTCAATCTTTTCTTTTTTTCTGCCATCCTTATAGTCTCCGTATAGGATCCATATATCTTAATGTCTAGTTCTGTGGTATTCAATCTATGGTACGCGTACCCCAAGGGATGCGCAAGGTTGTATCAAGAATTACGTATCCCACTGACTACGTAAGTAAAAATGCTGACATAATATTTTATTATATTTATTGATTAACTTATTATTGCAGTTTACATATTTTCATCATTTTTTTAGTAATTTCTTATATAATTACAATGTAGTTTAGGGATGCGAAGGTAAAAAAAATGTTTTTTTGGGGTGATACGCTAGCAAAAAAATTGAATATCACTGGTCTAGTACATCCTTCAGTAAGCAGTTTCTTCTCAGCCAGTGACCTAGCCAATTCCTTTTTCATTTTCTGATCAGTTTCAGCATTATTCTTTCTCTACCCACTCTTTCTAGCACAGCTTCATTTCTTATTCTGTTTGCCGATTTCACACGCTCCATTCTTCTCCGTATGATTCTATACTAGTTTCCACCTTATGAAGCGACTAAACAGGAAGTGACATCATGATGCTGTCAGTAGAGGTTCGTTTGCCACATATATAGATTATATTTCCACCTTCTTCATATTCTTCGCTTCCTTTTCATGTTGAAGCATTCAGGAGATTACGTGCTTCTTTTAACTACAGTGTTAGTAACACTTTTACACTCGCAATAACAGCACAATGATACAGAACACGAAAGCAACTACAGGGACATCATTTTATTTTTACTAACATTTTTAATATTAACCTGGCTATACCTTTGGATCAACACCGTTTGCTACCCCTTCCACGACTGGAGTTCGATGATACTGGCGTAATATACAAACAAATCACTTTGCTAGGTATAGGAGGGAAGAAAAGTAGTTCATCCATTTACGTAAACTAGGAGATATCGCGCTTTTGAGTTTGATCATTTTCATTAGGTTTTTGTTTAATCAAAATACAGTACAGTATTAACAATGAGTGTTTTTACTCACGAACTGAGCTGCCCATGTGGACGTATTATTTATGCAGTGTATATTATACTGTCTACAGCACATTAGCGTACACTATAGAGAATGAAGTTAAATTGAAAAATAATCATAATATGGATATTTAAACACATTTTTAAATCGTGGCCGTTCATTTCGATACAGGCTTCAGTTATAATGTGCATATTATCGCTATAGACTATTGTACCTAATCCCAATTACCAGTTTCGTTCTTCGTACTAGTAACTCATGTTGAAATAATTCTGTGCCGTCCACACCTGTGGAGTAACGGTTAGCAAGTCTGGCCGTGAAACCAGGTGGCCCGGGTTCGATTCTCGGTCGGAGCAAGTTACCTGATTGAGGTTTTTTCCTGGGTTTTCCCTCAACCCAATATGAGCAAATGCTGGGTAACTTTCGGTGTTGGACCCCGGACTCATTTCATCGGCACTATCACCTTCATCTCATTCAGACGCTAAATAACCTAAGCTGTTGATAAAGCGTCGTAAAATAACCTACTAAAATAAAAAAAAAATCTGTACCTACTCTATAAAAGAGTACCTTACGTACTGTAAATTCGCTTCTGCTCGATCCGAAAAGATAAAATTACTCAGACATACTATCTACTGTCCGTCCAAGTGGTTATATCGTAGGGTCGTAGAAAGGGAAGAAATCACGTGACAGTTAATTATTTAAGGAGGCCCTTTTATTTAAGTTATTTTAAACGCTTGTATAATATTACGTAGACGTCCAATTCCTAACAGAAATTAATGTTTTCAGAAAAGAGCTAAGATAGCCCAGCCACTAGACTTAACAGAGGGGCGAACAGAAGCAGGTGGGGGAAACCGGGATGCGACATAGGGAAACGGACGACAGTACCCCTACGAAAATATGATTCAATATTGAAAGCTCTTTCGTCACTGGAAAACGTGAACATATTTCTGAAACGTACTATACTCAGTAACTCAGTACTGCTTACGCACCCTCGGCTCTGTGTCGTGAACGGTTGGAAGTTTATTAGTAGAAGGGGTGGGAGTGAAGTACATTCCAAAACTCAGGTACAATAAAAATTGAAGTAAAAATAAAATGATGTCCCTGTACATATAACCATTGAGCTCTATACTATAATGTTGAGATCACTGCATATAACACACTTGGCCTGCCGCCATACTGTATGTTTGGGAACATTGTTCCGGCGAACAAGAGGATATCGATTGACATCGTATTGCCAGTTTGTTCCTAGCAGACGAATTTTTCTATTGTAAACGCCAGTGAAAAGTTACGTTCTCACTCAATGTTGCAACGCTGTACAAGCTACCCTCTAGCCCGTACTCATCCCTCGCCTATATAACTACTTCCTGTTTAGTCGATTTAAAACATGAAAACTAGTAGTTTCTCTTCATCGTAATGTCCATGACCATTTTATTAAGGATGCTTAATTAATTGCAAATATTTAGAGAGTAGAACATGCTTAAGGGCCTAAATTGTGCAAAATATTTTTGGGATCTGCCAAATTGAAGTATGAACTTTAAGGGGTCCGTGACACTCAAATGGTTGGGAGCCACTGCACTGGCATAGACGAATTGGCTTCCTTTGTTCTTCTGTTGACAATGCTTTACTGCCAAAGATGGAAGAATCTTCGGAAGGCTCTGCTAAGTCGCGCAGGCCATCATGCAAGCCTTCGCTCCAGTTTTTATGACTTCCACAGAAATGAAATCGTGCCGTTGCATTAGTTGTGTGACTGAGTGCAGTAACTGCCTATAACACTGGCGCAAAACTTCAGAGAAATAGTTACCTCACACTTTAAGCCGCGTCTTCGGTATTTATTGCATTACGACCCGCATAAATTAATACACGGTGGTCCGGGCCGCAGTTTCCCATGCCCGAAAACTGATTTAAATAACATTAGACAATCAACGGCAGCATGAAAGTGGATGCTGTGTATTACATCTCAATGCAGAATGCGCTGTTAAAGCTTGTGCACAATAAACCGGAAACGAGAACCAGAACGGCTTATGACAGCATTAATAGACAAGGATTATACAAAATTATGATTCATCAAGGGATACATCCAAAGATAATCAGACTCGTCAAGATGACCATGGCAGAAACCATGGCTCAAGTGAAGATATATGGTGGTTCAACAGAACAATTTAATATTGATAATGGGCTGAAACAAGGGGATGCTCTAGCACCAATGCTCTTTCAATCTTGCTTTACATTGGGTGATAACACAGACAGATATAGACCCTAACAGCACTTTATTTTACAAGAGCGTTCAGATAGTAGGATACGCAGATGACTTGGATGTTATGGGACGATCGTTGACAGCAATAGAAGTGTATAAAGACCTGGAACAAGGAGCCGCTAAAATCGGGTTGCAGATAAATGCAAGTAAAATCAAACGGATGACACAAATAAGAAAATCTTCATGTTCCTTTCTTTTCAAAGATCCGGATCGAAGTCAGTTTTCCATTATTTATAATGAGCATTATTTAACAGAGACATGGACAACTACTAGCGTAAGAAGGATTTGAAACAACTGCCAACAGGCAAGCGATGGATCAACAAGTTAATTTGTTATAAGTTACTAGTGATTGGCTACAAAAATAAATATAATTACAAAAGTATTATAATTAATTAATTCTATTTTAAAATATAAGTATACTGGTATTAAAATATGCTACAAAAATGGTAAATTTGCTTTCGAAGGGAACAAGAGTAAGGTGGTCCGCGGAACTGTTCTGACTTAAAAAGTGGTCCCTACTTCAAAGAAGTTTGAGAAACTCTGCTCTAGACTAAATATTAATCTAGAGAAAATATAGTTTACATTATTCTTTATGATATCACCCCACAACTTTTACCTGGTATTACATTTTGTTTCCATAAACTTCATATTTTCACTCCACCCTATTAAGTGTGTCACCCCAACTTCCGCGCTATATCGGGCTTTTACTGTAATATCCCCAATTTTAGGGAAAAGGAAACTGTCCGTATTTTGTATCCAAAATTATGGCAACCCTAGTAATGAGGATGGCAGGCCGATGTCGAACTCGAGACCCCGACGCACCGAGAGTCACGTTGTGCTGTGAGCCAACACGTCCGACAGGAGTGAAATGTTGAAACAAAACAAACAAGAACCCACTGCATGTCAACCAACCAGTTTCGTGATGTCAGTGGCATCCCCGAGTGAAGCGTGGGTGCCGGCCAGCCGGGCGAACGCACGCTGCAATTCGTCATGGCGCCCTTGAAGACTGCTCTGATGTCAATATGTGGATATAGCCAGCCGGAGATGGTGCTGACTCAGTGTTTGGCTACCTGGACCTTGGCGCCCTCCCGAGCAGGCCCGAGTCCACATGAAACAATGGCGATGTGAGAACTTCATAGGATGCACTCGAGATTCAATCTCCGATCTCTGTCGTGGTCAGAAATTCGATAGAGCTTCGTCTGGGTCAACGGCTGTAGTTGTTAATTTCTCACAGGGTCATTGTCATTCTAACGCCCATCAAGATTGCAGTCTCCATGGAGACGTCATGCAAAGGTTATAATATGTAGGGACCGGATTTTTATGTAATTACATATTATATCCTTTCAACCTAACTGTACATAAATAATAAATCTTTGCGAATCTTGTAATTTCCATTAATATATTAAAATTTGATGCTACATATTGTTACATATTTACCCCACATTACATATTATGGCTTGGTATTACATAAACCTACATATTTAGAGGTTTTATTCATTTTTACTTCTCTAAAAGGGGGGAAAAACTTCTGCTGGGGAAGTTTACAATTTGAAATACACAGATTTAAAAAAACCTTTTTACCTACCCAAGAAAGGATATATTTCGGGACGAAACATAACGTCTTAGTTCCAGAAAGTAATAGACAACCACCCACTGTAAATAGAGGGAACAAAGGGCAATCTTTCTCATACAACTACCTTGTATTGTAAAAATCACTCAGAAAGTAGCGTTGCTTTCATGCGGTGGGGTGGGACGAGGACGACATGATTTGTCTCCAACTATAATTGTTCTACACACGTCTTAACAAGCCGTTCCCAAGCAATTTGCAATCTTACCCACCCTCTTCCTAATCCTTCCAGGGAAAACCCGTGTCAAGTCTGACATGAGCCGCAATAAAGTAGCCAACTTTTGAAAAGAAGCTGGAGTAAAGGAACAAACTGGAAAGATGTTGAAAGAATAAAATAAATAGCTTTTCAGATTATTGCTTGACCTCTTGACCTTAGTAGACCTTTAGGAAATGGGATTTTCCGAGCAATTGGAAAGTAAGGTTCTCCGCTGGAATAATCCTACCCTTCTGAATGAGACAGGAATGTCACTTTTCAAACAAAAGTTTGTAAATGCCTATAGTTTGAGGTTTCAGTAGGGACTTTGTTTCTTACAGGGAGCAGCTAAAATGCATGTGTCCCACATCTCCTCTTATTTTCTCCTAATCCAGTAAAGCGAAACAGTGCTTCCAGTACTGTTGTGTCATTCATTTCACTCAGTTCTCTAGTTTTAGTACTTACACTATACAGTGCAAGTGAGTTTATCTACTGCTTTTAACTAACTAAAATGGCCCCTGTATCTTCAACCCTAACGACAAAAATAGCGATGGACGAAGCTTTCACTACAGATGGAAAACCTAATATGTCAAGTGTGCGGTAAAAAAGTCGGGTGCTCTATGAAATCATAACTGGACAGTCTTACCTATCCTATACCTGCCAGATATTGATATTATATTTTCATGATTTTACATATTTTGGTACATATTCAGCTTATTTTTCTTACATAAATATGTACATATTTCACACCTTGATATTACATAAAAATCCTGTCCCTAGTTGTATGTATTTACTACGTTTCCATGGAGTATTAGAATCGATTTGAATACGCTTATCGTATTGAAACTTTAATGAAAAGAGAGATTCAAAACGGTCTGAGTCTCAAGGTCAATACACGTAAAAAGTGAATCGGATTGAATTTCACGAAAACGCGTATCGTATTCAAAACGATATCGATGCGCTAAGCGCGTGAACGATCGTCATTTGTTTAAAGTGTAATGTTTTGTCAGTAATTATGTATGGTTAGGGTTACCATGAGAAGAAATTCTATAGGAAGACTTGGAATCTAAAATAAGAGGACATTGCTGAAAAAAGTAGGACTTTCCAAAAATTGGTATGAACAAAATTAAAGATAAAAACAATGGCTCACCTTAGTTTTCTCACTAGTTGCTGGATCATTATTACATCTGTACCCTACTTATCGGTGCACAAGAGTCTGAAGAGACAAACTTATATCTTGTAACAAATAACTATGGAAGTGTTCACAGGACATGTCGTTGAAATTATATTTCACCATGATGATACCTCTGACTGTCTCCGTTAGCATGCGATTTCGTTCTTTTGTCCATTGAGCAGATATTAGGGAAAATATTCTCTCAACACTTCCATTGTGACTTGAGATAAATAGAATTGACATATTTTTAAGAGTGTTGAGAAAGTTTCAGTGCTCGCAGAACTATTGGAATTTGAAGAATTTTTTTACCATTGTTTATCTAAACTTAAATCTTTGTCCAAAATAACTTGATTGGCATATCTTTGTATATTGTAGAACAAAATTGATAAAATAGCTTAGAATCATGAATAGTGACATTTTTAAAGTGTAAGAATTCAATGCATGTCAATAGGTCATCATATTTTATGTTTTTTATGTGCTCCAGCTTCAACAATTGAAAGCAGTTAAATTCTTTCATAGGTTTTCACCATTTGTTTAGATATTCTATGCATAATATCGCACATTATTCAATATTCACATTAATTCTAGTTGAAATGCGAAATGCCGAACATTTCAAATTTTTTTAAAATGCCTGTCGGACAGGATAAAATGGTTAAAAAAGAGGACATGTCCTCTTTTGCCGGACGGATGGTAACCCTATGTATGGTAAGTTGAAAAGTCGTGTTACAATATACAATATTTTGTATTTTCCTAAAAGTCAATATTACCATTCTTCATTAACAGCCAGAATATTAAGTTTTCAAGCGCTTCATTAAGAAAACACAACATTGTTTATAGCTACGGCCTACAGGGTGATCAACCTGCTAATATGTCGGTGACATGTTAACCAACTTATCTACTTTCTGAACTTCAACTTCCGTATTCAAATCGATTTCAATACGTATTGAAATTGCATGAAAACAGGGTTCGGTGGGACCGTATTCAGCACGGTAAACATATTCAAATCGATTTGAATACTCCATAAAAACGTAGTAATTATCAGGACCGGAATTGGAAAGGAAACAATAAAGTTTTATAGCAAATATTTATCTTATTTTCTTAAAAGAACTGAGTAATGTGTCAGTTGAGGATAGCAAACTTCGGAGATTGAAATGAAGGCTTTTCACATCAAACATCAGCACGTTAAACAGTGTTTTGTCGTGCGCTACTAATCGACATTTCATAAATTGGATAAAACACATTCTTACACCACCACAATCTTCACGATTCTCCTCATAATTTAATTCATCCACCACCTTATGAATTTTTTCACTTGGATCCTCCGTCTCAAACTTCTTGTTATTCTTTTTTTCATCATTGTTAACTTCACTCTGCGCTTCATGATACCATCTTCACTCCCCACCTCATCACCTTCATCCGTTATCTCATAATTCTCATCATCCTACACCTCATCTTCCGCCTCATTAACCTCATTTTCACCCTCAGCCTCATCATCCTAATTTTCATCTTCCGCCTCATCATCCTCATCATTCTCATTTCCACCCTCCACATCATCATTCTCAACTTCAACCTCCGCTTCATCATCTTCATCCTCCACATCATCATCTTCATCTTCATCCTGCGCCTCATCATCTTCATCTTCATCTTCCTTCTCATCATCATTACCTTTATTTCCCGCCTCATCATCCACATCTTCATCTCCACCTCATCATTCTCATCTTCACCTTCCAACTCATCAACCTCATCTTCATCCTAAGATCTATCCTCATGTTCGTCCTACGCCTCATCATCCTCATTTTAATCCTCCGCGTCATCATTATTTTCATCCTCGCGTCATCATCCTCATTTTCATCCTCCCTGTCATCATTATTTTCATCTTCCACCTCATCATCCTCATTTTTATCCTCCGCTACATCATACTCATTTTCATCCTCCGCCTCATCAACTTGATTTTCATCTTCCGTCTCATCTTCATCTTCCTTCTCATCATTTTCATCCTCCGCCTCATCATCCTCATCTTCATCCCTCGTCTCATCATCCTTATCTTCATTCTCCGCCTCATCATCCTCATTTTCATCCTCCACCTCATCATTCTCATTTTCATCCTCCGCTTCATCATCCTCATTTTCATCCTCCGCCTCATCATCTTGATGCTCATCCTCCGTCTCATCATCCTAATTTTCTTCCTCTGTCCCATCATCCACATCTTCATCCTTCGCCTAGTCCTCCTTTTTATTATTTGCTTCATCTTCATCCTCTGCCTCATTTTTCACACTACAGGTGTTGACCTTCAGTCTAATCTTTCCACTCATCATTCTCATCATCCGCAAATTCATATTCATTCCTTTCATCGTCCCGCTGCTCCACAATATCCTCTCCATTAATTTCAACCTCCTCGAACTTCGCTTCCTTCCCCTACTCCTCTGTATATTCTATGCAGAATCTCACCACCTTTATCCACTCCTCTTCATCATCCTCATCTCTCTTCCGCCTCATTATAAGGTTGGAGAAAAGTATGTACTTCTCATTCTCATTGTCATTAGTTTATCATCCTTATTTTTAGTTTCATTTTCATTCTCGGCATCTTTTCATTACTCTTCCTCATCTCAAAATCACGATAAGCATTGGGTATCTTTCGACTCGATTCATTTCCACTTCGCTAAATATTAAGTAAAAGCTAGATAGTACGACACAAGGTAACGCAATCATTCTTGCTCATGCAGTCAGGACAGAGTTTGATAATGACTTGAGACAAACAACAAAAAACACACTCAAATCCCACTAGGGAGAGGAATTACTAATTCAATTTTGCTCACTGTATCTAACAACGAATTCTTGCAACGTTTTTCGTTTTCATGAGGGAGCATCAATCTACTGGCTATTTGCATAAAGCAGTAAACAAAACAATGGAATCGTTGACGTCTTGCTTTAGCACAGTGATCGCTCTGTTCTCACATTACCTTCCCTGTGAATAGTAACACGATCCAGACAAATGTCTGCATATGTGAGCAATGAATGAGTCTGCCACCTTCACGTGCGTGGAAATGAAAATGGAAATTTCTCAAAGAATTCCAATCGTACATGTTCCCAAGGCAGGAGAGAGAGAAAAATGTACTGAGACTCGAATATGTTAGCTGGGAGGTCTAAACATGTTTTGCACATTACCCCAAAGAATTTATATATTTCTCTTGCATTTAGAATATACATATATTCTTCAAAGATATTCTATAGCACAAGGAGCTATAAAAATTTACAGACCTTTCTAAATTGGTAGTAGGCCTATGTCTAGTGTCTAGAGTTCACACTCTAGCTCATCTGCCTTCGTTTATGGCGACAAGAAATAATATCCATGAGATCACATGACACTGGAAAAGAGCAGTTTCCATTAATTTTATCGGTATTGCCATACGTGCAAAGAAGACTAAGACATGGTTATCGAAAGAAAAAAATGTGTGAATTCCAAATGATCCAATAGAACAAGTGAACAGCTTCAGATTCTTGGGGTGTATTGTATGCAGTAACACGAGCGTTGTCAGGATGTCAAAAGGAGAATATCAGTGACAAAGTTTTTTAATAGAGAAAGGAGCATCTTCTGCGGACCTCTGGAGAAAGAATTAAGGAAGATACTAGTGAAGTGCGTTCTGTGGATGGAGCGTGGCATTTCATGAGGCACAAAAACTGAATATTACGACAAAGGAAAGGAAAAGGTCTAGCAGCATTTCAAATATGAATATTGAGAAGAATGTAGCGTGTGAAGTGAGTAGATAAAATAAAAGTGAAGGTGTTCTAAAAAAATGGGTGAAGAAAGAATCATGCTGAAACTGTTCAGTAAGAGGAAAAGAAATTGACTGGGTCACTGGCTAAGATGGATACCTCACAGCAGTACTCTTTACCTGTTGCACGGGTATTTGCACGCTTGCAATTTGAGCATTTGTTGCTTTACCTAGCCCAAGACCTCTTAAATTCAATGGCCATAAAACTTTCAAAATATTTTCTTTTAAAATAAAACAGAGTATTTGAATTTAGAGCTTCTATCTTACATAATAAACAAATATTTCTGAAAAAGACTTTTTCATTGGAATCCCCAGTTTGCCTGGAATGGCTGTAGTCTTTGCCCCCCCCTTTTCATGAAAAAAAAAAAACTTTAAGTTTTCTTCATACTAATTGTAAGTTCACGTTGTAGTCGTTAGCTCATATACAGGTGCGGCAATGAATCGGGTGATTTTGAAAACGTTATCATGGG
Organism: Periplaneta americana; assembly: GCA_025594305.2. Lineage (NCBI taxonomy): Eukaryota > Metazoa > Arthropoda > Insecta > Blattodea > Blattidae > Periplaneta > Periplaneta americana. The sequence goes on along the minus strand of JAJSOF020000035.1, from coordinate 48,304,431 downwards.
TGAATGACCAAATTTATTCACCTTTATCACAGACGAACACAGAGTATACATATAAGCATTTAGTTTACAAGCAATTTAACTGAATGAACAGTCCTTATTTTTGCGAAAATAACGTCCTGCAAATGACCACCATCCCTCTGTACGCACTCGGTAAGTCATTTCCTAACATCACTCACTACTCTTTGCAGCATAGCCACTGGAATTCGTTCAATTTCTTCCCGAATTTGGTGTTTCAACTCCTGACTCGTGTGTGGTACTGGAGCATTAAAAACATGAGATTTCAAGTACCCCCAGAGAAGGAAGTCACAGGCTGAAAGATCGGGAGACCTAGCCGGCCATCCGATATCCTCGTGTCTGGAGATAACATGGTTAGGAAACAAATTCCTCACAGCTCAAAGTTACGAACCCAGATCTTGATGGCATGAGGTGATGGAACAGCATCTCCGAAATTCACGCTGAGCGATCACGTAACTGTCGCTGATTTTGTAAGATCCTTTTACAGCATAAGCACGTTGCGCTCCTGACCACAACTCCATTGTAACTAAAATGCTTCGAAGTGCTTTACCAGATGGCGTCACCCTCATTTCCCCCACTCAAGCCAAAGCAAAATAAGCAAAATCGTCCGATTGACTGCTGCACCATGGATGAATATATAATAGGATGCAAAACAGCGTTCGGCACCATCTGGCGGAAGGGGGTTCAAATAAGATGATCAGCGCCCGTCGTCGTGGGTGGTGAACATTAGAACTACGTGTTGGGTAGATTATCCTGAGTTCTCTATTTATCCGCTTCATTCGAGACGAACAGACGATGCTCGAAAAGGCAAGATGGCAGCCAGAAACTTGTAAATGAGTGGACATAAAGTGATACTAAGTGTGTGTCTAAGCAGTGTATGTTAAACAGTGATGTTTATGGACTTTGTAAAAATAGTGTTGTTGAATGTATTGTAAAGTAACAGTAATATAATAAATTGAACTATCTAAGTAGTTTTTGCACTGTACACTAAATACCCAAAGAATACAATCCCAATTATCTAACCTTTTGCGTTATTTTCTGTCTCTATTTGGTTTTATTTTAATTGGGTAGTGTAAAATAGATTCGTCTCTTTTATCTTCCTGTTGGCTCCGGTAAGAATTTTCAGTGAAAGATGGTGTGAGAAATAAAAATGTAAATGTTTTATTTTAAATTGGTTTAGTTGAGAATATCGATGAGGGTGGGAGGGAAGGAAGGAATATTTTCTGCATAGTTTAACATTTTCGTCACCAGGTGCGCTGCTAAATCCATGGAGTAATTAGTTTTTGTTTTCGCTACTTGGTGCGCTGCTAGATGTAATAAGTTCTCCACCGTCCAAGGGATGGCAGCAAGATCAGTTTCTACATTAGCGCCTTTAGCATGTGTTACGGGAAACTCAGTAAGTTTCGCATCCTATTATATATTCATCCATGGCTGCACCTTGTATTTGCGTTTCAATTATTTGTATGTTTCTAATTGCGTTTAAAAAGATAAGTATTAAACGATTTTCTTCCATTACTGGAGGAGAACGTTAATTTGAACGAAACATGTCTATTAGAACTCGTGTAACGACTCTGCCTTCACTTACGCCATAACATTCCTTTCCTGGTATGTAAATAAATGCAAGCCTTAACTACTTTATGTGACTGTTAATGTAGTGGTTTATGTAAAGAGAGTGAAGAACTAATTGAAGTAATGACTATTCTTATCCTGAAAAAAGCGAAATCACGAACATGCGGAGCAAGATAATCTATCAGAAGATGCAAGTACATAAAACCTTTAAACGAACAATCTAAAGTCATTTATTATACTATTACTCTACAAGCATGTCATGAGGATGTATACTGAAGGAAGTTGTGTAACGCAAAGTAACTGATTATGTCATTGAAAATCTTGTAACAATAAAACAATTAGTTCAGGTGTATCATCACTATTCTTATTCGGAGAAACGTCATTCATTTCCTCTTACTAGGATGGGTTACATGTTCTCACAGTACATACCGTCGGTTTACAAGCAAAACACATTACGTCAAAAATAGCCTATTACTTCACCGAAAAAGGGCGTTTTTCTTCTGACAAAACTGAATCTTCAAAATATTATTTTTAGTAAGTTGTTTCACTTTAAGTATATTTCGTTTTCCAATTTTAAGTTTATACAGACTGATTCACGAGGATTTACCGTCACTTACGGAGCTAATTTCCGAAAACATTCGGAGCAAAAAATGTGTCCTAATCTCAATATTTTAAGAATTACACTAATTTGAAGTTGTTTGTAAAATACCATTAGTCTTTAGTTTTAAGGGTAAAATAATATTACAGATAAATATTTAACTATTCAGGAGTATCATTTCTTTAATTAGCTAGTTTTCTGAAGCTAAACATGTGTTGTGAATTCCATAGTTGCTTCGTACAGATGATACTAAACGTACTAAAAAAGTAACTGAAATAAGAATATCTGTGGGGAACGCCCACTTTGTGACCTCTCTGTATATTTTGCCTAAAGTTTAGCAACGCCTTGGCAAATCTTCGAAAGACGTGAATTTTTATACTCATTATTAGCAGCGGAAAAACTCCTGTCTATATCGGTATTCTTTATTTTTAAGAGTGGATTAAGTTCTATTTATTTGTTTGTTTTTTTTTACACTTCTTTGGTTTGCTGCATTGTATTGTTCTCAGTAAGAAAATGCTTACGAAGTTTGTTTTTGAATACTGCTTTAAATTCCGACAGTTTCTGAAGTCACTGGCTTTTTATCACTCTTTGTTAATTTCAAGATCTTTTTACTTTGTTTTACGAAGTATAGACGAAGGTATTATATTGCTGTAAATAAAATCGACTTATCTTTGTTACGCAGCCTCTCTGTGTTCAGCGATTTCCACTGATTTGTACAGAGTTGTATCGTTTTCATATAGAGTATCCCGAACGGACTACTTTTGAAATCCTACATGAAAATTGAGACAAAAATTTTGCCTACAAAAATTTCACCTAAAGAATTTTAATTACACAATTCGGCAACACTGCACAACATAGAATGTCTCGGTAGTCTATTGTAGTGCAATGTTTACTATGTTTGTTATTACAACTAACGAGCAATGAAATGCTAAGTAATGAATCAGCAAATACTACAGTGCGATCGAAAAGTCTCTCCGCAGCTCCATTAGTTCTAGCAGGACGAATAGGACTTTTATTCGTCCTGGTTCTAGTAATCCTGTAGAAAATTGGCACTTCCCCATTCATTCCGGTTTGACAACCTCACACCCTTAGTCCATCATATGCTATGAATTTTCTGCCTAGTGGATTCTGGCCAGTGATTTATAGGTTCTATATGATTTATACCATATATTTCCCTTTTTATTATTTCATATTCTTCATTTCATTTTTTTGCATTCTTCCATAGAAGCTGATATTGATTCTGGTATTTACCTTTTTAATCCACTACAAATTCCACTATTAAATACAGCTATTTTATTAGCATCAGGAGTTACTGTAACACAAACACTGCGGAGAGACTTCTCGATCACATTGTTTTACGAAGTTATGAAGGAATATAATGTAACACAAAGAATGCCTGCATTAGAAAAAGATATTTACAATAAAATATCAGAATAAAAAGAGATAGGTAATATTAAATATGAGTGTTTAGCTAATAAAACTTTCAGCTTGAGCTACAATCACAGGAATAATATTTATTTTCAAATACAGAGTTGGCATATTCATTCAGTCATAGTGTTCTGCCGGAAGGCAGGTATTTCACTGCAAATCCAGTGTTCTCCAGTCTTGCCTATTTTAGTCTCCGCATATGATTCATGTATACCTTAATATTGAGTTGCCATAAAGCGCAATTAAAAATTCTCCGGACGAACTTTTGTCACTAACATTTTCGTCTCCAGTTTCATTCAGAATTCTCAAAATGTAGTCCCTATGCGTGAATTTTTGGACATTCTCTATATACAAAACAAATCAATAATATACTCAAAATAAAAACCATTCTCATGGGTATATGCTTATTTGGTTAAATCAAATTATTCTTAAAGTAAAAGAGACGCCCACGATTTTAACTATATTATATCAACTAGAATTCTCGTGTATTAATATGTAATGATTTCTGCATCTAGTTCTTCACAGTGACATTCTGTCTTACGTAATTATGTTCATGAGAACATTTTTATTTATAGACAACGGATCTATTGACGTGATCTTCACTAATATAGAAATGTTGTCAATCCGTCAGGCAACTTATTATTTATTGCGTGTATAATTACTTGATAGCCTATGTGAGCCGCGCAGACAATGGTAATAACTGTTCTTAAAATTTACAATTGAAATTGATTCTCCAACTCATGTCCAAAAAGAATAAGCTTAATGTCAGCCTTTGTGCAAAGCCGTAACATCCTGTTCCTCCCCACTTTTGTTTTTGTCCCGTAGTCTATGTAACCAGCCAGACAACAAACTGAAAAAAGAAAAAAAAACTACTTATACATTTCTTGCTTGTCTTACTGTTTCATAAAGTATGAAGACAAACTAGGTGACGCTAACAATATATTTCGGGATACCACAATTTTAGGTGTTAATTAATTCATTCATTCCATTGCTTTCAGCCCAAGAGCACTTCTTTCACTGGAAACCCTATTTTTCGCCGTCCTCTTAGGGCCGGTATTATAAACGCTGTGTAAACCTTACGTTCAGTTTAAATTCAAGAATCGTGCTCTATTTCTACAGAAATATCCTGGTATTAAAAAATCATCTGATTCAACAGTCCAGAATTAGTTGAAAAAAGAAAAAAAGAAGAAGGCACATGAATTTCGTTCTAAGTGAAAAAAATAAACTAGATAATGTAGGCTAGAACAGTCTCCCACGAAATCGTTAAAAACGTTTCCGTTAAAAAAATAACTCAATAGGCGGGTGTACCTGAGAGACTAGTTTAAAAAGAACGAAATTATTAAAACTAAAGCCTTAAGCCTTGGTTTTTCTGAACCGACGCATGCGACGTGCAAGGTGTGAGGCCCGCCTCGCACAAATCCGGACTACCGAGAGATAGTAAGTGGTTTCTATAACTGCGAGGTGCGAGGTCTGCGTACCTCGCAGTTATAGAAACCACTCACTACCTCTCGTGTAGTCCGGATTTGTGCGAGGCCACTCTCGCATCTCGCATGTCGCATGCGTCGGTTCAGAAAAACCAAGGCTTTATAAGACAACAGTCGTTCATAAATTGATTGAAACGGACCATGTTCCTAGAATGCTATCGATAGAGAAGAAACCCAGCGAGTGTCGAGAAATCTTTTGAAAAGATGTGAAATGTCCATTAAATAGAATGATCGACAGTTCCAGCACTTATTTAAAGTTAAGCCAATAAATTATATCTGTAATACAGGGACATAATTTTATTTTTACTTCAATTCTTATTGTACCTGAGTTTTTAATGTACTTCACTCCCACCCCTCTACTAGTAAACTTCCAACCGTTCTCCACACAGAACGAGGCCGCCCGCATATGCAGTACTGAGTTAGTATAGTACGTTCCAGAAATATGTTCGCGTTTTCCAGTGCCGAAAGAGCTTTCAATATTGAATCATATTTTCGCACAGGTCGTCCGTTTGCCTACGTCGCATCCCGACTTCCCCCCACCTGCTTCTGTTCGCCCCTCTGTAAAGTCTAGCAGCTGGGCTGTCTTACTCTTTTCTGAAAACATTAATTTCTCTTAGGAATTGGACGTCTACGTAATATTATACAACTGTTTAAAATAACTTAAATAAAAGGGCCTCGTTAAGTAATTAACAGTCACGTGATTCCCTCCCCCCCCTTTCTACGACCCTGCGACAAAACCACTTGAACGGACAGTAGATAGCAATTCTGAGTAATTTTATCTTTTCGGATCGGGCAGAAGTGAAGATTAAATTTACAGTACATAAGGTACTCTTTGCCAGAGTAGGTAGGCCTATAGAATGATTTCAACATGAATTACTCGTACGAAGGACGAAACTGGTAATTGGAATTAGGTACAATAGTCTAGTGCGATAATATGCACAAAAGAACTAAAGCCTTTATCGAAATGAATGGCCACCATTTTCAAAAATGTGTTTAAATATCCACATTATGATTATCTTTCAATTTAACTTCATTCTCTATATTGCACGCTAATGTGCTGTACACACAAATTCCACAATTTGGGACATCTGGCCGAAATCTACGGCTGATCACTAGGATCCAGAATACAAAGCAGAAGTTAAATTAAAGATACAATATGATTACGGAGAGAATACGGAACAATGATAAATTTAAAAATAAAGTACAATTTGATTTCGGAGAAACGTGAGATGAAAATACATTGAAGAGTAATGAAATGAAGTAAAAAAAAAAAATTCATAGTATTATACAAGTGATTGTGTAAAATGGATAATGAATCTCTCAATACCATTAGACAAATTTTGTTAATGTCCTCATTAGAAAATTTAAGAGAAAGGAGAATGGTTTTGGTTAACTTAAATGAAGTTCCCCTAGCGCCAAAAAGAAGTCCTTTCAATACAGAATATACACTGCATAATTAATACGTCCGAATGGATAGCTCAGTTTGTGAGTAAAAACACTTATTGTTAATACTGTACTGTATTTTCATTAAACAAAAACCTAATGAAAATTATCAAACTCAAAATTGCGATATATCCTAGTTTACATAAATGGATGAACTACTTTTCTTCCCTCCTATACCTAGCAAGGTGATTTGTATTTTACGCCAGTATCATCGAAATCCAGTCTTGGAAGGGAGAGCAAGCGGTGTTTCCGGTTCTAGACGTTTAATCCAAAGATATAGCCAGGTTAATATTAAAAATGTTAGTAAAAATAAAATGATGTCCCTGTACAATGTACTGTATTAAGAATTCCGCAGACCAAGACGAATGCCAAAGCGAGTGCGAATGCGAACACGATCTATTCAACGCTCGGATGGTAATGCAGTGATACATAACAGTACGCTAGCAGTTCGCGCGGGCAGATGACCATTGCGATCAGTTTAGGAAAAAAATTATGGTCTGGACAGAAAAATAAAAATTACTGTTCTGTGGTATCATGCTGTACATATTGTCCGCGAAACTTATCTGGGCAGTTAAAAGAGAAACGCGCGGGGAATAGAGAGTCGCTTCTAGTGGAAGCGAGGAAAGAGAGAGGAGGACGGTCTACGACAGACATGTCAATTGATGCCCACAGGAGGAAGCGCGCGCTTTAGAGCCCAGGAGAGCCTGAGCGCTTTACAGCGGAAAGGAAAGAGACAGACGAAAGAGGTGGTATATGCCGCTTGGTCGAGCTATATTCAGGGATGGCCAGCACTGATTCAATGGATAAAGGGAAGAGAACTTATTAAAACTGTATCCATGTTAATTTTTAGATTTGTCTGAGAAGTATAAGTGCATTAAAAGAATGTAAGTTTTAATTTTAATGATCATTTTTCACAAGTTTGATTTTTTTATTCAAAAGAAATATTTTCTCAACTTTTCGTACAGAAAAGTGAAATTTTCAGGTATAAGCCTATTTATTTAGCAGCCTTACAGAATGTTTTCGTAAATCTAATATACCGTATATACGTATTACTGAAGATAGTGTATTGAAAATTTTGAAAATATTCGCATGGAAATTGTTTGTAAGGAAATGAATTAACAAAGCAACTACTGTTACATCATAAGCAAAAAATACGTGCCCATGTGTTGTAAAAATGTCAGCTCTATAGCTTCATCACATTTCGAGAAAATAATTTAATATTCTGATGATAGGAAGTTGCTCACAAATATCACCTTAAAAGCATAATGCGTTAAGAGTTTTGTTATGTAATATTAGTTACACTTAAAACAGATACAGTACCTAGGTAACTTTGCTTTGTACTGTAATATTGTTTTCATTAGTTTATTGATTACTTTTTTAAGGCTAAAAATACCATCAATATAAATTCCAACTTACCATGTCTTACTCAATCTCTTTCTTTGGAATATCACTTTCTTTATTAATGATGTTTCATCCACTTAATACAGTATAATACTGTATTATACTACTATGGAATTTAAATGAATATTCCTTCTTAACTCTCTATTATGTTATTAAGATTTAAAACACAAGTGCAATATTAAGAAATCAGTGTTAGTACTTTTGTTTTACAGACAATATAGATAATATTAAACAGAAAGAAGCCATATAAAATAACGACATAAAATTTCACGTTCCGTTCGAAGTTTGTGCACCACTGTTTTCTTAATCCAACAGGTTGCTTATTCATATATACAACCCTTCCTCTTTCCATACTTAGCGATTGCTTCCCGCGCACGACGTCAAGGTCAGAAAAATGCGCTTACTTTGATATCACTGGTCTACGAAAAGGGTAAAATACATTTGATTGCTTAGTTTGATCGAAGAGTTCGTTGTACTTACAGTTGTGTATTATTATTATTATTATTATTATTATTATTATTATTATTATTATTATTATTATTATTATTATGTTACGGTATATTTATTAATATTATGCCATGTTCTAATAGAACATATTCATGAATATCCTTATAAAATCTTTGAAACGTAATTTTTCAGTCATCCAATTCTGAACAAATTTTGACGTGTGTTTAATTTTGTATAATAAAAAATGCTTGTGTCATTATTACATATATATATATATATATATATATATTCAACAGTTATTTGTAAGTATATGATAGCTGAGACACTTAACATAACAGAAAAATGCACGGAAACAAAATGTAATGAAATATATGTAATTTTATTTTAAAGTTCAAGGGAAATATCGCGGGGATTTTTCAAACCCGGTAACCGATGTCCCATATTCATTATGCAGCTGAGACACTTAACATGTAACAGACCTAAAGCTCTTCTACTTGAAAGACTTTATGTATCGCTTACTATCAGTATTTCACGGTCATATACGAATTGTAATAAATTGGAGTTGTGATTATACTGTATTGTACACAGACGAAGGAAAATGTAACTTATTTATATTTGTTATTTTGTGAATCTATACACTTTCATCTACCATATTCAATGGAATGCACTGAAAATAAATACCGAATGATGTTTTTGTAACGGTACGTACAACTGCTGCAGCGATGGTCAGGTAGCTAGCAGATAGCTACGGAGACAGTGAGAGAGCACTAAGGATTCGAGCTGCCTAGATAACTTGCGCGGATAGTATACAGAAATCTGATCTCAACAATAAATTGTAACTTTTCGTTCTGAAAAGAGTTTTAAAATGTTACATTTGTTCGGGTTAAATTTCTACACATTTAAATAACAAAACTAAAATTCTTTCAATCATTTATTGTCATAATACTCTGCTGTCTTAAATTGACTGAGCATATTTGGAATTAAATAAATGACTTTCCCAAAACGCGCTATACTCTTATAGTTTTTCCATTAATATGCCACGTATTTTACGGTATGATGTTTTATGAATGATAGTACTATGAAATGCCTGTCAGTTTAAAGTTTAGGCTACACGCATGTCTTTGGATATCATTATTAAACTCCAGCATAAACAGTTAAAGATGGAATTCGAACTTATTACAGTACAAAATAAATAATGAATGTAATCCCATGTGCTAATGTAAAAATGTGATTGTGTTTGGATACATGATAAATTTTACTATTTGGTAAACTGTTACAATACAAAGACCTTCATGGTAAGCCTGGACAGTAGACAACCCCCACAAACATATACCTCCGCGTAACTAGTTAGGCGATCTTAAAGAAAACAAATCGCCTGGAAATATTAACTAATTTAATAACATGTATTTTTCCATGTCTAAAAAATAACATCGAAGATTTAGAAATTTGTTACATAATGTGGTTTAGTATATTATTCTCGATTACCTCTAAAAATATTTGCACGTGTATCCATCCCACTCTGTAAAGTTCCTTGAACCACATAGAAAATTTTGTCATTCATAATAGTAGTACAAACACACAGCAACCAACAGTGAATGATTATTTTTTCATATGAAATGAGATCTTATTTGCAGTTTGCACTGTAATTAATGCGCGATAAAATATGTTTCGTATGAAGTGATCTAAATTGTTTCTCCCATTTCATAAATAATTTTCCGTCTATAGCGCTGTCCCGCTTATTACGCTTGAATAGGGTGACCAGATGTCCTCTTTTGTCCGAGGTCCTGGGCTTTTGTTTTGTTTTTAAAAAAGGGGTCAAGAAATTTCCTCCTTTTCTCTGAAATAATCTGTATAAGCCTGATATTTTTAATTATCTGATTTGACGCCATTTTAAAGTAATTTGCCTGTAAGCAGCATCGACGGAATATAGGCTACTCTTTCTGTCCTCTTTAATAATTATAGTTTCCTTGACTTCCATATGTAGGTTAACTCTAAATCATTATTATTAAGTTTTATCGTAATTATTTTGTAATAAAATATTTATCAACATACTTCTAAGTGTGATATAAGCCTAAATCTGTACTGTAAATATTTTGTAATAAAATAGATATTGACGTAATTTAAAGTATAATATAGTCCTAAGCCTAAATCTAGGTAGCCACTGGCGTACCTCAGTCGGCTAAGGTTCTTGCTTGCCGATTCGGAGCTGCGCTCGGGAGCGGATTCGATCTTCGCTTGGCTTGATTACCTGGTTGAATTTTTTCTGTGATTATCTCCAACCATAAGGCAAATGTCAGGTAAGTCTGGTGGCAAATTTCAGCCTCATTTCGATTTTAAATATCTCGCTATCACCATAACATAGTAGTTGATATAGCGTCGTTAAGTAACCAAGTAAAAAATAAATACATCTAAGTACATAATATTGTCTGTCCTCATTTTTCGAACAATGTCCTCCTTTTTGAAGCTTTGGGTTCTCTTTTTTTTTTTATCGAAATGAATCTGGTCACCCTATATTTGAAGACTACGGTCCCATGACGAGCGCATTAACGGGATTCCAATCTTCAAATATAAATTCCTTCAAAATTTGTTTCTCAGTTTCTTTATTATTTATACATCAATAATATGAAAAATACCCATAAAACGTGTATTCTTTATAATATATTCGTAGTAGTAAAATACAGACTAATTCGTAAATATCTAGATTACGTAAAACCATTGTGTGAAAGATTACTTATGCCCGATTTCTGGTACACCTTAGTTAACTCAGTTACTTAACTGCTCTTTAAAATTTAACTGCACTGATAACATTCATGAGTTTCCGGAAAGTTAAATGTAGATTTATCAGTGCTTGTAACTAACAGTTGAGGTAACTTCAAGTTCAGTATCTATTGTCGTCCATAGACGTCTCCAAATATTTTGCTAGTGATTTTTTTTTTAATTATTTATAGTTACTTTTGTTTGCAACAGTTTTCAGCATAATATGGCTGACAGGTCCATCAGTGAGCTCTATTCTAGTAAAAAGTGCAAGGCGTTTTAATTAAAAACCATGTGATAAGCGATAGTGTACATGTACACTTCCATCTCAATCGTAATATGATTAAAAAAATAATAATTGTTGGTATTTGGCGTGATCATCGAGGTGAATAATACTAGTGAAGAGAGGGCTAGATTTAACTTCTGCATCAAAACTGCAACCATATTCAGCTGTGTGGCTATGGCAGCCATACTGATAAACATGTCAAAATATTTTACTTTCATCCATATGAATGCTTTCATGTATTCAAATCGACTTTTCAGAGTACGAAATACCATTGGCATTAATAAAACATCCAAGAACAAAATATTTTTCGACTGACGACATAGAATCTATAGTTGATGACGAAAATTGAACTTGAGATGTTCAAAATTATGTTTACACACACACATTATTATCCTAATATGTCATAGGAAGTAAAACATTTACTGTAAGTAACGTAAATAAAAAGTCAAATTTTTAAAACTATACAGATAATACAGTAAATAAATTTATTGTGATCTATATTATTATTATTTAATATCGGTTATTATAGTTTACAAAACAGTAATGAAAGCGTCGCATGTCGGTATTTGTTCTTCAAAACAGCTAGGTAACTACAGATCCCTTCATAGTTATCAGTTGAAGCATCAGATAATACTGTAAAGATGACGATAACTTTTGTTTTTATAACTGATTTTAAACATATAAGCAAGTTAACTCATAGATAACTCTCTAATTTACAGGTAACTGCCTTTTCAGAAACTGGGCATTATTCTGTTAACAACTATGTTGAGGAAAGATATCTCCTCTTGTCGGTATTTTCTGTTTCATAGTCCTCACGAATCGCCCGGGATGAATCCCATGATATTACACACTTGCTTTCAATTCACTGGGAGATTAGAGCGACCTTTAGAGAGAAGGTAACAGACTAATCGCTGCTTTGTTATGCTACTCTGAAATTATAACTGCAATTCTTACAAGGTTGTGTAGACTTAAGAACGCGGGCGCCAACAACAGCTTAATTAAATGAAGACTGGAATGACAAATTGTTACCGGTCTGACACTGCGACCGCAATGCATACATCACTTTTTAACCTCCCACTGCAAGAAAGCCTCCGTAATTGGTTGCGATAGAAACTGTAAGAGGTCCAGACTTGTTGCATTACATAGAACGAGCTGTCAAGCTGTTTTATATATGCGATAACCACACTGAAATTCTTATTGAAGTCTTGTACATAAACAAAAAGAGTGTTTTAGGTCTAAAGTTTAGGGATTGAAGAGCGTGTTTCTCTGCTCATTCAATCACAATATATCTGTTTCTTTATTCCAGTCCAGCGTTTGATCACTCTGAATACAAATTAGGTGTACGTCGATCATACTATCTTGGTACGGATAGCAAGTTACGAGTCAACGGTTCACGCTGCAGTCCTCCCAACATGCTACGGTATAACCAAAGCCATCGTTTCTGGCGCGTGAAATAAGTAATGGGAACGTTGAGAGCGAGTATCTTATCTTTGTCAAACAAAGCTGACAACTGTGATTGGTAGATTGCTGACGTCACATTTGTTTATTTGGTAGTACCACTCTCACAAGCAAACGTTCTGATGGGGGCAGATAAAGTTAAAATTTTTTCTTTCACCATGTTAATAATGTCAAAAGAAGTGCTTATACAAATTTTGGCAACTCGACCGCAATTACGAGGGCCGTAAAAAATAAGTTCGCCAGGAGTTAACAGAAAGAATACACAATTTCATTGGAAAAATTTATTGGAACAGATAAAGCAATTGTTGAGCTATTTTTTCAACATATTCCCACCGGAATTGAGACATTTGTCATATCATGGGATCGACAGAGAGGTGCAGACGGCTGTCAAACGCTGGTTCCGATCCCAGGCGGCTGACTTCTATGACACAAGGATACAAAAATTGATTTGCCATATCCAAAATAAGAAAGTGTTGAAAAATCGCAAAAACTATAACTAAGAGCAAATAAAATGTTTATATATATTTTTATAATTAGATCCTATGGATATATACACTTCCATGAACATTTTAATTTTTAAGTTTATGGGATTTCCCATTTGTTATTTTGGACGTGTTGACAAATAACATGTGCAAATGTCAATTTGTGTCTGTTTCAATAAATCTTTCCATGCAATTGTGTTTTTTTCTGTAAACGGCTCCAGGGAAAATCACTTTCTAGGCGTCCTCGTAATTGCCGTCGAGTGAACAAAATTGGTATAAATACTTCTTTTTGGCATTATTAACATGGTGGAAGAAAAAAAAATAACTTTTTTATCTGTCCCCATCAAAATGTTTGCTTGTCAGCCGAAGTGACAACAGATACCACTGACTGGACTGTGTACTCTAGGACACACCCCAGAAATGTCTTGCCTTTGACGCAGTCAGTGGCCAATAAGACTGACAACTGTGATTCAGAATGTCCAGAAACATTAAAAAAAAAAAACTGTAGACTTTGTACAGTCTTAATTTACTCACTTCCCTTAATGTATTTTTTCTAACTGGCAATGAAATTGTCGAAATTATTAGTGGCTGCCTGTCCATATGAATAAACACTAGCCAATATCATCTTCATCACTACTTTTTCTTTTTCTTATCTTTTCCAATATATGCATTTTGTCTGTTCTTCAATATTCTTCCTCCGTCATTTTTCCAACTTCATTAGCTATGGCTAACCAAGGCTTCAAAACTTATTCTTGCTATCTTTTCGATTATTTAATTTTCCAGACGACTTGATGATCAAACTGTCCAATATATAAAATGCAATTCTTCTTCTTCTTCTTCTTCTTCTGCTTCTCCTTCTTCTGCTTCAGAAATTAATCTTCGAAGCCTGTTCCCGTTATGAGATTATACGCAACTGGTCTTTCCAACGATTAGAAAGTATTCTTTGCCTTCATTTATTTTATTTATGACCATTCGGTACTGTTATAGCTAGGGAAAGGAAGTTCATGCATTTGCATATTTGTTCTCTATCGTTGTGTGAATATGCTGAAAGATTATCTACATGAATCACAAATTTCTGAATACAATGATATTACTTTTATTGTGCATAAAAGTGCATATTTTGGCTTTATTTATAAAGGCATCATATTTTAACATTTATGCAGGGAAACTGCATATCATGTATGTTTGTCTTTCCCTCATTTTTAAAAGTGTGTAACCTCGTAAACACGACTAATTTATGTTTATGAATTTTGAACGTAACGATGACGCCCTCATAGGGAGCCTCTCAAGTTAGCAATTGGTATTCCTTTAATGCAGTCTTTAGCAGGTTTCGATAGAAAATATCCAGTTTAACATCAGTTCCAGTAAATGTAGGAGATTAAATGAACGAGAAAATGGCAAATATTCTTTCCAAAAACCCTGGCTATTATCAACTTAAAGAAATTCAAGATATTCTCGAAGGAAAAACACCCCAAAAACCAACAAAATTTTCTATAGAACAGCTCGCAGCTTTTGTGCAAGCCCCTCTTACATCTTGTGACGTAGAACGAAGTTTTTCGCGCTACAAAGCTGTGCTGAGAGACAGCAGAAAACATACGTCACTGCTTAGTTGTGAACTGTAACAGCGTAAATGGAGCATTCAGCAATGAGGCAAACACTTCAAAATCCATAGACTAAACGTAAGTTATCTATACTTTATTATTCTGTTAAAATAATCTCAGACTGATAATGCATATTTTGTAGCATATTTATCTATTTTACGGCATAAATGCATACATATTCTTCACATTTTTGGGGCATCAACTTCCTTTCCCTGATTATGACTTAAATAGAAAGACGATGGAGACTCAGCACAAGAATGAGCATAGAAACGTTTCAGAGTAAATGTTTTTAAGGCTGCCGATAAGGTAAATATATCATTGATACTGTGTGTGGGCGACGCTTAGAATAACAAATTTGCAACGGTGACAGCAACACTGTGCTGAAAATGTGGACATGAAGGGTGAAGAGGTGCTATTTGAAAGATGCCCATGAAATATGTATTGATATGAATCCTAGTGTAGACGTTGTCACGTCTATCTCGTGAACGAGGTATTTCGGTGACTGTTTTCAATGAAATTGTTATGGTGTGAGAGTGTAAGTATAATGGCACATTTATTTTATGTATCACCAGAGAACAATTTACTCTGAGATTGATCAAAACGTGATGCTTCCCATTCTCTATCAGGAGCGTACGCAAGGCTGGGGGAGTTACTGGGTTTGAATCCTCCTCTTGAACTTAAAAAAAATACATATATTTCAATATATTTGATTGTTTCCATGGATTTTGTATTTATGTCTTACCTATCATATGCAAATAACTGTTGACTAAGAATATACAGGGTGAATCGTAAGTAATGGCATTAACTTCAATATGAAAATAAATGATTGAAATAATTTTAGTTTTGTCCTTCAAATGTGCAGAAATTTGATGCCAACAATGTAACTTATGTTAGATTATATTCTTCAGATCAAATTTATGAACATTTAAAGGAGAGAACTTACTTACTTACTTACTTAGTGGCTTTTATGGAACCCGCAGGTTCATTGCCGCCCTAACTGGTTGATATTAATATTCTCTATCATCATATCCCACCTCCCTCAAATCCATTTTAATATTATCTTCCCATCTACGTCTCGGCCTCCCTAAAGGTCTTTTTCCCTCCGGCCTCTCAACTAACACTCTATATGCAATTCTACGTGCTAAATGCCCTGCCCATCTCAAACGTCTGGATTTCATGTTCCTAATTATGTCAGGTGAAGAATACAATGCCAGTTCTGTCTTGTTTTCTCCATTCTCCTGTAACTTCATCCTTCTTACTTATAACTTACTTATGGCTTTCAAGGAACCCGGAGGTTCATTGCCACCCTCAAAACCCGCCATTGGTCCTAACCTGAGCAAGATTAATTGTCTCTATCATCATATCCCACCTCCCTCAAATCCATTTTAATATTATCTTCTCATCTACGTCTCGGCCTTCTCAAAGGTCTTTTCCCCTCTGGCCTCCCAACTAACACTCTATATGCATTTCTCGATTCGCCCATACGTGCTACATGTCTTGCCCGTCTCAAACGTCTGGATTTAATGTTCCTTTATGTCAGGTGAAGGATATAATGCGTACAGCTCTGCATTTCTCCATTCTCCTGAACTTCATCCCTTTTAGCCCCAAATATTTTCCTAAGAACCTTATTCTCAAAAACCCTCAATCTCGGTTCCTCTCTCAAAGTGAGAGTCCAAGTTTCACAACCATACAGAACAACCGGTAATATAACTGTTTTATAAATTCTAACTTTCAGATTTTTTGACAGAAGAGTAGATGACAAAAGCTTCTCAACCGAATAATAACAGGCATTTCCCATTTCATCCCTCTTAGCCCCAAATATTTTCCTAAGCACCTTATTCTCAAATACACTTAACCTATATTCCTCTCTCAAAGTGAGAGTCCAAGTTTCACAACCATAAAGAACAACCGGTAATATAACGGTTTTATAAATTCTAATTGTAATTGACAGCAGTCTGGATGATAAAAGCTTCTCAACCGCATAATACAGTGCTGTTTTAGATTGACTAAGCATCTTGAGAATTAAATCAATAACTTTTCCAAAGGACGCTATGAAATGTTTCATATAAAATAATTTTTATCTCGAAAACGAAGCAAAAAATGAGCAAAATTGTATTAAATTTTTATTTGAAATATCTAAAAGAATAACCCATTGAAATTTATGACATCACTTACGGTTCACCCTGTATATAATTATGGTATAAGTGTAATGCCACAAGCATTTTATATAATGCTTGTTTCAAAGATTTTATAAGGATATTCATGAATATTTTTATTAGAACATAGTGTAATAATAATAATAATAATAATAATAATAATAATAATAATAATAAATAATACACAAAATTTGAATTAACGATAATATAAATTGTAAACAATTTTAATAATGACCCCCTTGATAAAATTCTACGTACTCACTGTTCTCAATAGAGAACATTAGTAAAAATTGTGTCTCACACAGTTATCGGAAAAGGAAGAAAGACGAAATGGACTGAATTTTGTAGAATATTTATAACTTTTACTATATTCTTACTGATTATTGTGCTTTTCATTGGTTCAAATAGATATAATTTTAAAATAATAAACATTTTTATGTCACTCCTGAAAATTTTGGAAAAATCACATACGTGGTATCAGATCTAGGCCATCGATATGTAGATACGTTAAAATTAAATAAGCAAGTCTTACTCCTGATTGTATGTAAGAGAAGGCCTTTTGGCTTTAACTCTGTCATTATTAAATTAAATATTATTATTATTATTATTATCGATATAGAGTGTTAGTTGGGAGGCCGGAGACCCTAGATGGGAGGATAGTATTAAAATGAATTTGAGGGAGGTGGGATATGATTGTAGAGACTAGATCAGTGTTCCGCAACCTTTTTTTTACTCACGGCACACCCTAGACAAACCTAGACTCAACACGGCACACCAAAATGTTAATCCCCTCAAAAATATATGACGTGACTCTCTTAATATAATTACGTAATGTAATCAAATTTATTATTATTATTATTATTATTATTATTATTATTATTATTATTATTATTATTGTTGTTGTTGTTGTTGTTGTTGTCAAACAGAAATAGACTCTTGCATTTATTAATATTCATGAACTTTAATTCGCTGTAGAAAGTACACATTTCTATTACTAATATTAAAGTAAATAACTCTACTCATACTTTCAAGGTGATACTTGGGCCTGCTTAGCTACACACTAGTGGCTGATCTGTGGCGGAATTGTTAACAGTACAAGAATAATTTCTTTATCGATGGATTTGAGTCTCTCCCTCTTTAATGTTTTAATTTCAGTTAACATCGAGAATCCCACTTCTCACATATATGTAGTTGAAAATGACTAACATATTAACTTTTACTACTTCGTGCATCACAATTTTCAGAGGAGATGGCAAAGACTTAGCTACAATGGCTTCGCGGTGAATGATACAATGGTCGCTCCGTGTGTTATGATCAGGCTTCGAGACTTCGGACCCGATAGAGCAGTTCAGTGGGAAATCCGCATAACAGCGTACTGAGTATAGTGGTAAAGCGTACAGTGGGTGGGGGTGCTGTAGAATGAATGCCAACAAATACGCGAAGGAAAACGCTCTGGATTTGAAGGTTCTGACGAATAATTTGGGTTTCATACAAACCTATTTTCAAGCTGTGTCTGAAACTATTACACTTTTAGAAAAGTCAGAGAAAGAGATGCCGGAAGCCCTCAAATTAATTGAAGAAATGACACAGAGAATTAATGAGACACCAAGTACACAGTTACTGAACGTGAAAACACAAGTAGAAATCAATTTTATGTAAAAATAACGGATATGGAACATTGTGTAATATAAATTGTGCAAATTAGTAGACATAGAGTGACCCGAGAATAGAGGACTGTCTCTTAGAGACTGCAATGATGTTAGGTTTTTTCGTTTTGCTCCTATCACGTCATTGCGACGTAGAGGGCAGCTTTTCACAGTACAAACTGTGTTTGGCAGGTAATCCAAAATGTATCTTGTAGTACATTGCAATTTGGTACTGTAACTGCAGTTTCTAAATACGACCAATAGGATAGATGAAAAAATTAAAATTGCTACATGTTTATTTCCACCATTAACACTGTGTATAATTAATCACAAATGCTTATAAAAGACAGGAGAATAAAAGCTTTTCACATTCTCTTGACATTGTCATTGTGTAATGTATATTTACTTTCAGAATGTACATATGTGTGCGTTTCCCCATACTACCGTACTCTATTCTAAATAGCAACGTTGTTATCTCAACACATCTCTACCTTTCACTACCTGCAGCGAGTCAACAACCTATAGTACATGCACAGTAAACTTATTGTATCGGGTCCAAAGTCTCGAAGCCTGGTTATGATACTTATGATAATACTTCACGTACTTTAGCCACGAATCCTTTCATAGAAGCGGCACCATCTGTAAAACGCCAACGCAATCCTCCCATGCTAATTCATTACGGACCACATATTCATTAATTGCACGAAATATTTCTTCACCGGCTGCTCGCTCGAACACTTCTCTGCTCAAAAAAAAAAAAAATGCAATTACATGCTCGTGAAAGTACCGAATATAGAAAAGAAGTTGTGCGTGACCACTAATATCATCGGTCTGAAGTGAGGACTTCTGACTGCGCTTTATTTTCTCCTTTATGTGACGTCTTGGCTGTCAATGGACATATCACTAACTTGGCGGCTAATTGTGTCACCAGAGAGAGAAATTTAATTTTAATTATTTTTATTAATTTCTTACAATAATAGGTAAAAAAAGTTCGCGTCACACCTTTCAACTTGTGGAGGCACACCAATGTGCCACGGCACACTGGTTGCGGAACACTGGACTAGATTAATCTTGCTCAGGACAGGGACCGATGGCGGGCTTATGTGAAGGTGGCAATGAACCTTCGGGTTCCTTAAAAGTCATAAGTTTTATTATTATTATTATTATTATTATTATTATTATTATTATTATTATTATTATCATTATTATCATTTAGACCATATAAAGACAGTGGACAAATGTCTTTACCCAAAGTGGGATTCGAATCCACGACTGTTTCTCTCTTTAATTCTTCACCATAAGTAATTGTACCCCCAAAAAGCAACCTTAAGTTTTCACATAAATGTTAATTTTCAGCACCTTGATATAGACATGCCACTTGAAATCGTAAACTCTTGTAGTAGAATATTAAGTATTCAAAAGGTTTGCATTTTAGGAGAATATATATGAGGGATGGTATGTTAATAAACCCATACGACCGGTCTTGAACTCTAAAACCTTTGACATGGAAGACCACAACATGTCTAGCATCGCTTAAGTAGCTTGGGGCGACCTTCTAATAGATTGCTGACCACAGGTTGCATTAAAAAATTAATAGCTTTCTTGTTTGTTATACAATGTTCATAACTTGATCTTGGCTTCAGAATAAAACAACCAAGACTTGGCGCATGTTGCTATATAAATAAATTCCACATTGCTGGCAATAATTTCAAAGAACGTTTTATCCTTATTGCCATAATACTCGTGAAACACACTACTTCACACGACTCAAATTAATAATGGAATAAGCTGTGACAAAATTTACAGATAAACTCATCGGTTATAAATGACTTAGATTGTAGTCCCAGTGGGGTACTGGAATTTCCCTTCTCCTCGTACTGAATACTCAGCAAGCAATATTTTAGTGTAAGGAGCTGAATATCAAGCTAACCTTACAAATTATAAGATTTACCTCGGACACAATCCTCTCTTCCAGGACGTCGAAATTTTTTCTTACCTGCAGCACGTGACACTTGTCAAAATTTCGTGACTGGTAATTAAGCGAGACACACACACACACACACACACACCCTCTCGCTCGCTCTCTCACTCACTCACTCAATCTGAAAATCAAATTTCATTTTCTTGTCAGTATTATAGGGCACGTTTCTCAAATTCCATTCTGCGAAAAATGTGTGAATTAAATTTTTAAGAAGTTCAGTTATAATAAATTAAGAGAAATATTAAATAATATAGATACAAGTAATTAAATGTAGGTAAAAAGTCAATCAACTCCAGTCTCTGAAAAGAAGTTCATTGGTTGCACTCAATATACAATTTTACTAGATCAGAAAGTTTCATTTGTACTCGGTGATCAAGTTTGCGTATACATCCGTTGCGCCCGGTGGTCAATTTCCGGGCGGCATCATTTTCCTTCCTATTTTATAGAGACTTAGCACTGTGCGTACAGTAGTTTGTAGTCAATGGAAATCGTTAAAAATATTGTTGAAAATAATCGTAGGTATCAGTAATATGTTGCTCGTCTGAGTATATAGTTCAGGAGACAAGACCTGACATTGAGTTGCGCGAGAAGAGAAGGATTAGGCGATCAGAGGAACTGTTTGGCTTATGAGGGGTTAATATTATACGAATCTACAGACACAGAAGTTCAACTCTGACTAAAACCTGATCTTCCCCCTCCATACCCACTGGTGAAATAGAACTGTGCATGATAGGGTCACAGGACAGGTCTTGCCTAGTCTACTATAGTTGTCAAATTGTTTAAAAAGTTTCTACCGGTAACTTGGTACTCGTCAAAGCTTAAAAATATTTCTACCGGTAACTTGGTACTTGTCAAAGTGTTTAAAATATTTCTAGCGGTAACTTGGTACTCGTCAAAGTGTTTAAAATATTTCTACCGGTAACTTGGTACTCGTCAAAGTGTTTAAAATATTTCTACGGTAACTTGGTACTCGTCAAAGTGTTTAAAATATTTCTACCGGTAACTTGGTACTCGTCAAAGTGTTTAAAATGTTTCTACCGGTAATTTGGTACTCGTGAAAGTGTTTGAAATATTTCTACCACTAACTTGGTACTCGTCAAAGTGTTTAAAGAAATGTTTCTATCGGTAACTTGGTACTCGTCAAAGTGTTTAAAGAAATGTTTCTATCGGCAACTTGGTACTCGTCAAAATGCTTAAAATAATCGTACTGGTAACTTGGTACTCGTCAAAATGTTTAAAATGTTTCTACCGGTAACTTGGTATTCGTCAAAGTGCTTACAATGTTTCCATCGGTAACTTGGTACATTTCAGTGTGTTTAAAGTGTTTCTGTCAGTAACTTGATACTCATAAAAGTGCTTAAAATAATCGTACCGGTAACTTGGTATTCATCAAAATATTTAAAATGATTCTAGTGGTAACTTGGTACCCGACCAAGTGCTTAAAATAATTGTAGCTGTAACTTTGTACTCGTCAAAGAGTTCAAAATGTTGCCATCGATAACTTAGTACTTTTCAGAGTGTTTAAAGTGTTCCTATCAGTAACTTGGTACCCATCAAAGTGCTTAAAATAATCGTACCGGTAACTTGATACTCATCAAAATGTTTAAAACGTTTCTAGCGATAAGTTGGTACTCGTCGAATTACTTAAAATAATTTTACCAGTAACTTGGTACTCGTCAAAGTCTTTAAAAATTTTCCATCGGTAACTTGGTACTTTTCAGAGTGTTTAAAGTGTTTCTACAGTAATTTGGTACTCATAAAAGTGTTTAAAATGTTTCTACCAGTAACTTGGAAGCTACTCGTTAAAGTGCTTAAAATAATAATTGTACCGGTAACTTGGTACTCGTCAAAGTGCTTAAAATAATTATGCCGGTGAATTCGTATTTGTTAAAGTGTTTAAAATAACCGTACCGGTAACTTGGTACTCGTCGAAGTGTTTAAAATAATTGTACCGGTAATTTCGTATTCGTCGAAGAGTTTAAAATAATTATACCAGTAACTTCGTATTTGTCAAAGAGTTTATAATAATTATAAACCTAACGGTAACTTCACATTCGTCAAAGAGTTTAAAATAATTATACTGTTAATTTCGTATTCGTCAAAGTGTTTAAAATAGCTGTATCGGTATCTTGGTACTCGTCAAAGTGTTTAAAATAAATGTACCGGTAACTTTGTACTCAACAAAAAGTTTAAAATATTCGTACCGGTAACTGGGTACTCGTAAAGGCGTTTAAAATAATTGTACCGGTAACTTCGTACTCATCAAAGTGTTTAAAATATTTGTATCGGTAACTGGTACTCGTCGAAGTGTTTGAAATATTTGTATTGGTAACTTGGTACTCGTAGAAGTATTTGAAATATTTAATTGATAACTTGGTACTCGTAAAAGTGTTTAATCTAACAGTTGATACGGAGTAGTTGAATAACCTACTAAAATATTTCGATTTTTAAATGAACTGATCAGTTATCAGATATTTAAAACTATTAACAGTTAATCCTATAAATTTCACTTTTAGTACTCTTGCGTGGGTTGTGAAGTGGATATATTGGACAGGTAATATATAAATAATCTGCAAGACATTGCAGTGCACTTATCGACTCTTGCAGGCACTGCAGGGATCTTGACGTCTGGCAGTAACATTTCCTTTAGGTTGTTCACCGATACCACACACGTTGGTGCTTTGCGCGCTGTATCTTCTACCGGCATAAACAGCGATGTTACTGGTAGATCATATTTGTATGTAACTGTTATGAACAGCTATGTAATATTTCATTTAATTTATATATCTTCTCACCATTCGTGAGCTGCCACAAGGGACAAAGAGTACTTAACCATAGAAATTTTTACAAGTTCATGAAAAACCATTGATTTTTGTTTTAACAATGAAATTCCTACAAATAATTTCCTGCATATATATATATATATATATATATATATATATTTTTTGAGATTAGTGAAAATATACCTATTGTTAGAAAGGTAAGTGTTACAAAAAAAGTAAAGAATGTTACTGAACTTAGTTTGATTTCGAATATAGGTGATTCTTCAGGAGAGCAATTGATCCTTTCAATGCAGCTAAGGTTACAATCGGAATAATAGCTGTAGGTATTCCAAGCCTCTTAAACACATCTTTCATGAAGAGAGTAGCGGTACCTCTTGCTCCAACCAGAAGTCCGATTACTTCAACCTCTTTTAGCTGGTATTTTTGAGGTAATAGGGAATGGTGGGATTGTAGATATTCTTTTATTTCATTATCCACTTCTGCTGGCTGTTCCTCATCCGTTTCGAAACGCACAGTGGGATCAATTATGTATCCAGATCTTGTAGATTCCTCGAAAGCTATTATATCTATGCGCCGTGTATAACAGCGGGTGAAGGAACTTAATTGGTGGTGCATATCCAAATTTCATTGCAATTAGTAGGAAAATAATTTACAGTTTTATTGGAGAAATAGTAATGATAGGACTATCATAATTAAAGGCAACAGAATGTATGGTTTATTTAATCTATACTAATAATAAATCTGTAGCCAAAATTTTTCTGGTAATTTTCGATTTTCCAAAAATAATTGGTGTTAACATGTATAATTAACCATCCTGAAATCGAAAATTGTTTTTTTTTTTTTAATTTTTGTTTGTATGTCTGTCTGTCTACTGCGTGTTCAGTTCAAGGTGTGTCATGGCTCGCTGTATGCCGTCACGTGGCTAGTCGATGAGCCTAGAGAATTCAATCTTCCTACACTTCCGCAGAGGAGAAGTTGCGTAGTAAGTACGGCGTTCATTCAGAAGAGTACTTACTAGTACGTACGGTAACGCTGGTAGTGGCAGGAATGTGAACTGTTTCGAAACATGTATTGAGGTGAGTTTTTTATTACTGTCGGGATATGGGGAGAGGGTTAAGACGATTACTTACGTATTTGTTGACATTAACTTCGACGGTCAACATGGAGACTGAGCATTTGATTTGTATTGTGGAATGTTACCGTACGCAACCGATGATAACAAATACCCTGCGTACGACTTGGCCGCGCAAAACACAGTTCGAAAGAAGTTATGGTAGCACACAGACCGTACAGACCGCCATCTGTTGCTATGACGTTCAAGTTATACCGTATATGTTCTCAAGTTCAGATTGAACGCCTTGATTAATAGGCAACTTCTCTGACACAAAAGCTGAAACTCGCTTCAAATCGCTGACTCATCAACAGTGACGTCATGACACACTTTGAAATGAACCCCAGTATATGTCCGTCTGTCTGGATGTTTGTTACCTTTTCACGCGATAATGGCTGAACGGATTTCGATGAAAATTGAAATATAAATTAAGTTTGTTGTAACTTATATTTTAGGCGGTATGGAATTCAAAATACGTTATTTAAAAGGGGGGTTATAAGGGGACCTGAATCAAATAAATCGAAATATCTCGCTTATTGTTAATTTTTGTGAGAAATGTTACATAACAAAAGTTTTTTTTTTTTAAAGATTTGCGATAAGTTTTATTCTACACAAAATTTTGATAGGACTGATATTTAAGGATATACAAGACTTTTAAAATAACAATACAATACATTTTCACTGCCACCTCAGATTACAGCGTCGTTGGTCCTACAGTAACTATGTGCAAAATATAAAATGTTTGAGTAGGAAGAAAAAACACATTTATTCATTCCAAGGCAATGATACATAAGAGATCGTGAATTCTTACATTTTCGAAAGAAAGAAATATAATTACATACCACTGTATGCTGTATCACTATTTAAGTTATTTGAAGGGTTCAGAGCCATAGTGGGCCAAGCGCCATTTACTGAAGACGTAGAAAACAAGGGTTAAAATTAATTTATTACCATAATTCAATGGAGACATATAGCAAGTAATATAAAGTATACATAGTAAATCCAAATGATGTCAATCTTCATTAAACTATGGTTGCATGTAATAACAATTAAGAAATATGTTAAAGGAATTGTCATTGCACCAAATGAGTGGTCTCTGGACCAAAATGATCGCATTTTAATTATTTAAATACAATTTAAATTAAGTAACATATTAAACGATTTATTCTTCTATCAAACACGAATGTTCCCTGGATCAAATGTCCTATTTTAATTATGTAATTACTTTATATTTATTTCTAACGCGTGCAGCGGAGCGCACGGGTACGGCTAGTTTTCAATATTTCTTCAACATCTATAACCCAACAACATTGAATTTTGGAATTAAAAATATCGTTATAACATGAGGAACATAGGAATGATCATGAGTTTAAAATCAAATGTAGGAAACAGAAAACGGATGTAGGTAAATTCTAATTTTTAAATCGAACTATAATGATTAAAATGACCTACCTGCAGCGGTCTTTGAAGGCTGTCCTCCCTTAATGAGATTTAAAAATAAATT
This sequence comes from Periplaneta americana, assembly GCA_025594305.2. NCBI lineage: Eukaryota > Metazoa > Arthropoda > Insecta > Blattodea > Blattidae > Periplaneta > Periplaneta americana. The sequence goes on along the minus strand of JAJSOF020000035.1, from coordinate 48,278,284 downwards.
TAAAAGTTTTGTATAAAGTGTAAATTAAAAAAGAGACGTTACAATACTTGAGGTGACATGTATTTACTTAGCCTGACAAGTTATTCCCTTGGTTTGAATTGTAACTTATTTTAAAGTAGCTTATAAGAGAGTCTTAGACTACAAATGTTCAGTTTAATGTAGTTCTGTTTATAAGACGTGGCTGGGAGGAAAAAGGTCTTAAGTCAATTTTTTGTGAAAATGAGTTTTTGTGTATTCTGAAAGCAGAAACAATTCTCTACAATGTGATAAAACGGTTGAAGTCAAATAAGACTCCTACTGGATTTATAGAGCGTTGCCAAATGTCCTAAGTACTTTTTGAATCGAGCACACACAGAATAAAGGACTTAAGAATAATTAATACTTTATTCCTTACAAACCATAACATGTTTACTTTCCATGCTTCCCTATTAAAAAGGTCAAACTTATATTTTAGCTATTTTATCACATACTGATGCCCTTTACTTTTAAAACTTTAAGCACCAGGGTAAACACTTGTATAATTGTTTAAGACTCATTTTGCATTCCTAATAATTTACATTTCTCATTTATTTTGACATGAAAAAGTTCTTATGTTTAAATAATCCCTTCTACTCAGTTTGGGTTCTAGTCTTAAAAGGGCTTAAGTGCGGCTATTTTTGGAAATAATCAAGAAAATTGTTAAATGAGCAACATGACTATTTTAGAAGAAATATAAACAAATGATATCCAGGGAAAACCTCTTAATTAAAAAAACTCGATAATTGGCACCAATTTCAATCTTTCTACTGCTCTCCTGAAAATTATAACATTTTTACTTAAGACCTTTTTCCTCCCGGCCACAGGGTGTAATTGTCTTATTTGAACTGTTTTATTAGTGAAGCGTGGTGAGTCAGTGAAATTATGGTTTACAATGGCAGTGAATAGTTTCGATCAGTGATAATTTATAGTGTGTTCTATAGTGTCAGTGAACTGTGTCATAGAGCCAGTGCAATGAGTGAGATAAGAGTGAAGTGAAAGGTTATCAGTATCAATGTGAAACTTATGTAGTGCCTATATATATGTGGATTGTAATAGAAAATTAGGTTGACTTATTAATTAGGTTATTTTATCTATTATTATTAATGTAATTATTGTATATTATTTGTATTGTGTATTATTTTTTTGTGTGTAATTAAGTTACCACTGCCACCGGGTATTTGCCCACTTGCAGTGTAAATAAATACATACATACAACAAAACGTAATGTAAATGCATTTCAATGTGAGATAACGCCTAACTATAAATTACACTTAGGCCTAAAAACATTAAAAATTGTACCACAACTCTTTGTTTCATTAGAAATTCTATGCAACATGATCATAAAAGCATTACAACTTTCGATTTATACTCGTCTCGTATTTCCATGGTTTCTTTTTTCCCCCCAGTTAAAGGCAACGATTTGCACTTGATGTTTTCTTGAATTGATATCTGTAATGGCTTTCTGCAACTCGCAGGTTGTAAACATGATACGGGTACTTATATTTGTGCTCCAATGTCCCCTCCTGTGTTTAGATGGCCGTTTTACAACCACGATAAAATCCCCATTACGTCTTCGCAGAGTCTTAACGTCAGGTGCATCTTGGCTGAATAAAAATTGTTAATGAAATTTGATATTTGCAGTCTGAATGACGTCAGAGCATATTTACGAGTCGACGCAGCTCAATGCGCTGTCAGACTTCTACATAGAAATTAGTCAAACCCAGTACGAGTATTAGAAAGTCTTGCACTCAATTTTATTTTTGTATTCTAGCATTTCTATCTTCATATTGCTACTCGTATATATCAGGTAGCCACCGGCGTGGCTCAGTCGGTTAAGGCGCTTGCCTGCAGGTCTGAAGTTGCGTTCGGGCGCGGGTTCGATCCCCGCTTGGGCTGATTACCTGGTTGGGTTTTTTCCGAGGTTTTCCCCAACCGTAATGTGAATGCAAGGTAATCTATGGCGAATCCTCGGCTTCATCTCGCCAAATATCATCTCGCGATCACCAATCTCATCGACGCTAAATAACCTAGTAGTTGATACAGCGTCGTTAAATAACCAACTAAAATTAAAAAAATATATATATCAGGCTCTTGACTCCATACAGTTTTAACTTTCCTGTTATTTTGTTGTGAAGTTTGTTATTCAAATAGCTAAACATTTGATGTTGTTCTATATTGTTGCACCTTTGTCTTATAATATTAAAAACATACGTTCATGATTTTCTCTCTACAGTTTCCCCAGTTCAATATTTTGTCAAGTTCATTTTTTAAAATGCTAACCCAATTTATCTTATTGTCATTCATTACCAAATTTTAACTATCTCGTTATTCATTCATTCATTTACTGTACTCCAACCACGAGAAAGTCTCCAGGGAATGAAACGAAGGGGGGTGATGCTATGAATGAATGTTTATGTAATAAGATGTCATAAGGTCACACACGTGGGTAATCGTATCTCTATTGGCTAACTCTCAAAGCACAAACCATAAGATTGATATACACATTTTTATACTACCCTAGTTACAAAATTAGATCACTGTTAATCTCCTGGTCTTTTAATCCCTCCATACAGAAATAACATCTGCAGGAGAGCGCATGATTTTTAAACTGACGTTATAACTAATATTATCTATCTACGGGTACTTCGCTCCAATAGACGACGCAATAATAAGCACATTCCTTTCACGGTTTATCTCCTGGCTGGAGAACAGTAGTGTTCTGCAGTGTTCTCTGCAAACCCATCTTTCTCCAATCTTTCCCATTTTCTGCCTTCCTCTTCATCTCCTCATATGATTCATATATCTTAATGTCGTCTATCATCTGATATCATTCTTCTACCCGAACTCTTCTCCCGTTCACCATTCCTTCCAGTGCATCCTTCAGTTGGCAATTTCTTCTCAACCAGTGACACAACCAATTCCTTTTCCTCTTCCTGATCAGTTTCAGTATCACTCTTTCTTCACCCACTCTTTCCAACACAGCTTCATTTCTTATTCTGTCTGTCCACTTCACACGTTCCATCCTTCCCCATATCCACATTTCAAATGCTTCTACTCGCTTCTCTTCACTTCGTCGTAATGTCCATGTTTCTACCCCAAACAGTGCACAATCCATACAAAACACTTCACTAATCTCTTCCTTGTTCTTTTTTCAGAGGTCCAGAGAAGATGCTCCTTTTTCTATTAAAGGCGTTCTTGGCCATTGCTATCCTTATTTTGGCAGCAGCTCATGTTACTACTTATAGTACACCCCAAGTATTTGAAACTGTCAATTGCTGTCGTTATTATCCATTTTTAAATTCTAAACCAAAATTTTGCTATTCTTACCATAATTTCTCTTCTACTGCTATATCTACTACAGGGACATCATTTTATTTTTACTTCAATTTTTATTGTACCTGAGTTTTTGAATGTACTTCACTCCCACCCCTTCAACCGTCTTCCACACAGATCCAAGACCACATATACAGTCATAGTAGCCACAGTACGTTCCAAAAATATGTTCGCATTTTCCAGTGACGAAAGAGCTTTCAATATTGAATCATTTTCGCACAGGTACTGTCGTCCATTTGCCTACGTCGTATCCCGGTTTCCCCAATCAGCTTTTATATTCGCCAACTAGTGGCTGGGCTGTCTTAGCCCTTTTCTGAGAACATTAATTTCTGTTAGGAATTGGACGTTTACGTAATATTATACAACTGTTTAAAATAATTTAAATAAAAGGGCCTCGTTAAGTAATTAACTGTCACGTGATTTCCCTCCTTTCTACGACCCTACGACATAACCACTTGGACGGACAGTAGATATATGTCTGAGTAATTTTATCTTTTCGGGCAGAAGTGAAGATTGAATTTAGTACGTAAGGTACTCTTTTATAGAGTAGCTACAGAATTATTTCAACATGAGGTACTAGTACGAAGAACTGGTAATTGGAATTAAGTACAATATGCTGTAATGCGATAATATGCACATTAGAACTGAAGCCTGTATCGAAATGTGTTTAAATATCCATATTATGATTATTTTTCATTTAAGTTCATTCTCTATATTGTACGCTAATGTGCTGTAGACAGTATAATATACACTGCATAATGAATACGTCCACATGGACAGCTCAGTTCGTGAGTAAAAACACGCATTGTTAATACTGTACTGTATTTTGATTAAACAAAAACCTAATGAAAATGATTAAACTCAAAAGCGCAATATTTCCTATTTTACATAAATGGATGAACTACTTTTCTTCCCTCCTATAGCTAGTAAAGTGATTTGTTTGTATATTACGTCAGTATCATCGAACTCCAGTCGTGGAAGGGGGTAGCAAACGGCGTTGTTCTAGAGGTATAGGCAAGTTAATATTAAAAATGTTAGTAAAAATAAAATGATGTCCCTGTACATTTAAACATTGCTGTTTTCCTGGGCGCCGAATTTTGGAGCTGTAAAACTCGTTTACAGTATTTATCCTGTATTACATAAATGTTCTTCCAACTGTTATTATAATGACCTCATATCTCAATGTCACAGAACATTCTAGATTCCACCAATGAATTGTAGATGTCACAAAAATATAAGCTGCCTGCGACTTCTGTACTAAGTTTTACAAAAATCTGTTACATAGGAGAGAAATTATTAATTTTGTCTAAATTCCTCTCATATAAACACAATTAAGAGTTTGGAGAATATATAACGTCTCTACTATTTCATAAAAATCTGTTACTCAGGTGAGAAGTTATTAATTTTGTCTAAATACACCCCTTATAAAGGGATAGTTCTTTTTACGCAATCGTAACCACAGTTCATTAAAAATAACTTCTGTTGCCTGTAACGTATGTACAGAGTTTAATGAAGTCTTTTAGATATCAGAGAAATTAATTTTGTTCCAGACAGATTTGGGTTCTAACATACTGTGCTCGTCCTGAAACAGATTTTTTTTTTCATTTAAACGAGCTGATGTACGCGGAAGTATCCAAAATTGTTCAAACACTAATCCAAGACCTTCCTTTATACTATACGACCGATCATAAATGCGTACAAACGCGTACAAATTTTCTGACTCAAGAAAATAGAACACAAATTCTTAATATAACGTGTAAAATTTTATTTAAATCCTGACGTTAGAAGTGAAAACTTGCGAACAAATGCAGAAAATTGTGAAGATTCGTACCCTGAGGATTAGTTTCTGTATAAGAAATTGACAATACATTTCTACAATACAAACCGCAACTCATACACACAGTAACTAATAGGACGGAAGTAGATTGTCTACAGTAATCTCACTAGAGGTTTTGATTTATCTAGAGAAAATCAAAACTCAATTGAGATTTAATTGACTATTACACGATTAGAAGAAAATATATAAAGATATTTCAACGTATTTCATAGATGCAACAATGGATAGGTTTACAATATAATTTTATAGAAATGGATTTATTAATTAAATTTAAGAAATCAGAATGATAAACATAGAATATAGAAAACATATTGTACTATCACTTTTCTCCACCTTAATATATGATTATTATTTATCAGAATTTATTCTATACATATTAGAGAAACAACAAATTTGTCATAAAGAATGTTATCAGGTATCATTTAGTCTTTCAGCAACAGGACTTGTAAATTTTAGTTTTCTTTTCTTCAATTAGTATATTCTCGCGATTTATTACGAAATCTGGATCATTATCAGAATAATCTACATATGAATAATCATATTCCTAATTTTCTTCATTCACTCATTGATTGATTCTCGAATGATGTTTAGGTCAGAGCTGGAAACTGATTTCTCCACACGTGCACTTAAGCTTCCCATATCTATGGAAAAGATAATTTACTATAAAGTTGTTATTTTATAAAAATATAAAAATTGTAACACCAGAAAATATTACGTTGTGCGACTTACCGACCTCAGAGATCGACAGACTAGAGATTCCAAAAGCAAAGACTTCAACAAAAACGTAGTTAAAAATACACAGAATATTAAACTACACCCAACCACTCCTCATCAAATGTCCACAAATATTAAATGATGCATAGCTAAGAGCGAAGCGCCGTGTATTAAAAGTGTAGGAAATAGCTATATAAAAAAAAAATAGTCCCTAGCGGTCTCAAAGACCGCTCTTCGAGTGAAGGGTTAATAAGAAACGTTCATTATAGGCCTACAGTAGATTAATTTTTATAGTGTTCGCTAGAGTGACAACTTGGCTAGAAGTTGTGGTTTTCGTAGTCCAATATATTGCGGTTTTTGTCCATTTAGAAACAGTTCTCAATTTTTATTTTCATGTATCTCTTCTTACAAAATTGGCTCGTAAAAATGTGTTTGCAAGAATGCAAGTATTTTTATTTAAACTGCTCTAGCATGGCATCTGTTGTTTCGTGTTCAGATAATGGACAGCGTTTCCATGTTTTTTGATATGATATTTCATTTTATGAATTGAGATGTTTCCATTCTCACGTCTACTTTTAATAGCCATCTTGTTTTTTTTTTTATATTCCTTTGTACCTGAATCCTTTTAACATTTATGGTTCAGTTTTTGCTTTCTGATTTAAGTTTTGGTCTTCTAAAAACTAGTCAAGGTTGCGTGTTTCTCAGTAAATTTAATTGATATATCAGCGCATGTCTATGTTTAAGACTTGGGATATGCTACAGCACAAGGGAATGTATTTACATTCCTGAGTTTTTCAGTACGGTATTTCTAAAACGGTTGGTCTAAGAAAACATACGTTTTCTAAAGAATGTATTAATAATATATTAAAATCCGTTGCGCAACAGACCATAGGCCAGGCTTGCAGAACTGGGCACCAATTGTAGCGTTACGTCACTCATCGGAATACGTCACTAACCCCTTCCTTCCACCCCCCGTGTCATTGACTTCGTAGTGTCTGTCTTATGAGCATATTCCGAATTTCAACGATGACGTCACTGAAGCTCCACCGGTGTCGCACTGGTCCCATCAGCTTACAGAGGTGGTGGCAATATCCATCAGCCGCCATCAGTGAATCTGATTGGTTCTTGTATAGGGCTGGAATTATCAGACGAATGGCATCGTGCACTGTTGTGTCATGGCGGTGTGTTCTGCTTTGGTTCTGTTATATTGTTTGTAATAGCACAACGTAAAAGAAATATGTTAATGGCTTATGAGCGAACATCTCAACGGACCAGTTATTAGTACTGGTTCAAGAAATAAATTGTTTATGCTCTCTTTTCTTTGAACGAGATGACAGTGCGGAAATTTCGCCAAATCTTGCTAGCGTAGCACAGACAACAACTTTACAGCCGTCATGTTAGCCATTGAACCTTCCAGCAGTTTTGTTCCTATTTCGCTGCAGCGTGACGTCATTGATGTTCACCGGTCTGGTGAGAATACGCTGAATCTTAATGTGATTGCGTACGGGCCACAGATACATCATTCAACGCCGGTGGATTGTGGACGGGGAACCAACGCTTTCCCCATGCTTTCTACCCCTCTCTCGCCAGTTCTGTATCCCTGCCATAGATTATAGAGGACCAAATCCCATCAGACGAATGTTGGTCTCATGCCCACATGCTTCAGCAGAGGTGAACGATCATCCAACCAAGTTAACCTGGTTAATACGATGATCCTCCCAGCCGTTAACCAGATACCGCTACTCACTGTAGCTCCTCATATTCATCCGATGCTGTGTGAGCACCGATCCCATACGCTGGCCCAAATTTCCTGAGTACCAGTACTCGAACCTGTGCTCATGTTGTTTTAGAACACGCGGCTGAAGTGAGGTACGTAGTATGTAACTTGAATATCAAAAAACAAGTTCCGTTTCTCGTTATAATGTAGAACTTATTGTGATGTCGCCAGTCACTGTTGAACATGAATTTCTCGAGCAGAAGAACTCACGGACATAAAAAATAAAACTACGACACTCGTTTTTGTACAACCATGTGTATTGGACGATTCTGTAAGCCATTGATGTAAAAATGGTATTTTACGAAACCCCACACGAAGACTCACTGTTCAAAAGATTACAACTTTCTTTTTCTGCATTTTCTTTTATACTGGGACTAAAGTCCAACAATAGTCTGCTAGCATATTGGTACTCCACTGTCCTTGGTATCTTTTCTTCCATAGTTGAAATTTCTTAATGAAAGCGCTCACCATGCTCATCACTGAAATCGCCACAATTCTCGGGGAAAAAGTCAAGATTGGAGTGAAGGAAGTGAATTTTCAGGGACATGTTACAACCCATAGTTCCATGCGCCAACAGTAAATTTTGCATTAGTTCTTTATAGTTCTTACTTCTACGGTTACCCAGAAAATTTAATACAACCTCCTTGAATACAATCCAGGCGACTGTCTCTTTTCCTTTCAACAAAGATTCGAAGTGATTGTCCTTCATTTTTTCTCTAATTTGTGTTCCATTGAAAACTTCCTCTTTTATTTTTAAGTCACTAATAGAAGAAAGTTTTTCCTGGAGATTGAATATTTAAGGAGAAAAATTCGCTCCGGCGCCGGGGATCGAACCCGGGTCCTTGGTTCTACGTACCAAGCGCTCTGACCACTGAGCTACGCCGAATTCAATCCACAGCACCGGACCGATCCTCCTCCTTCACTATTTCCCTTTGTGGCCTGACTCCAAGTTAGGCATATATGTTGACGTATATGTCCAATGTCAACTGCCATTTTTCTCCTTAAATATTAATTGTCAATATTACAGATATTATTCTGTAGGACAAATTAATAAATCTATAATATTCTCATAGCTGCAGTGCATATGTCTGTACAGATCACTGTGTCACTTAACTGCGGAATCCCGACCAAACAAGTCACTCAGCTGAATACGCTCCTAATATAATGGCAGTTGACATTGGACATATACGTCAACATATATCCCCTAACTTGGAGTCAGGCCACAAAGGGAAATAGTGAAGGAGGAGGATTCGGTCCGGTGTTGTGGATTGAATTCGGCGTAGCTCAGTGGTCAGAGCGCTTGGTACGTAGAACCAAGGACCCTGGTTCGATCCCCGGCGCCGGAGCGAATTTTTCTCCTTAAATATTAATTGTCAATATTACAGATATTATTCTGTAGGACAAATTAATAAATCTATAATATTTTCCTGGATATGTTTAAATGCTTCAAAAGTTGTACGAAATAGTATGTAATTTTCAATCTAATGTGCTTGAATTTTCAACGTAGAATACACCATTGAGACTATACACTATTACGACACACTCGCCAGTTCCAATGCTGCAAAATTAATGTTTTTTCCGCTAGTTTTACCGGATTTTAGATAGTATTATTTAATGGAGAAAAATAGTTTACATGGAGAGTTTAGCGGTTATTTAATTTCTGACAATGCGAAGAAACAATTTTTTACATTAATAGCATAAGAAATCAGAGGAATTTCCCTGAACTTGTACTAATTATGGTAACCATTTCGTAATCTACCTGATACACTGCTTATCTAAAATCCGGTAGAACTAACAGAAAAACCACCAATTTGGCAGCATTGGGACTGACGGGTATGTCGTGCTAGTGTACAGCCTCAACGGTGTATTCTACGTTGAAAATTCAAACACATTAGATTGAAAACTACACATTTCCAGCAACTTTCCCCTCTTTCGATTTTTCGCTATCTCCACTAATAACGAAGTTTTCTATCTCGCCGAACTTTTGAATCATCCTGTATTTTACATTATTCGATATATTTAGAATTATGAGAATTACAATCTGGTCAAATGTTTCATGTAATCGAAACCAGTCTTCTAAAAGAATTTGACAATCAATTACATTGCAGAAAGTTTCATTACAACTAATTACTGTTTCTTCACTTTATTTAATACAACAATCACACACTGAATATTTGCTTGTCTCCGGCAGTTGTTGATGTTTATAACAGCCCATATTGGGATTCCGTGTCCTAGTGAGTGCAAGACACGTTGGAAACCAGTTCAGGAGCCTCAGCTTTTTATTCTATCTTCCCTGCTGCATATTTCGTCTTTCAAGCTGTGAAACCTTCGAAGGCCGTTTGTAGGAGATAATATGATGAAATTACTGGACCTTTTACTTTCCTTCCGTATTTATGGTGTTAATTAAGACAGCCCAGGTTCTCTCCCTAAGGAAGAATGATAAATTTCAAGACAAATAAGATAACTTTGATCCAATCCGGTAACTTGCTGTAATTTATCTTTTTTGAGTCTAATTTATAAGTAACAACTTCTTCCATAACACGGCTACATTTTAAAAAGTAGTAGTTGAAACCTAATATAACTCAAATAAAGATAAACATAATTCTTTGCCGAACGGCTGTAATGCCGGCTTTCTACAGAGTGTCCCAAATTGATATATAAACATTTTGAAACACTAAGTTATATCTCAGCAACGAGATGAGACAGAAATATGATTTTTACGGTTTTATATTCCTTAAGCCCGTACATGTTTAAAATGGCCCCCTTCCGCCACAGGACACTCCCAATAACGACGACGTACAACAGAGCGACATACCAACTGGATTGTTGCTAATGGAATATCATTACAGGCATATTCAATCTTAACTCTCAGTTCCTCCAGTGTTTGTGGTTTTGCGGCGTACACTGTGTCCTTTAGAGCTCCCCATAGGTAGAAGTCTGGAGGGGTTGAATCCGGAGATAGAGGCAGGAACTCCGCAGCACTTCCTCTTCGTCCTATCCATCTCTGGGTCGTTCTTATTTAATGCGTGGACAAGTCTCGGAATGTAAGGCTTCCATTTTTGAGCTCGCAAAATTCGATGAACACTGGATTTGCTGATACCAATCTCACGAGAACATTACTTCATTGACTTCTTTGGGGATTGTGCAAAAGCCTGCATGACTGCATCAACACTCTCGTTATCGGCGGAACTTCTCTTTCTTCAACACATCTTGCACCGTTCCGTCGACTTCAAACTTGTCTTAGTTTCTTGTGATAGTTAACCTTGTTGGCGGTTGTGTTCCAAATTCAACCCTTCAACGTCGTTGAACAGCAACAACATTCTCTACTTTCCAATAACATTTCAGTATCCACTTACGTTCATCGAATGATAATTGCATCGCCATGTTTGTTCATAAACAGATGAATATGTTTCCATGCTTTCCACTGCCTTCTGAATCATAAACCTCAAAAATAGTATTTCTATCTCATTTCTCTGCTGTCAAATACTATTTCAAAGAGTGTATACATCAAATTGGGACACAGATCGAATAGGCCTACTTGTTAAATCCTACTGGGATTTATAATTAAAAACGTGACAGGGAATGCTTCGAATTTCTACAACTACGTGAAACATTCATGCTGTTGGTGATTGTTATAGCGAGCATGTTTGGGATTTTAAGAAAGTTTGTGATTTTAAACAAAATTTTTGCATTAGTTTTCATTTCTGTCTTGTTAATATACGAATTTAAATTTAACAAGGCGGAGTTTTCTCGTTAACTTCATAATTTCTTCCTCATTAATGAAGCGTAGTTCGCTAGAAAGCAATGCAATTGATAGTCGAAACAATTTTCACGTCATTATAACGTCAATGAGTTGTTTGAAATTGTAACGAATAATAGCATGTAGGAGCAACCGGCGTGGCTCAGTCGGTTAAGGCGCTTGCCTGCCGGTCTGAAGCTGCGCTCGGGCGCGTGTTCGATCCCGCTTGGACTGATTACCTGGTTGGGTTTTTTCCGGGGTTTTCCCCAACCGTAAGGTGAATGCCAGGTAATCTAAGAAATCCTCGGCCTCATCTCACCAAATACCATCTCACTATCACCAATCTCATCGACGGTAAATAACCTCGTAGTTGATACAGCGTCGTTAAATAACCAACTTAAGAAAATAGTTTTTAGGTGCAGGGAATTGAATTCATTTAGAAAATAATGCCACAGTTAAGTATTTTAGAATTATACAATGTTAAATTAGCTCTTTCTGTCTTTATACTCCCTGCATTTATTAATCATACCCATCCATTTGTGCACGAATAATAATGAATTCATTATGTCACATTCATTTGTTTCCCTATGATGTTTTATCACAGCTGGCTGGATAAGAAATTACTTTCTTTTAAGCACTTCATACTGTGTCATCTACTGTAATTCATGACGTCACCATGTCTAGAATTTGTTTTCCATTAAAAAAAAAAATATGACCTCATACCATGGCACCGCTTTATCCAGGAGGTAATGGGGTAGGGTGGCAGTTCTTTCCCCGGTATATAACTGTCATACAACTGTTCAAATGCGTATCAAAACTGGATGACTTTAACGACGCATTGAAAATCACACGGAACTTTCATTTCCACTAGCGTAGGGATTTTAATCGTGCTGTCTGTCAGCATCTGTACTGTTTAATGTTTCTTTCAAACTTTCAGGGATGATGGGGAAGGGCACATGTATCAATTTGAGATAAGGAACCCTGGTCCGGAAATGACTGAGTCGAAACTTATAAGCAAAAATAGTTGTGTGGAAATGAAATTGTAATTTGGCATCACGTGCCCTCCTTCCCTTAACCTTTTGAACAGTCGTGGAAAGATGGTATGGGTAGGAGCTTGTATACTGCTTTCATTGGCTCATCCTTATTCGAAAATCATGTCTGCTTATTCCGCTCTCATGTACTCCTCCATTTCACTAGGACTGATCGACTGGACACTGCAACTTGTACCCATACATTGCTGTCTAAAGACATGCATATGAGGACCGACCATGTCCGTTACACATTACGCCATCTGCATTGCTTTAGTGTAGTTTTCTGTTCCCACCCCTCAGACAGCGCACTGAACGGAATACTATAGGTAGACAACGTAAACAACGTCAGATGAATACAGTATGTGTAAGATGTACAGATAAATACACATAAATAAGGTGTACAGAGAAATAAAATTATTTCATTTCCACACAACTATTTTTGCTTATAATTTTCGACTCAGTCATTTCCGGACCAGGGTTCCTTAACTCAAATTGATACATGTGCCCTTTCCCATCATCCCTGTAAGTTAGTAACACTAGCCCGGAAACACCCTGTATAAACACTGTTATCTCAAGAGAGTCTACCTACCGTGACGTACCACAATTTCAACAGCAGCAGAGCATTCTAGTGTTGGAAGTTCAAAACAATCCGTACATACAAGCGTCACACCGTATATTGGTGATTGACGAGTTCCATAAGTACTGGGCATTAATAGCAAGTTATACAAAACGTGAACAATTAAAACAAATTAATGTGTCTTACATACGACTGCGAAACGCAATACACAACGTAAGGTTTTTTTCTACCAATTGTTACCTTCTGTGAAAGTGTTATGGTAATTGGAGGCAGGAATGTGACAGAGTTCCCTTGTGAGGTTTTGGCAGCTGGTAGAAGCTATGAAGATACGAATTCATCCTTAAATTCACGTATAAATGAATGAATTCTAGAAGATTCACCCCGACATGCACGAGTTAACATTAATTCAAGCTCGAATTCGTACAGGCAGAAAATAGACGATACCACAAACCAACATTACCTCCTACCCTATACTTACTTACTGGCTTTTAAGGAACCCGGAGGTTCATTGCCGCCCTCACATAAGCCCGCCATTGGTCCCTATCCTGAGCAAGATTAATCCAGTCTCTCTCATCATACCCCACCTCCCTCAAATCCATTATCTTCCCATCTACGTCTCGGTCTCCCCAAAGGTATATTTCCCTCCGGCCTCCCAACTAACACTCTATATGCATTTCTGGATTCGCCCATACATGCTCTGCCCATCTCAAACGTCTGCATTTAATGTTCTAATTATGTCAGATGAAGAATACAATGCGTGCAGTTCTATGTTGTGTAACTTTCTCCATTCTCCTGCAATTTCATCCCTCTTAGTCCCAAATATTTTCCTAAGCACCTTATTCTCAAACACCCTTAACCTATGTTCCTCTCTCAAAGTGATAGACCAAGTTTCACAACAATACAGAACAACCGGTAATATAACTGTTTTATAAATTGTAACTTTCAGATTTTTTGACAGCAGACTGGATGATAAAAGCTTCTAAACCGAATAATAACAGGCATTTCCCATATTTATTCTGTGTTTAATTTCCTTCCGAGTATCATTTGTTACTGTTGCTCCCAGGTATTTGCATTTTTCCACCTCTTCAAAGGATAAATTTCCAATTTTTATATTTCCATTTCGTACAATATTCTGGTCATGAGATATAATCATATACTTTGTCTTTTCGGGATTTACTTCCAAACCTATCTCTTTACTTACTTGAAGTAAAATTCTCGTATTTTCCTTAATCGTTTGTGGATTTTCTCCTAACATATTCACATCATCCGCATAGACAAGCAGCTGATGTAACCAGTTCAATTCCAAACCCTCTCTGTTATCCTGGACTTACCTAATGGCATACTCTAGAGCAAAGTTAAAAAGTAGGGAAAGGTGATAGTGCATCTCCTTGCTTTAGCCCACAATGAATTGGAAACGCATCTGACAGAAATTGACCTATACGGACTCTGCTGTACGTTTGAATGAGACACCCTCCTACCCTATGGTTTGTACAAATCTGTGAAAACAAACCTGTGTAGGCTTATAAGTTATATGTGTGTATAAAGGCCCGTTAACTCCATCCGGTGAAGATTATACGACTTTATAACGTCTTTGGTTATATGGAACAAGTTACTGTGGATATTTCCAAAGTTGTCATCAATTCCTGAGTAAACGGGTCCGGGGTCATAAAAAAGAGCAAGATTACGTTAGATTGTGAAGTTTTTATTTCTTTTTCCGAAATAAAATGAATAAATTCTTCCGCATACTGTGTAACAGACATCAAGGACGTTTGAACGCCGAAGGGTCTTCACTTAAGGCAACACTGGACAAAATAGCGGCAACGGATAAAATCCCGTGCACATACGTAAATGACAGAACAAAGAAAAAGTGGTACGTAGAACCAAGGACCCGGATTAGATCCCCGGCGCCGGAGCGAATTTTTCTCCTCTAATAATCATTATTATCATAAGAGATATATTCTATAGGACCAAAAATTAAATTTTACGTAGATCCTTGGCCCAACAGTGCATAATACTGTGGAATCCCAGCCACCAAGTCACTCAATTAAGTGCGCTCCTTGTATAAGGAGCTCCAGGGACTGGAATGCTTTACCTGCAGACTTAATAAAGGCTTTACCAACAACCAAAAATGTATTTAAAAATAGGCTTAAGGACTTTTACTAATAGACGGTAATTATACACAGTATTTAAAGGGTGTAAATGATAGTTTGTTATTGAAGTGTTGCATCAGTGAAGTGTGTTGTGTCAGTGAAGTGTGTTGTGTAAGTGAAACGTGTTCCTGTCAGCGAAGCTTTATAGTTTATAGTGGCAGTGCAAAGTATTTGAACAGTGAAATGTTTTTGAAGTGTTAGTGAAATCAGGATAGAATCAGTAAAATGTGTCGTAGTTCCAGTGCAGTGAGTGAGTTGACAGCGAAATGAGTGTAGTGTTGAAAGGTACTTGTGCAGATATGAACATATCATACTCGTGGGTTTTAGTTCGAACTTAGGTTTAAGATACAAATTATATTTACTTTAAATGTTATTTTAAGCGATCGTGCTTCATTTAATTTAGGATATTCCCTGTTATTATTAAGAATATTATTATTATTAATTATTGTTAGTATTAATTATTAGTATTATTATTAATTGTATTTTTAATTAATAAGTTTATTATTGTCATTATTGAGTGTAATTAGTTACCGCTGCCACCGGGTATATACCCATTGCAGTGTGAATAAATACATACAAGATACAAGATATTGGCAGTTGCCTTAATATATGTCAACGTATATGTCGAACTTGAAGTCAAGCCATAAAGGGAAAAACATTAGAGGACAGGGATTCAATCCGGTGCTGTGGATTGAACTTCGGCGTAGCTCAGTGGTTAGAGCACTTGATACGTAGAACCCCGACACCGGAGCGAATTTTTCTCCTCTAGTAATCACAGATAATGGAAGATTAAATGCCAGTGTTCCTGTAATTCCAATTATAACTCTTGTTGGAAAGCTGAACCACAGTAAAACTACACGAAACTTCTCACACATTATATAAGTTAGTAGGCCTATATAGGCTGGTTGACCTTAAAGTTTTATATTTTGCTTTCACAATGTCGCACTTATTCCTTCAGATTTGTTATTTCTTTCTCGATACTGGGACTCTTTGTACCTCTATTCCATAATCTGCCATCTTACTAGCCGATTTTCCCTTCTCGAATTTCTCAAACACTTCTAATTTCATTATTAGCGTGCTGTTAATGTTGCATCGCGTTTTTAAGCGATGACAATGTATCAGTCAGAAATGCAATCCATGAAGACTGAAATAAAGTAGACAGGAAATCTCACTTTCACACACGTGCAGCTATAGACTGTTGTTATTTATCTTTGCACAATGATACATTGCTTGACATAGGTTATAAATATATTGTTATAGGAGACTTCTCATGAAAATATGAATTCATGAGGTGCTTTATTTTGTTGCGTCAAAGAAGTGCCGTTAACAACGCAATGGAAACAAGTTAAAAAGGATAGGCAGCACATGAATAACCCGCATGATGGTGGAAAAACAGGCTTAAGTTATTGAGGTACTATCTATTACAACACTGTTTTGTTCACCACAAATTCTACTTTGAGTTTTCGGGATATGAATTCGTGTCTCTTGCAGTGAAAAAGAATGCTTTAACAGATCGACTGGTAGTGTTTATTAGTTTATTACTTTACGACGAATGAGGATCAAAATATAATTTTAATAAAGAAAGATTTGGGTTTGTCCTTTCTCATGCTCATGTAAAATAATACCACCAAGACTGGCTGCTCACGCAACTTATGTTTGGTCAAGTTGAACAGAACAAATCATGGACCACTTTAACAATTACGCTAATAATTACAATTTAAATTACAGTATGACGATTTTGAAAAGCCGATTGTCAAAAAACTGCTTTTCGTCCCAATAATATTATCTTTCTTCAAATATTACTTTTATAGAATATATTTTTTTATTTTTAATAAGTTATATAAATTTTTCTTCATTACGTTATTCATTCCTTTGTTCCAAATTATCTTATTTAACACTCAATTGTAATTGTTTAACTCTTAGAATTACATGTATCTAAACACATCTACATTTTACTCTTTATTTTTTCTCTCGGAAGGCCGCAGGCAAGCACCGCAGCCTTAGGCTTATTATGCAACCTCCTTATGTTGGAATAATTGTTGAAGTCCATTAAGATCGCTCTTCAAGAGCATGATTCACTGCATGGTGCCATCGTATCGATTTTGCCAAAGTATCCAGTCCTAACTGGAAACCTGATCCGACATATTTTGTTCGCAATTCATGTGCCTGAATCTGTTGCATCCTTAACCAGAAGAACATGTCGCAGTCGATTCCACGACTCACCAAGGCGCCAGCTATCCGAGGGAGCTACACTACTCCGGTCGTCCACAGTCCGCTTAAAAGCCCCTGCGACTCCGCTCGATATGTGCAGCTCCCGCAGACAGATGCCCCCTATAGACAGATCCTGGAACCACGTCCGTCATGTCCTCCTGATCAACCTGTAAACTATTAAGATGATTAATGGATGATACTAATGAAGGCGAAATGAGTTCGAGGTCCAACGTCGAAAGTTACCCAGCCAAGAAGGCTAACCGTTACTTCACAGACATATTATTATTATTATTATTATTATTATTATTATTATTATTATTATTATTATTATTATTGTATTGCTGTTTTATAATCAGGCAGCGCATTTTCGTTCCCAAACAAGTTAAGAAAGTTGTCGGTTAGTATATCCTGGAGTTTCAGGGTTCAACTCTGACCTTAAGTGCATATGTCAGGACGCTACGAAAGATAAACCCTAGTTTCGTACATAATAATAATAATAATAATAATAATAATAATAATAATAATAATAATAATAATGGAACATGATGAGAATGGAGAAAGTTACACAACACAGAACTGCACGCATTGTATTCTTCACCTGACATAATTAGGAACATTAAATCCAGACGTTTGAGATGGGCAGGGCATGTAGCACGTATGGGCGAATTCAGAAATGCATAGAGTGTTAGTTGGGAGGTCGGAGGGGAAAAGACCTTTGGGGAGGCGAGACGTAGATGGGAAGATAATATTCAAAGGGATTTGAGGGAGGTGGGATATGATGATAGAGACTGGATTATCTTGCTCAGGATAGGGACCAATGGCGGGCTTATGTAAGGGTGGCAATGATCCTCCGGGTTCTTTAAAAGCCAGTAAGTAAGTAATTAAGTAAGTGAGTGAGTAATGGAGCATGACAACTGTAAGTGGGAGTGCTACTAAATTGAAATCGTCTGTCCAGCTACTTTTTAACCATATGGATGCACTAACACTGCGAAACTAGCGCTCTACAAAATATTAGTGCTATATATGACAGGGAATATAATTAGATCGATGATAATACTGAACTAGTATACATAATATACATTATAGAACGTAATAGTAAACATGATAAACATTAACTGTATATACTCTAGAAATACAATATATATAATCAATTCATTTAATAAAATCAACTCCGTTACGGTAAACAAAAAAATATATTGTGAGTTTATGAAATTCATATGTTTTACCATAACTGTCAGTAAAAATTTGTTTAAGCTAAGAAAATGTTCTTCCTACGTCACAAGATGTTACAGTGACATTTACATTTTACACAATATATACAAAATACAGATCAAAATTAAATACAATATAACATACATTGATAAATTAATATAATATTAACACAAAAGTCTGAATTAAAATGCAATATTAGAATCAGATCACAATGTAGTCATAACTTGGTCTTTTACATAAACAACATTGACGATGAAACGCCTATATTGTACTATGATTCATAATCTATGCGTACCTGCTTAGAATACTACTCCGATTATGCATCCATGGCTAACGGGCCACGTTATGCATCGACGCGACGTGACGTAATAGACATACAAGAAGAAACTATTCGATCCGCTGTAAGTTTGGGAACAAAATTGCTCTGCCTGTTTATAAAACTTGCTATGTATTTTTATACTGGTTGAGTGGAAGAGAAGTCCTTGAGGCCTTAACTGTGCCAGTAAAAATTAATCAATTAAATAAATGAATAAATAATTTTATTTAAATTGTAGGAAAGGTCATCGTAGTGCATTCTTTATCACTAGAATACAGTATATTGTCGGTCCACAGTCTAGTATATACAGTCACGAAGCTCAATTTGTAATAAATATGCATCCATGGATAGTTGCTAACCACTAGGATCGCTACTATCGCCTCATTACAGACAATGCGAAATAGAATCTGCAAAGTCTATTGTTCCTAGCAACCTCATCAACTCAAGCTTCGTGACTGTATATACTAGACTGTGGTCGGTCTGTGAGGTCTTCTAGTTTTGAATCATGAATAGAACGTCAAACTGCAAACAAACAAGATGCAAATGTCCCCTAATAGTACCTGCGTCGCGCGCGAAAAATGACGTCACACTAATATAGTTTATGAATAACTAACCTTACCTCCGTACGTCCTGTGACAAAATACGGTCCCCAGTGACGATATTCGTAAAAGGCCGGTTGAAAATCTACATGTCCATTACGCAAACACGTCATAGTTTCCATTTGTAAAGGCAGCAGCTTCTTTGTTCTGTTATTGTATGAGACTAGACCTACTGTGCAGTAAAGGAACCAACTTTCGAGATCCAAAACAAACGAACCTTTGTTGCTTCGAGGGTGTGAGTCATAAAGATCATCAGAGAGCCCGCGGTAAGAATTAGTCTGTCTTAAGTTGCTTTAATTAGGAAACAGTTAATTAACTTTGATAAATGATATATTTTTGTTTCATAAAGAAAACTGTTTTCATTATTACTAATGGAGCAACGCTTTCAGAATCTCTTAGGATATGAATTACTGTCAAACTTTCACAGACATATTGCTATAAATCTACTTCATCAGAAAATATCTTCTCACTGTAACTTAAATCAGGAAGCTATTTCACTGTACTATAAATATATCACACAGACAGTATACTCGAAAATGAAACACACAAATCGTAGTCTGAGAGAGCAGGTAAATAAATACATCACAGTGTAGCACACATTACATTTTTAAAAGCAAAATAAAACTACCTTCTGATCTGTTTTTGGAAGACGTGAAATAGGTAAAATCTCTATAAAATTATATCAGTATTGACACAAATGTTATTTGTTTCAATATGACGTTAAAACAAAGAAGTTTTGTATCATTTTATGCGAATAAAAGATATCAGCGTTTCACTTGGTAACGACTGAATAAACAAAAGATCACCGGCATAGGTTAGGCGGTAACGCGTTTGCCTGCAATTCCAGAATTGTGCTCGGACGTGAGTTCATTCCTGATTGGCTGATTATCTGGTAGGGTTTTTATCTGAGGTTCTCCCCAACCGTAATGCGAATTTCAGGTAATCTATGGCGAATCTTCGGCCTCATCTCGCCAAATACCATCTTGCTATCACCTGTTGTATCGACGCTAAATAATACAGTTGATAGAGCGTCGTTAAACAACCAAGTACAGCTCTTACATTTTGTCAAGACGCTCCCCCACTCTTCCTACAGAGCTGCGCACGAGATCGGATGAGTTTACTTACGAATTATAGGGGAATGGGTAGTTTTTGCCTTGAACTCTGTAGACACTCGCCCGACCTTCCCTTCTACTTATACGCTCTCCACAGAAACGTTGTCCCCGTACTGCACATCGCGAGTGTCTTGACAAAATGCATGAACTGTAAAAATAAATAAATAAAATGCCGTTTTCTGAAAGGCAACGAGCAAAAATGCTTGTTGTGTTTTACGGAATTTGAAAGTGTAACATCAGTTCAATGTTTTCGCCGTGAGTACGGTGTTCGGAGAGCTCCGAATTATTACCGCTAGTCGATATGTTCATGGTACAGCACGTTTAAAGGAAGTGGGTCTGTTAACATGCCATACATTGGTGGACGTTGGCGTGTTCTCGAAACCGAAACTGTTGTTCGCGCTGTTATGTCAGCAAGTTCCAAGAAGAGTCTTAATTTAGACGATACTTCGCAGAAATGGCTATGCCATAATTCCTCAGCTTCATCTAAGATACACCTATCATAGGAAATGTGTTTAGTTATTACAAGTTGTGAATCTGCAGAAATGAATCGCATTTGCTCTTCATTTGCCACCTCATTAATTTGTGTTCGCATATTGTTTTCTATCGTCGCCTGGCAACCTGTATTTTTGTTATCATCAGTTGATTGTAGGCTGAAAACACAGCTTATTTTGTGTGATTTCATAAATTTAATTAATAAACATGATTTATGTTATCTCTTGAAGGGTAGGCCTATAAACCATTTTAAAATAATTTGATACACAAATACAACTATTACATGAAATGCTCAAATTTTTTGTAGCTTTATTCTCTTCAGTTCTAATCAACAATGACAACAATCCAGATTGCTAGGCGACGATATAAAACAAAAGATGCGAAAAGAAATGAACATATAAAACATAAACACATCCAAAACAACTGTTGTTCCGTTTTCACTAAGGTCCAGTGGTCTTAAATCTCCTCAATCTTCTTTTAGGCTCAAAATTCATCATTCTGATTTTTCTTCTCAAAATTGTGAATGTCTCATATTAATCGAATCCTCAGAAGTTAAGTGTTTAGTCATTACAATCGACCAACACTTACGATGGAAGAAACATATACGTATTTATGCAATAGATTACGTAAAACAATTTATATCTTTGTTATACTTCGGTCATATTTACCAGTTAATATTTTACGTCTCATTTATTTAGCTTTATTTCAATCCATTCTCCAGTATGGAATTTTAGGATGAGGAAATGCTTGTAATTCTAATCTCACTCCACTAATACTTATTCAGAAAAGAATTATTAAAATATGCCTTAATAAACCAATTGATTACTCATCCGAGCTTTTGTTCACTGATTTTAATGTTTTGAAAATTAAACAAATTTATTATATTGTCTTATTAAACTTCATACATAAAAATCGTAATAAATTCAAATTGTATGACCATAAATATGGAACTAAAAGATCCGATTTTATACAACTAGAGGAACCAAAGTGTTTCACAAGCACAGCTCTTAGCCATGGTACCTACTTTGGTCCGAGGTTATATAATAAAATAATTGAAAAATACACAAATTTGGAAAATTTTAGTATCAGAAATTTCAAAAATAGCGTTAAGAATTTAATTTTTAAAGAATATATATTCATTTAATATGTTTATGTATTTGTATGATTTAAATTGTTAAAATTGAAATTGTATTTTTATAGTTAATTCATTCCTATAATTTTATTTTCTTGACCCACTTTGTGTCAAGTAATTATCTTTGTTTGTGTTGAGTATGTGTTTAAATAACTCCCTGAGCACGAGTTTTTACTCCTTCAGGGAAGAATTAAGACTGTATTTTGTACATGTTATTTTTTTAACAATAAACAAGAAACAATATAAACAATTGAATGCTCTTTCATATTTAAGTATAAAAATATAGGGGTGTCATTTAAAGTTCAAAGTGGGGGTGGCTGGGGTGGAGGGGGTGAAATATAAAATGCAATTAAGCCTGGTTTTAGACTTCCCCCTCAATATCTAAATTGACGTGTTTTTTTGTTTAAATTGAATTCAATTTAAATAATTAGTTATTTAGACTGGGAAGTTTTGAAATGAAAACCCTGTATATATAGTTAATGCCTTAACATTCATATTATATAATATGAATGTTAAAGCATTAACTATGTAACTATTACCAAGCCCCTGTTTTGAAGACTGTTCGCACAAGGAAAAAAAAATGTAATTCGTACTGTATGCTAAACTCCAGCTGTTAAGGTATACAAATCGTTAACCCTCAACACGGCTTTAACGCTGGTCTGTCTTGCGTTAACAAGGTTACATCATGCTCAAATTTAAAATAATTTTACAGTGTGTATGTTCAGAACACGCGTCACTAGTTTTACCATAACATTATTATTGATTTTTTATGTGTGTGAGCTATTTTTGAAAAGTAGACTATACAGTTCTCGTAAAAATTATGTAGAAGATTTTTTTTCTGCTTGTGAATTATTTCCTTCCTATATTCCTCTAAACGTGCTCTTCTCGGCATACTAGTTGGAAATCGCTGCTATAGTTTTGTGCCGTAGGCAGTTTAATAACCTGGGAATTTGTAGGAAGTGTGCAAAAGTAGTTAACGATAAGAGGAAATAGAGATTAAAACGATAGAAAGTGTCATAGATCATATCCGTGGTGGTGGTAGTGGTGGTGGTGGTGGTGGTGGTGGTGGTGGTGGTGGTGGTGGTTTTATGGTGGTGGTGGTGGTGGTGACATTCAAATCTGAGGATTTTTATTTATTTATTTATTTACTTATTTATTCATGTATTTATTTACTTGGTTCGTTTATTTATTTATTTACTTATTTATTTATGTATTTATGTGGTTATTTATTTATTTAGACTTTTTATTTTTATTTATTTATTTATTTATTTATTTATTTAACATTTCGAACATTTATTTATTTATTTCTTATCTAATCTTAACTAATGAAACACTGAAACAAAATGGAAAGTCAACAATATTCTGTAAAATGATATTGACATTCAAATCTGAGGATTTTTATTTACTTATTTATTTACTTAGTTACTTATTTATTTATTTACTTGTTTGTTCGTTTATTTATTTATTTTTATTTATTTACTTATTTATTGATGTATTTATGTACAGTATTTATTTATTTATTTATGCTCGACCATGCCGAAATGTAGTAATTATTCACCTGGTAGCAGACCTTTAATGCATGTCATTAAAGTACACCTACTCATTAAAGGTCAGGTCTTTCAGCCAATGACGACTCAGGTTACAACTGTTCAGCCAATGACAGGTCAGCTTTCTACCGTTATAAAACCGCAAGTATCGATTATTCTCGGATATGCAATCGAAAGAGAATTAGCGAAAAGTCACGGAGGCTGGAAATCCAATACTGTCGCAGAAGGTTATGTTCTGTTACTATAATAATTAGCGTTAATTGTAAATAATATTCAAATAAATTCAATTTGTCATCTCGTTTTTCAATGTCTAATTTTATTTCAATGTTATCTCTGTAGGTTCTTATGGCCTAGCAAGGTCACTGTGGACATCTGTTCCTCGGAAAAAATCAATACTTTCGCGTCTGCGCACATCTCACAACATACGGGACATTGCTCCAAGTCAGATACAATAAAATTAATAATATAAAGTTAGAAATATGGTCGAGCATAAAAAGTCGTATGAAACTCGCCTATAATTTTCATACGAGCTTCTTAATTATCATTATAGGCTCGTTGCATAATGTACTATTATTTACTTAGTTACTTATTTATTTATTATTTATTTATTATTGAACATTAAAGGCAAAGCCCAATTACAATGTTCAAGACTGACAAAGTAAGTTATAAAACATAAACAAGGAAAAGGAAACACACTCTTATTAAACACTGAAACAAAACAGAAAAAAGAAAAAGAAAAAAGAGAGAAATTGAAAATAAGGTGTGAAAGTAGGTTTAAATTAACTAACAACAATATTCTGTAAAATATTATGGTAATAAATAATTCCATATTTGGAAAAATTCATATTGAAAATGTCAACATTCGGATGAGATGTAATTTGTTGTATAATTGAAGGGTTCAGAGGCATACTGAGCCAAGCGCCATATATTAAAAACGGAGAAAACAAGGGTTAAAATTAAGCGAATACCATATTCAATGTACATATAGCAATTAATATAAAGTATGCACATTAAAATTAAATGATATGTAAATCTACATTAAACTATGGTATTCAATTAACTTTAACTCTTGCGCTCTCCGTTTTTAATAAATGGCACTTGGCCCACCATGGTTCTGAACCCTTCAATTGTAACATTTGGAAAAGTGAGGAATTTTTGTGCTATTCAGTATTTGCCCTTGGTATGAAAAATAATTGTATTTACGCTCGACCATGCCGAAATGTAGTAATTATACACTTTAATGCATGTCATTAAAGTACACCTACTCATTAAAGTACAGGTGTTCAGCCAATGACAAGTCAGCTTTGTACCGTTATAAAACCTCATCCAATGACAAGTCAGCTTTGTACCGTTATAAAACCGCAAGTATCGATTATTCTCGGATATGCAATCGAAAGAGAATTAGCGAAAAGTCACGGAGGCTGGAAATCCAATACTGTCGCAGAAGGTTATGTTCTGTTACTATAATAATTAGCGTTAATTGTAAATAGTATTCAAATAAATTCAGTTTGTCATCTCGTTTTTCAATGTCTAATTTAATTTCAATGTTATATCAAAGTTAATATTTAGTTTACTCTGTAGGTTCTTATAGGCTATCAAGGTCAATGTGGACATCTGTTCCTCGGAAAAAATCAAGACTTTCGCGTCTGCGTACATCTCACAATTTACGAGGTATTGCTCAAGGTCAGTTAGATACAAATAAAATGAATAATTTCAAGTTAGTTGCGCTCGTTTCATAAACATCCATACTCGCTTCTTAATTACTATCATTATAGGCTTGTTGCATAATGTACTATTTTCAATCTAGAAAAGGTCATAATGTATACACTTACTAATATTTTATTTTAATTTATTATTAATACTCCAAATATGTAAGTTTTACTTTTTGAAGTAGTTATGTAGGCCTATCTGATATTGTAATTCAAGTAATTATATTTTCTTGTTCTTAACGCATAAAACGTAGTCTGTTGTTTATTTTGTTTACATTCAGCACATTCTTGACTATATCTCGAGTGTTTCGCTATAGAGACGCTTGTGATCATTAATATCTGCAGTGTGGCAGCCTTTCGTTCAAGTCATGTACGAAATGACTGGCGAAAAGGGTGCAGGGATAAGAAAGAAAACGAACATGTCTCGTTATGTAGAACTAGTTTTGTGTTCGGGAGGTCTGGAATTCGATGCCCGAGGCAATATTTTCTCATTGAAATATTTCTCAGCTTCCCCTTTGTTTCTTGAGCATATTCCGGGAATGTACCTAGAACTGACCATGAACGTATATCCCCACGATCCTTTCCGTATTATAATAATGCAGGTTCTTGCATCATTTTAGTTGGAGCTTCGGTAAGCTCTACCATTTATTACACAACGTAAACAGAAGAGTGTGTCAGTTTCAATTGCAGTTTGTTGAGAGAAAGATAGTACTGCCATCTTTCCTGTTGTGCCGTTTCATCATTGTCGCTGTCTTTATCGCCGTCATTGTAATTATTTTTGTCATTATCGCTGTTGTATTTGTCATCGTCATCATTGTTGTCGATCATCATTATCGTCGTGACTATTTGTCATTGCCGGCTTGAGCGTCGTTGTTTTCGTCGATATCATTGCCATTTTCGTTGTAGCAATTTTCATAGCCGCCATATCTTTGTGGCCATTGTCATCGCCGGCTTGGTCGTCATTTTCATCCTGCCCATTGTCATCGCTGGCCTATCGTCTTGTTTTCGTCGATATCATTGTCATTTTCGTTGTGGCAATTTTAATCCCCGTCATATCTTTGTGACCATTGTCATTGCCGACTAGATCCTCATTTTCATCGATATCGTCGCCATTGTCATCGCTGGCCTATCATCTTGTTTTCGTCGATATCGTTGTCATTTCGTTGTGGCAATTTTCATCGCAGCTTATTTTTGTGGCCATTGTCATCGCCGACCTGATCATCGTTTTCGTCGATATCATTGTCATTTTCGTTGTGGCAATTTTCATCGCAGCTTACCTTTGTGGCTATTGTCATTACCGGCTTGATCGTCATTTTCATCGATATCATCGCCATCGCAAAGAGCGTAGCCATTGTCATCACCGGCCTGATCATCGTTTTCGTCGATATCCTTGTCATTTTCGTTCTGGCAATTTTCATCGCCAAAATATCTGTGATCATTGTCATCGCCGGCTTTATCGTCATTTTCATCGATATCGTCGCCATTTTCATCGTGGCCATTGTCATCGCCAGCCTGATCATCGTTTTCGTCGATATCATTGTACTTTTCGTTGTGACGATTGCCATCACGACTTTATCTTTGTGGCAATAATTGTCATCACTGGCTTGATCGTCGTTTTCGTCGATGATATCGTCATTTTTGTCGTAGCCGGCCTGATAGTCGTTTTTGTTGATATCATCCTCATTTTCGTTGTGGTCGTTGTCATCGCCGGCCTTATCATAGTTTTTTTAGTCGATTCATAGCCATTTTCGTCGTGGCAATTGTCGTCGACGGCCTTATCTTTGTGACCATTGTCATCGCCGGCCTGATCGTCATTGTTTTCGTCGATATCATCGCCATTTTCTTCGTGGCCATATTCATCGCCGACCTTAGTCTATTGCAATATCAACTCTTGTTTTTCCTTGCTTGAATAACATTTTACGTAAATCATTACAGTACTATTATTATTGCATCAATAACTACTGTATTAATAATAATAATAATAATAATAATAATAATAATAATAATAATAGTAACAATAATAATAATAATAGTAACAATAATAATAATAATAATAGTAACAATAATAATAATAGTAACAATAATAATAATAATAATAATAATAATAATAATAATAATAATAATACTTACTTATTGGCTTTTAAGGAACCCGGAGGTTCATTGCCGCCCTCACATAAGCCCGCCATTAGTCCCTATCCTGAGCAAGATTAATCCAATCTCTATCATCATATCCCAAGTCCCTCAAATCCATTTTAATATTATCTTCCCATAATAATAATAATAATAATAATAATAATAATAATAATAATAATTTATTTTAGTACAACATCAATCAATTCAATTCAATTTATTAAGCCATTAAACATACAGTGATAGGCTTCGTCACAAAAAAAAAAAAAAACACATTTGAAAATACACATATAATTGAAAACAGTAATTAGAATGAAAACACAAAACACTTTGAAACTCTAAAATTAATTAAAACACTTCACTCTTATGTAATAATTGTAACTAATATAAATAACTCTAAATCAATCAATCTAATTCTTATATAATTGCAATGCAATTTTGGGGGAACAAATATACTTTGGGGGTACGCTAGCAAAAAAGATTGAATACCAGTCACGAAGCTCAATACGTAGTAAATATGCATCCATATATAGTTACTAACCACTAGGATCGCTACTATCGCCTCATAACAGACAATGCTAAATAGTAGTTCACAGTCTATTCTTTCTAGCACCCTCATAAACTCAAGCTTCGTGACTAGATATACTAGACTGTGCTTTTCCTCGATCATCCTGTATCGTCGTTGTATCACCAACGTCATCATTGTCTTATCACTATTACCATCGCCACGATCTCCCATTATTATTGTCATCATTATAAGCTAGATGGATTCGTTTATTTCGCCTGTTGCATTTTCAGGATTACGAAGGAAATGTTCTCTCCACAGTCCATTAGTTCGATTTCTCTCAATGTTTTTATTGGCGTACGAGTACAACGTGCTGAAGTTGAGTGCGATTGTGTTTGCTACTTCATGTGTCTCGATTCTGCAACATTGTTCATATTTTGATTCCAAACCAATATATTTATTGCTTTGATAGAAAGAAGTCTTTGAAGAAACCAACCACAGACCAAGACTGCGGTATTAAATAGCCTTTATTGGACAACTGACCTACCGAATTCTATAACGCATCTGTACCAGGTTATTGGCTCTTGTCGGGAGGGCCGGATTTGATGTCCAAGGTCGACTATTCTGAATGGTCATCTTCTTTGCTTTATTCTCTTTGGAACACTCTTTTGTATACGACTATAGGGCATGAAAATGATAAAACATGTCTGGAATAAATACTGCCAGATTAATTTGTATATGTCAGACTGATTTTAGTTGCTTATTTTTCTATCATATTTGCAATTGGTGGTCTAGTAACTTTCAGTTGAGAATTTTAAAGATTTTACAAGGACCAAAATTATATTTGCAGAACTTACTCAGACCCGGTTTCTTCAACCTTTGTTAAAATGTACCTAACATAGCGTTAATTAACTGTAAGTTAAAAAGTATGAATTGCTGTTAAAAATAGTGCGTTTCTTCAACTTTACATTTCACATTTTAACATTTTGTTTGTTAACTCACTGTCAGGACCAGAGATTCTAGAGTTTAACCATAACCTATAACCAAGTATAGGCTCACTTCTGTTTTCTGAACTCTGACAATTGCGATTCTCGCTAGTTTCCGTTGTTTGATTCAGAGAGAATAGAAGTCTTTCTGTTCTCTCAGGTTTGATTCCTGCTTCTTTCCTCGTCTGTATCACAATAGCGTGGAGCGGCGTATTGGTATTGCTGTTATGAAATGGAAAATACTGGAACAAAAAGAAATCTTGGGACTAATTTCTCTTCGTTCGAAAGAAACCTTCTGCTGGAAATAATTTCGCAGTATAAACCAATTATTGAGAATAAACAAACAAACGCATCTAAGTTGAAAGTGAAAAGTGAGGCTTGGCAGAAAATAGCTTATACCTTTGTATGAACTTCTGTTCTGTCAAATCACAGAAATCATCCCCTCTGTTTATGTGTTCATGGATATCATTTTCTAAATAATCCAGATATATAACTTCAGCATCTAACGCACCAGCCATATTGGATACTTCTATGCTAACAGAGAGTTAAATGATTTAACTGCATGAAATTGGGCAGTTAAATTAACATAGGTTTTAACAGGCTGTTAGTACTAACAGTAGTTGAAGAAATTCTACAACTGTTAAGTTTACAGTTAAAATGGAATAACACACTGTTATAATTTAATAAAGTTTGAAGAAACTGGGCCTCAGTATTTTAACTAAATAAGGAACAGAATGTAATAAAATTCTCTGGACCAGTGGTATTCAGTCTTTTTTGCTAGCGTACCCCAAAATACCTTCTTTTTTACCTTCGTATCCTCAAACTTCATTCCAATTGTATAAAAAGTAACAAAAGACTATGATTGATGTATTCAAAATAAATTATTATTATTATTATTATTATTATTATTATTATTATTATTTATTACTATTATAATTATACAGGCTGTTTACTTATTATAATTACACAGGCTGTTAAAAAAGTATCCAATATTTTAGGTGATAGTATTCATCAAGACAAGAAAATAATGTCTAATAAACATGGGTCCTACAACACATATTTTCTGAGATCTGAACACTTGTTCATAGGAAGTGCTCAATGTGACATCCATTTATGGCAATGCATTCCTCTGCCCTAAGTGACATCCTTGGCATGGAATAATGATAGAGATTATGTGAATTTTTTTAATCAGCATGTGTGGGCTGATGAAAATCCCCATACAGTTGAAGAAACAATGAATCAGCACCGATTCTCAATCAGCGTATGGGCAGACGTTCTCGGTGATAGATTAATAGGGCCATACGTGCTACCACAGAGACTTTCAGGACTTTTTTTATTAACGTATTGCCTGCCTTTCTGGAGAATGTGCAATGTCAGCAGAGACTAAAGATGTGGTTCATGCACGATGGCGCACCAGCACATTTTCTCCGCAATGTGCGTGAACACCTGACGCTGACATTTCAGGACCTCTGGATTGATTGGGGAAGCCCCACACCTCGGCCTGCTCGTTCCCCAAACCTAAGTCCCCTAGACTTTTGGTTATGGGGACACATGAAGGAACCAGGTAAATTTCAAAGAGTGCGTGATTTTTACGCCGAAGGGCAGTCAGATCTCAGAAAGTATGTGTCGTAGGACCCATGTTTATTAGACATTGTCTTGTTTTGATGCATACTAGCACCTCCTAAAATATTGGATATTTTTTAACACTCTGTACATATAGTACCGTAGTTACTGATGCAATAATAACAGTAATAAATAATATAAAATGTTACTGAAGCAAGAAAAAACAAGAGTTGATGTTGTGAAAGAAAACATATAAACTGTAATAAATTATCAACAAGCATAATAAAGTAAATATGGCATCATTTTTACATACCTAATCAGTGTGATACGTACCTCCGGGGATACGCGTACCATAGACTGAATACCACTGCTCTAGACCATTTCCCACTGCCATTTATTATCAGCCATGATATCTTTCTTCGCTCATTGTTTGCTGATATTCAGTGTCACCAACACAAGGAACATAAAAGACACTACACGATACATCACCATGAGATAGAGAAAAATACTTAATTTTTTTTTTCCATTGTTGGATACACTCTTTTAACACTTTATTAAACACTGATTAACGTTATAACGAAGCTTAGGCGGACAATGACGGACACCACTCGAAACTAGTAAGGCAGGTATTTTTTTATAATATTAACACAGTAAAGAAATTACAACGTTAAGCAGTAACGTAATTTTTATAGTTTTGCTCCACTGTAAAATACATACTTAGTCTTACTCCATTTTGTATTGTGTTTTTGGTAAAGAGAAAATAATCCTCTTTTAGGAAAATATAATAAGAATAAACTATCAGAAAGAGAGTTTGTTTCATGACGGTTAATATTATACGAACCTACAGACACAGAATTTCATCTCACAAGCCAATATTCTGATGGGGGCAAATAAAAAAAAGTTAATTTTTTTCTTTCACCATGTTAATAATTATTAACATTAATGTCAAAAGAGCTGCTTATACAAATTTTGGCCACTCGACCGCAATTATGAGGGCCGTAAACAAATAAGTTCGTCAGGGGCCGTTAACAGAAACGATACACAATTTCATTGGAACAATTTTACTGGAAAAGACACAGAAATTCTTGAGCTATTTTTAAACACATTTTCCACCGAAATTGAGACTTTTTTATATCAGGAAGAGATAGAGAAGTGCAGACTGCTGTCAAACGCTGGTTCCGATCCCAGGCGGCTGACTTCTACGACACAAGGATACAAAAATTGATTCCATGGTATGGCAAATGTCTCAGTTCTAGTGGGGGATATGTTGACAAATAGCGCAACAATTGCTGTATCTGTTTCAATAAATCTTTCCATACAATTGTGTTTTTTTCTGTAAACGGCCCCAGGAAAAATCACTTTCTGGACGGCCTCGTAATTGCGGTCGAGTGGCCAAACTTTGTATAAGTACTTCTTTTGACATTAGTAACAATGTGGAAGAAAAAAATAACTTTTTTATCTGGCTCCATCAGAATGTTTACTTGTCAGACTAAAGCCTACTGTACCCCTCCATAACCATTGGTGATATAGCCACGGCACATGATAAGGTCACAGGACAGGTCTTGCCTCCTTTACTGTACATGCTACAAATTATATCGAAGGAAATGTATCATTTTTATTATTTTGGTTTAGGGAAAATAGTATTTTTAAATTTATTTGTTTATTTTTAGGAAATTACTCATTTTTTATTCAGAGATTTATAGTACCATTTTGGTCCAGGGGAAATGCTCGTCTTGTTGCACATTTCTTCATGGTTAAATTGTGCATAAACAGCATATAGTCAGTCAGTGGGCTAAGGTGTAAAGAATACTCTTGGCCAATAATTATATGATAATATGAAAAAGAAATAGCATACAATAATTCAAAATTAGGGAAAACACGGGAATTTTACTTGAAGCAAGTAAAGAGATAGGTTTGGAAGTAAATCCCGAAAAGACAAAGTATATGATTATGTCTCGTGACGAGAATATTGTACGAAATGGAAATATAAAAATTGTAAATTTATCTTTTGAAGAGGTGGAAAAATTCAAATACCTGGGAGCAACAATAACAAAATATAAATGATACTGGGGAGGACATTAAACACAGAGTAAATATGGGAAATGCTTGTTATTATTCGGTTGAGAAGCTTTTATCATCCAGTCTGCTGTCAAAAAATCTGAAAGTAAGAATTTATAGAACAGTTATATTACCGGTTGTTGGGTTGTGAAACTTGGACTTATAGGCGAATCCAGAAATGCATATAGAGTGTTACTTGGGAGACCGGAGGGAAAAAAAACCTTTGGGGAGGCCGAGACGTAGATGGGAGGATAATATTATTAAAATGGATTTGAGGGAGGTGGGATACGATGATAGAGACTGGATTAATCTTGCACAGGATAGGGACCATTGGCGGACTTATGTGAGGGCGGCAATGAACGCCCGGGTTCCTTAAAAGCCAGTAAGTAAGTAAGTATACAATAATTCAAGACACGGCTTCAGATATTGGACTGTGCAGTATAAATGAACATATAAATGAATAAAATTGGTTTTCTTGACATTTAATAGCGAAATTTCAATGATATATTAATTTACAGAAAACGTAATTAATTTTTTTAGTTTAGTTTGCATATTATAGCTGAAACCCTTACCAATCGTTTCTATAATATAGCACTATCTTGGTTTTCCCCTAACCCAAAGGCAAGAGCCACGATAATTTAAATTGCCAAGTCATGCAATTAATTAACCTGTAGTATCCATTGCTTTGTCTGCAGTAAACCAAGCAATTGAATTGAAACAACGTCTGTATACAAAGAGGCTCAAGTGTGTTAAACTAAACGCTTAAAATACAAATACGTCATGAGATTAGTTAAAACATATACCGAGTATTGTAATGCACCGAAGTACATGTGATATTTCCGTGCAGGAAATCTGCGTTATCGTATGATTAAGGATGGGTGGAGCGGAGAAAAATTCTCTCCTGCACGGAACTATCATATGTACATTACAATAATAGGATATGCATAAATAATCACTTAGTGATTTAAGACGGCGCTCATTCCGTCGGATCCCGACCACTTAGTCACTCGTAATGAGTGCACCTCTGCACATTATGCCACTGTCACACATCTGTGACACAGTGCATGAGGGTTGGCCACTGAAGGGAAACTTAGACGTGGAACTTATACTGAGAGGATTCAATCCGGCGTTGGAGCTGGAATCCGGTGTGGCTTAGTGGATAGAGCGTCAGCACGTAGACCTGAAAACCCAGGTTCTGGTCCCGGTGCTGGAGAGAATTTTTCTCCGTTCCATCCATCCTTCATCACATATAGGGAGGCCCACCAAATAAAATCTTTTATCCATGACTGGTATCTAAACTGGTCTTTATTTCTTTGTCCTTAACAACCTAAATCAATGACTTTATTCACAGCACTGAAATAAAAATTCACAACTTCTTCACAAACAACACATTACAAAGAAAAGGCGTACAGTTTAAAATTAAAATTAGATACTAGTAATGGATAAAATATTGTATACCACACGAGAGTAAACAGATTTTATGCGCTCGTGGAAATTATCACTCTCGGCTTCGCCTCGGGCGCTAAACTTTCTACTAGCGCATAAAATCTAATTTTACTCTCTTATACTATAAATTATTGTAACCTACACTCTCAAGTTGTATAATGAAAATAGGCTATATACTGTGATATAAACATATAAAAATAATGTTACAGTTTTATGATAGGCCTAAGCTATTTATACAACAAAACTGATATTATGACATGAAACGTATATGTTCGAGGTACAAGAGAAAGATTGTAATGTTGTGACATGATAGGTTTATTCTGACATCACTCGTGGTAGCCTATACCGTGGAAACAGAAGTGTAAGGTGAACTTCGCTCCTCGTGGTTTTCCACTAGGTCCATATCGCCCTATTCTCTATTTTAGGCCTCAAGTAATGTTCTGCAATGTTCGAACATGAGAAACATTGAATTTAATACCCTGGAATTTTCATGACACAGACTACCAAGAGGGGTAAAAAGATCACCCCACATGAATAAAGCGAATTACTTCTAAAAGTAGATGAATTATTTATGTTATTCTTATTTCAAAATGTTAGTAGACATATAACGGACAAATACAATAAATTTAAAAAACAAATATGCACAAAAATGGAAACAATACTAAAAAATTATCAATGGGATAATCCAATTACGCCCCTTGGTAGCAGAAGGGTTATTATCCTTGTCAGAATGTGTCTTAAACCTAACCCAAATCTAGACAAACACATGAAAGAATCGTACAACGTCTTGTTTCACATGAAAAACTAATTGCAAGATCTGTGTTAAAATCCTTAAGCATTTAAAACCTGAAAGGGTGGGAATAGAGGATAGCGAATATTTTTATACAAAGTGGAACAAACGAGATACGCCTCCTTCTGCAGAGCGAACATGGGCGAATATCGAACTTCGCCATACTCGACAAACTTGAACCGAAGATAGCGCCTGTAAGGCAC
This sequence comes from Periplaneta americana, assembly GCA_025594305.2. Classification (NCBI taxonomy): domain Eukaryota; kingdom Metazoa; phylum Arthropoda; class Insecta; order Blattodea; family Blattidae; genus Periplaneta; species Periplaneta americana. Next base: position 48,243,097 of record JAJSOF020000035.1, on the reverse strand, counting down.
GATGCAAGTCTGTTTTCTACATATTGTTGACGGAGCGACCTCATCTGTGGCGACCCAGAATAAGCGTTGGGAGCGATCTTATGCCAGAAACATCCCAACATTCCGTCTCATGGTAAAATTCAACTCAGGATATTACAATAACAATAACACTTACCCTTCCTTTTGCCCTTAGCGTTGATCGGGCCATATTTTAATAAGAGTCACCTTAGAGGCAGTTGGCTAGTACGCCCATTTTCGGCTTCCCTCTTCAAAATTCTCAAAAGTTCCTTCAGTGGAACGGCGACACTCAGAGTGAGACAAGTGGCCAACAGGCTTGGAGCTCACATATTTAATTTTTCTCAGCCAATACTACGCCCTTTTCGCGTACATCTTAAATGTTTGTCGTACCATTTCTCCATTGAAATTAAGTTCGTTTGTTTATTCATAGGTGACCGACGATGCGCTGTTGCCAAATTACGCAGACTTTCAGCCTATTCTAATTTAATCATGCGCTTAATTACAAAACTCATATATTTTATTTTATTTTAATGTATTCTACTACACTCTTCAATCTGCACAGTTCTGTCACTTCGACCCTGTGCTTATTCCACTCTCCTCGGTGTTAACCCTCTTACCAACTTATTAATTAGTACCAAGGGGAATAATACAATTACTCCCATCAAAATCATATACCAATCTTTGGGTTAGAGGTCAGTAGGGCTAAGGATTTTAAGTCTAATGACAGAAGGTCTAATTTTGTAAATCTAATGACATTTTGTCTATTGAACCAAGTCTAACACAACCTAGTCCAATTACAGAAATGTCTAATACTACTCGTACATAGTCTAAATTGCAATAACATCCAATACTATTATGCCTAAATTATAACAATAATACGTCTGTTACCTGTAGCCTATATTATTGTTTATTACATATAACTCAAGAGTAAAATACGGTAGGCCTAATGTTGAAATAGTTGATCAATGAAAATACAGATTAATCTTCATTTTCATCTTCCGCTACAGCATGGAATTTCAGCCTGTACCTTAAAGTTCTCAAGTACAAATCAATTTCTCCATGATCTTTATACTTCTGGTAACGTGTTACCATTTTCTCTACTTGTCTTTGATTAATTTGGTACGATTTCTGTACGGGATGCTGAACTCTTCCATCTCCTGCCAGGACACTATATATTCTAAAAACTTCCATATGGATGCATGATGAGATATAATTTTTTGGAATTTCGAGTGCCATCCTTCAACACTTTATGGTTCTTTGGAGTCCATTTAATACAAGATTAAACATATTCCACACTTTGTAGACTAGAATGTTATTCAAGTCCTCATTGGTGACACGAGTAGCATTGCAAGCGTCTCTGAGTGAACATCTTCAGTAGATCGTATTGCTGGTTCTACTTCTCAATCTTAAGTGGTAGTAGAAATTATTATGAACTATATTTTTTTACTTTCATGCGAATTAATAGTAGGCTATATGTATTCGTTTTGCTAAAAATTTTCTGAAACTGACAAAGTACCGTATTACTAAGGAAACGTACGTTATGTTCACTATCGTAACAATATCAACTTTTTTTAGTAAGAACTGTTAAAATTATTTGAGATTTTACATACATTTTATTTAGAATTATTATTATTATTATTATTATTATTATTATTATTATTATTATTATTATTATTATTATTATTAGACATTTACACATTAGACGTAAGTTTTATTTAGATATTTAGACATAAAACATTTTTCTTTTAGACCTGAGTTATTATTGGACACTTTTTTATTAGACTTCATGTTTTATTAGACCTACTGTCCATTAGACCTGCTTCCTTAGACGTAATGATCTGAAACCTAATCTTTGTTAAGAATTTGGAATAATTAACAATTTATGCATTATTGACTGTAGATCTCCAGAAAATGTAAAATAATCATTCTATTTTTCTTTTTAAATAAGGGTGGTTCAGAAGTTCCGTTTCATATTGTTGAAAACGTATATACCAAAATTAAAAAACGCTGGTGACACTGTAACATAACATATCAGTATATAGTAAATTTAGACTTGCCTCACTTCCATTTCGAGACGAACTCCTCAAAGCAATATAGTTTTTACATAGTAAACAACACAGCTATAAGCTATGAATGTCGTAGTACTATAACATAAATTGAAAATCATTTCAGTTATTTGTTGAAATTTAAATATTGGAATGCAATCTCTACAAACGTGAATATCTTCAAAATATTTGTTTATAATAAAATAAAATTATAAAAAGCTATAAAAATGTCTAAACATAAATAAATATGTAAATCCAATAAAACAAAATTTAGTTCCTTGTTGAAATTCAAATATTCAAACATCACCTATACTACAATAGTGAGTTAGAAAAACAGGATTCACTAATAATGATTTCTAACAAAATGTCTTTTAGAATAACCTTAACACACAGGAATAAAAAAAATTGGAAACCAAAGGTCATGATAATATAAATAAAATAACAATAATGATATAAATAACACGAAAGAAAATAATTTGGAATCAGACAAACTCTTAAACGTGGAATATTAAACTACAGATTGAATTTAATGTCCTGGAATTTTCATGATACAGATTACCAAGTGAGATAACAAGATCACCCCACATGAATAAAGCGAATTACTTTTTAAAGTAGATTAATAATTATACAAAAATTAATAGTATTTCTGGCACATTTAAAGAAAAACATATTTTAATATAGGCCTACTACTTTTATATTAAATAATAACTTTTTCTTAAATATTTAAATTCAGGTAATGTTTGCAAACGACATTTAGAATAAGCTCACCATAGCAAAACGTCAGTTTACAAGTTAAACACATTAAGTCAAAAATATTATTTATGAAAAAAAAAAAAAAGCGTTTATAACGAACATGATGTATGTGTATAAACTTAGAATTGGAAAATAAAATACACATTTAAAGAAACAATTTACTAAAAATATTGTTTTGAGGATTCAGTTGTGTCAGGAACTCTCAATCGCCTTTTTCTCAGAAAGCTAATATTTTTGACTTAATGTGTTTTGCTTGTAAACCGACGAAATTCACTTTAGAGGAGAAAAAGTTCTGACCGGCGCTCAGAAAATAAAGTAAGTTTTCGGAAATACAATTTGAAAAAATTCTGTATATCGCTATTCAGTCTCGTGCAATACTAGTAATATTAAAACATAATACGAAGGGGGGGGGGATTGCGTAAAATGTGCGATCCTTGAAGTAAATATTATCACAGTAATCATCATCATGGGGCATAGCGATTCATTGATGTCCGAAAAATAAATACTAGGCCTATATATTCCCAGTCTGCCAGACAAAAAATTCTTTGTATAATTCTGTTTCTGAATCAGTTGAGATTTTGTTAAGTGGTATTGAACGTTGAGGAACGACACATTAAACACGGAAGACACTTTTGTCAGCCATCCGTGAAATGTACGTGCTGCAAGCAGTCGATACGGTGCGATTCGACTCCCCGTGGTAGTCACGTTCGTGAGTTCAATTCACGTCTACTACTTTAATAGTTCTTTGTCATTAAAGTGATGACACATGTATCGCATTAGGTGGCGACTCGAAAATGTGTTGACCCCACGTTGTACGATTCTTTCATGTGTTTTTCTAGATTTGGATTTAGGTTTAAGACAAATTCTGACAAGGATAATAACACTTTTGCTACCAATGGACGTAACTGGATTACTCCACTGATAATTTTTTAGTGTTTCCATTTTTATCCATATTTATTTTTTAAATTTCTTGTATAACTCGGATGGAATTAATTCCAGAGTGGAAAAAGCAAGCAAATCCACCCCCCGTCACAAGTCGCCGCACCACACGGGATGATACAAATTAATTCAATTCGAGCTTTACCAATCTTATTAAGTACACAGGAGATGTCTTTCTTGGAAATAACGAAACCTCGTTTATTGCAAGCTTCTTTTATTTTCACTTAACTATACTTGGCATCGGAAAGGGTTGTTATGTACCCCTCCCAAAAAGGCTCGGTTTTCTTGGGAATTTCTGCTGTGAGTCGCCGTGCACTCTGATTTCACTCACTACTGGTTTGTCACCTCGCGCCACAGTTCAGCTGTCGTGCGACTCCTGACGCACATGTTGTCATTCAAATTCGTTATCAGAGAACGGAAACAACCCTGTATACTTTTTAATTAACAAAGTTAACATGTTATTATAGTGAGAATAGAAATTTTTAACGAAGTGTTCAAATCCCCCACCGTCCAGAAACGGAAGAATCGAAGACTACAATAGTTTACAAGAACAATGGTTTCATATAGTAGCGAAGCAATAAAATATGAAAATTGACATTATTATTATTATTATTATTATTATTATTATTATTATTATTATTATTATTATTATTATTATTATTCCCATACACAAACTAGTGTAAAACATAAATAGGGATATTGTGTAGTACTAGAAGTATAAATACAAGCAGTAATATTTCACATTGATAAATTCAGACATTTATTGAGAAAAACACGTTCTCCCTATGCTCATAGCACGGCTACCTGACTGCTACTTGGACAGCTCATAAATTTCAAATAGGTGGAAGATCTAGTAAACACACTGACACAAGCGTTACAACCTGCCATATGTAACATGTTCAAGGATAAGGGTATTTTTTCAATTATTATTATTATTATTATTATTATTATTATTATTATTATTATTATTATTATTATTAATAGTAAATGTTGAGAACAGTAACGCCATTTTGTAGCACTTTGTAAAATCACTCGAATAACCTATACCTCGTAAGGTTTATCTTGTCTCAGTAGCAATAAAACCAAGACCCTTCAAATGAGGGTGGAGATTATAGGAGGGTTGTAAATTTTCAGGATTCCGTTCAAAATCTTGTTATTGTACAGGCTACCGGAACTCAGTTTCTTGGAAGACAAGCTCAGTGACGGAACTATACAGTACGAAGAGAGATATTTTGTTATTTTATTTTGCGCTACAGAATGTATCAACTAGTCCCTTCCGCCACTGGATGGATGGACGGCATCGCTCCACTCCCCCATCGCCATAACAACACAGACGAAGTAAGACATATCTCCTTTCTCTCTCTTTCCACAGTGAGACAAGATACATCACACAGACTTTAGAAAATGAAAGAGAACAGCTCCAGTGAGCCACGGTAATGTGTATGTAAACAGTTTTACCACACATTTGGTCCTCGGTAAAATACTATTTTTCACTCCATTTGAATTGTATTTTTGACCCAGGGAAAATACAGTACAAATTAAGTAAAAACTTAGTATTTTTTCTTGAATCAAATTTAAGGCAAAACGGTTTAATTACAAGTGCCACGAAATGGTTTCACTGTGATTATCACTTAGTCTACCTTATAATAATAATAATAATAATAATAATAATAATAATAATAATAATAATAATAATAATAATAATTTTAATCTTCGATCTCGCTACGCATCACACATTGAACTGACGTGACTTGTGTTGCCTTATTTCATGGCGAAATAAAAAAAACTGAGAGATGGTAACTTTACAAATAATCTGGAAAAAATAAATACGCAAGTTCGACGATCAGTGACAGGTTAGGTTTGGTTTGTTCAGGCTTTTGCTTTGCATATGCGCTTTTTGGTAGATGCGTACACAAATTTATTCTGGACCGAGGAATGGAGTGGTTTTTCGCGTAGTGCAACATGATGACTTAAACGTGATGATTTCCTTTGAAAACGCCTGAGAAAATCATCGATCTAGTATATCGATAGTATTAAGGTAAAAAGGCTTATTCCGCAAAAGAAAATTTTTAAGAAACAGCTATAATTAAATTTTAACACATTATTATTAGTTACTTTATAGGAAGGAATGTAAACATAATTGTCAAAAAAACTTATCTTCAAGTTTTGTAATTATTAAATTTCAACTATTTACACTAATTACAGCCAAAAAAGTCACATTTAAAAATGAGGATTAAGCTCTTTTACCTGAACACCGTCGAATATTGTAAGAAACAATACGTATTTGTGGCGGATTGGGTGGTTTATTGCTTTCGCTGAGATCCTATCCAGAGTGGTGTGCTATAATTTCGAGGTCATTTTGAATGACTTAAATAGGTCTTTTTTTGTCCCGTATGTTGTTCGTAGCAGCATTACCTATTATTATTATTATTATTATTATTATTATTATTATTATTATTATTATTATTATTATTAGGTTATTTTGCTAAGCTTTGTCAACGGCTATGGTCATCTAGCGTCTGGATGAGATGAAGTTAATAATGCCAGCGAAATGAGTCCAGGGTCCAGCGCCGAATGTTGTCCAGCATTTTCTCTCAATGGGTAAAGGGAAAACCACGGAAAAACCTCAACCAGGTAACTTATTCGAATCAGGATTTGAACCGGGCCCGCTCGTTTCGCGACCATGCATGCAACCATTATTCCACAACGGTGGACTATTATTATTATTATTATTATTATTATTATTATTATTATTATTATTATTATTATTGGTTATTTTACGACGCTTTATCAGCTGCTATGGTCATCTAGCGTCTGAATGAGATGAAGGTAATAATGCCAGCGAAATGAGTCCAGGGTCCAGCGTCGAATGTTGTCCAGCATTTTCTCTCAATGGGTAAAGGGAAAACCACGGAAAAACCTCAACCAGGTAACTTATCCGAATCAGGATTTGAACCGGGCCCGCTCGTTTCGCGACGATGCATGCTAACCATTATTCCACAACGGTGGACTATTATTATTATTATTATTATTATTATTATTATTATTATTATTATTATTATTATTATTATTATTATTGGTTATTTTACGACGCTTTATCAGCTGCTATGGTCATCTAGCGTCTGAATGAGATGAAGGTAATAATGCCAGAAATGAGTCCAGGGTCCAGCGTCGAATGTTGTCCAGCATTTGCTCTCAATGGGTTGAGGGAACACCACGGAAGAAACCTCAACCAGGTAACTTATCCCAACCAGACCATGATCATGCATAACCATTATTCCACAACAGTGGACTAATTATTATTATTATTATTATTATTATTATTATTATTATTATTGGTTATTTTACGACGCTTTATCAGCTGCTATGGTCATCTAGCGTCTGAATGAGATGAAGGTAATAATGCCAGCGAAATGAGTCCAGGGTCCAGCGTCGAATGTTGTCCAGCATTTGCTCTCAATGGGTTGAGGGAAAACCACGGAAGAAACCTCAATCAGGTAACTTATCCCAACCAGGATTTGAACCCGGGCCCGCTCGTTTCACGATCATGCATGTTAACCATTATTCCACAACGGTGGACTATTATTATTTATTATTATTATTATTATTATTATTATTATTATTATTATTATTATTATTATTTATTTATTGTTGGTTATTTTGCGACGCTTTATCATGCTATGGACATCTAGCATCTGAATGAGATGAAGGTAATAATGCCAGCGAAATGAGTCCAGGGTCCAGCGCCGAATGTTGTTCAGCATTTGCTCTCAATGGGTTGAGGGAAAACCACGGAAGAGACCTCAACCAGGTAACATCCCAATCAGGATTTGAACCCGGGCCCGCTGGTTTCACTATCATGCATGCTAACCATTACTCCACAGCGGTGGACTATTATTATTATTATTATTATTATTATTATTATTATTATTATTAAAAACTGAAATTATGATTTAAGTTAATAGTATTTTTATGTAGTACGCAAAAATGATATTAATAGTACCTACTGTACTTGTATGTTACATAGAAATAGTTGTTTTCAGAATTTATGGGGATATAAAGTCCATATTTTGTGGGACGACCATGTAAAAAATGTCTTGGATGTTTATGGCATATGACTAAATGGCACATAAAACTTTGATTGGTGTTGGTGGTGATGATAAACAAACACAAAGATAAACACACTTCTACGACGCTGTAAAGTTTGCAGCTTATGAAAATATAAAGAAAGTTGGCATCACTTACGAATCTGGAAGACCCGACGCTTCTGGAGATAAACAAACCGATGAAGACGTCGATATTCGAGTTGGAATACAGAAAACTCGTCTAGATTCCGGTTTTGTCGCAGACAATGAGGTGTACATACCTGTATGAACATCACGTGACGGAGATGCACTGTTAACACTGAGGCACTGCCGGCTACTACTGAAGAAGACGCTGCTAGCCAGGGAACCGGCCGTCCGCAACAAGTATTCCCCCGTACCGCCCCCCGCGGGGCCCCCCCTTTTTACAGGCAGGCTCCAGCGCGTCTGGCCCGACCCGATCAGGGGACTTCCAACCAATTCTTGTCTCTCTCACACCATTCTCCAGCTGTGACCGGCACAAATATCTCGTGCTCATGCAGTCCTGGACTGCTCAATCACCTGCAAGCGGGCATGGAGATGTAAACATCTCAAGTGAATGATTGGCTTAAATTCGGTGGCAATTGGGAGGCGACCTCTTCTGTGTTTATATGGGCGAATTAAGTCTGTATGATTCATACGTGCGTATGTATTCATCACTCTGGGAGACAAACCAGTTGACAATAATTTCTTGCTTGATTGATATGACAAATATCTCGTGCCTTTCAGCCCGCTTTATTTCTTTTCTAATATTTCTCTCGCGATGCTTTCAGTTCGATTCTGTTTCATTCTTTTGTTCTGTTCTCTTATTCTATTTTGTCATATACATGCCCATTTTTTTCACAAATTTATACCTACTTCATTATATCGTACTGTTTCCTTTGTCATAATCCTACAGAATTTAATTTTCCTGTATTTCATTTATGTAATAAATCTACTCCGTCGGCCTCGGTAGCGTAGTCGTTACAGCGCTGGCCTTGTGTGTTCGAGGTTCCAGGTTCAATCCCGGCCCAGGTCGATGGCATTTACAGCTCGATTCAACGTTATTGGCCTCTGTCCTTGGTACTTTGGCTAGTGAGCGAGATGTGTGTTGCATCATAAGAAAGGAATTTAATCACAAATGTGCATAAGAGGGGAAGAGGAAAGAGAAAGAATGAAAATAATATCTATGCTATAGCTCGCGCAAAGAGCGATTACCAAAAAGCAGTGGTGGCGTTACTGTCTGTTTTGACGCCGAGGGGGGCGAGAGGTGCGGGCCGATGGAAGTACTGTCTCTTCCAAGAAGATGAATAAATGAGGACATCGCTGTGGAAATAAAGAACGCAGCAAGAGAAAAATTCGAAGCTAATTAAACGTGTAACATATGTTTACGAATGAAATAATAATAGGCCTAATACCATGCGATACAAAACTCTTATTCACATGCAATGAAACAAACTAAAGTCGTAATGTAACTATCACAACGCAAGACTGATTCTATTGATGTCATTTCTCTTCCGACTGTACTCTTGAACATAATTCAAGTTATCTCGTGACCTTTCCTGTCGCCCTCTCTTCCTTATCGCATTGTTTCATTCGCATTTCTTCCTTCGGTATTCCCTGCTTGCGAGACCTATAGTTGCTGAGGGACACTCATGTCAAGAAAATATGTCAACATGACATTGTTTAGTCAACAGGCGTAATGCTTAGTAATGGGATGTGTGGAAGAATATTGTGTTTTAAAACGGAGTGCACCGCGACATGATAAGAAGGAAGTGTTAGGTGTTATGACTGTTCGGCCTGACTTGTGTGACCCAGCCCGCCAGTAGTGATGAGCAACTCGCTCTTAGTCTATCTACTTACTTTTTGCAAGGGCTAAAATCCCTGAATCCAACTGTAAGTGTGCTTAAATGCGACAGGCTCGTGTCAGTAGATTTATTGGCATGTAATAAAACTCCTGCGGGACAAAATTCTGGCACACCGGCGACGCTGATATAATCTCTGCAGTTGCGAGCGTCGTAAAAAATAGAAAAAAAAAAAGTCTACTCCATTCCATTTTTCCTGTTGCCTTTTTTCGGCTTCATTACACTGTACACATTTTTTCTTCATTATCTTGCTATTTATTACATTCAACATGCATGCTTTCTGTGTTATATTCTACCTTTCTTTATCTCATTCTATTATATTCTACCATTTTCTCTCCCATTATCCTATGTATTACACCGTTTTCTCTCTTATTTTCCTGTTACATTCTACTTTTTTTTTCTACTTCTGTCCTGTTACTTTCTAACGTTTTATCTCCTATTTTCCTGTTACATCCTGTATTTTTTCTCCTATTTTGCTGTTACATCCTGTCTTTTTCTCCTGTTTTGGTTTTATGTCCTATCGTTCTTCTCCTATTTTCTGTCATATTCCACCATTTTTCTATCATTTCCTTGTTACGTCCTACCATTTTTCTCCTACTTCCCTGTCATATCTTACATTTTTCTATTATTTTTCTTGTCATGTCCCACAATTTTTCTCCAATTTTCATGTTACACTCTACCTTTTCTCTCCTGTTTTCCTGTTATGTTCCACCGTTTTTCTCCTGTTTTCCTGTTATATCCTACAGTTTTGCCTATTTACCTTTTACATCCTACCGTTTTTCTCCTATTTTTCTGTTACATCTTACAGTTTTTTTTGTGTATTTTCCTGCTAGATCCTACAATTTTTGTTCTATTTTCCTATTATGTACTACCGTTTTTGTCCTTTCTTTTCCTCTTATGCCCCGCCGTGTTTCTCTTTATTTTTCTGTTATATTTTCTTGTTCTGTACATACTAAAATTAATTATCGGTTATAGTTAAACACAATAGTATTTCCTTTTTGTTTGATTCTTTTCGTCCGATATTCTGATGTGTTATATATTGTTTTCAAGGTTTTTTTTTTTCTTTTTAAAATCTGCCCAAGTACAACCTGTTGAATTTGTCTTCTCTTTTGTTGTTTTTCTGTTTCTTTAATATGTTATTTCGCATAATTTTCTGTTACTTAAATTTTTATTAAGTTACGTTTTTCTGTATATTACACTCTATTAGTTTATGTTGCATTCTATCGTGTTGTTTTTTTTTTTACATCCGTTGTTTTTACAATGATATATTTTATTTTATGTTCTGTTCCCTCTGTTGCAATAACTCTGCACTATTGTTCTCGAGCTTCTTTTATTCTGTTCAAATTATGCAGTTTTCCAGGTGTGTCCCTATTATGAGAGTTCAAAATGATGAAATAACTACAGGCTTGAAATTTTATTCTTTCGTTGGGACTGTGTTGGTGGTAGAGACTGAGAACAATTGCGAAGTTATTGAGAGAAATAATATAAGCCTACTTATGGAAGAAATGTACTTATTTTACAAGACATATTACATGTAAACTAGGAAAATGTTTCATATGAGTTCTTTAATTCTGGATTTGAAATTTTCATTACTAAAAGTAGTCAATTCTGAATTAAATTTTACTACATAGTCTAAATGTATAGACGTGGACAATAATTTGTATTATTGTATGTCGTAAACCGGCAGACATGAAATATTTGCAGACCATTCGTTATTTCGTGAAACCAAATGAAGCCGTGCACCGTAGCTCATAGTAAGAACCTTTTAGCGGTGGTTATTTTGCTCGTTAGCTGCAAGTGGAAGCGTAGGTTTCCAATCAACTTTCTTCTTCCCCTCACGCGCAAGTTGGTTTCACGAGATAACTAATGGCCTATAGGTTCAACTAAAGTAAGAGTTTCATTTCATCTTGTATTATAATCATGTGACTGAACTACAAATTTCGTTCAATTTATATTTTTTTCGTTGATAAAAACATTAGTCCTGAATTTATCAAATTTGTTGGATAATCCAGTCTTTTTTTTCAAACAAATTTTGATTATATGTTTTTATAATAGAATCAGAGGAATAAGAGTAGTTTTTTAATGCCTTCCCACCCTCTTACACTGTATTGGCGAACAGATTCAACTATAGCCAAATAAACGAAACATAATGTAAGATGAGGCAGAAATATCTCCTCATTTTCAACTGCACTTAAAATGGAATACCGTATATTGAAGTCAAATATCAAACAGTAATAAAAATGTATTCCTTATGGTATGTCATTTAATCCTCCAATTCAATTCCGCACACACTTTCAGATTCCACGTCATGGACATGTTCCTAGCCGCAAGACCATAAAATTGTGAATTACGTCATTTCGAAGTACGGCATCAGCACTAAAACAGCAACCACCAGTCCACACCTGTGGAGTAACGGTCAGCGCGTCTGGCTGCGAAACCAGGTGGCCCGGGTTCGAATCCCAGTCGGGGCAAGTTACCTGGTTGAGGTTTTTTCCGGGGTTTTCCCTCAACCCAATACGAGCAAATGCTGGGTAACTTTCGGTGCTGGACCCCGGACTCATTTCAGCGGCATGATCACCTTCATATCATTCAGACGCTAAATAACCTATATGTTGATACAGCGTCGTAAAATAACCCAATAAAATAAAAGCAACCGCCATTTTCACTTTCAGAATCCCTAACTGTGCAACACCACACAAGACAATGACTCGTTCATTATGAAACAGTTGCATGTTGATCTCTTTCGGATTTTCCTTTGCCCAGTACCGGAAGTTCTGTTTATTTACATTTCCGGACAAATGAAAATGTGCTTCGTCTGACATTAACAGAACAGAATTTCAAGAAACTGTTAGCAAATCCCAGACGATTTCCCATATCATAATCTTTAAGTTCGTGGACCATTACCATTTCATATGGATGAAAGTTAAGATCCTGTTGCAAAATTCTCCTAAGGTTGCGATTACTTAATTGCAAAGCTGCTGCATGTTTTCTCGCCGAACGTTGTGGGCTCCTTACGAATACTTGACGCACAATTGCAATGTTTTGTGGAGATCGCACTGATCTTGGTCGCCCTGGTGGTTTCTGTTTCAGTGCTGAAGCCGTATTCCGAAATGACGTACTCCACTATTTTATAGTCTTGCGACTAGGAACAGGTCCTTGACGTGGAATCTGTACTGAAGGATAAGATGGCATACCATAAGGAATAAATTTATATTACTCTTTGATATTTAACTTCAATATTTTCCATTTTATGTGCAGTTGAAAATTCAAATTCAAATACATATTCAAATTCAAATTTATTTACAATTTACATTTGAAATAAATACATATGAATAGATACCCGAAATTAGCATATGCTCGTGCTCGGGTACAGTCCAGTAGTGTACATAAATTTTACAGGGATCAAATAATAATGCTGATGATAGAAATAATAGTAATAATAATAATAATAATAATAATAATAATAATAATAATAATATAATCGTGACAGAAATGATACAAAGATTGTAATACAACATAATTCACTAATAATAATAATAATAATAATAATAATAATAATAATAATAGTGATAAAACAAAAATATTTACAATAATAAAATAAATACTAAGACGGATAAAATAAAATATAAAACCACTAGCGAGAGTTAACACAACTTAAATAAGCATATAATAACCGAAAAAAATGACGAACTCGAAAATCAACAGAAAAGTTCGTTGTATCGCAGACGACAGCAATCGCCCTATTGAAATTGTGTTGTGCATTAATGGTAGTAGGGGGGAGCCGAAAGTCTACGTAAATGCCGTTCTCTTCGAATCTTCTCGTACAATCATGGGAAGTTAATCCTGCAAAAACAAAATGCCTACGAGTCAAACTGTTCATTATTACCAGGATAAATACAAATAATACTGAAATATATTAATCTAGTTTCAGTTATATATCTCCCCTTTTGTGCAAGAGGTATCATATCAAAATATTTTATGAAACATGGAGAGATATTTCTGTCTCACCTTGTAAGTAGGCAGGTAATGGAAAAGATTTACAAATTTATAAATTCTCTTACGGGAGTGTGTTACATAAAGATGTGTATGCCTATCCCATTTAAAGTTCTGATCAAAAATAATTCTCAGGTATATCATATCTACAGATTTTTTCAGGCAAGGGAATTTACAGGTCGTACGTAGGATGTTTTGTAATTTGAGTTATGGATTTTTAATAATGTTCAATGAGAAATTATTTTAATTGTTGAAATCCAGAAATGACGAGACATTTGGCTGTCTTAAAAGAGTCACCAGGGCAACATAGAGTAGTCTTCAGTTGCTCATACTATACTTGTTTTTTTGAAAGATGGGACATGACAGGAGCGTTGCGATCGGAAAAACAACTGAATGTCACATAGCGTGGTAGGCCTGTTGCTATGGTAACAACGGTTGAGTTGCCAAACTTACAGTTCGCACATGGCGAGCACTTAATAGCTCTATTGGCAACATTTATTGTGCACACAATGTTAGCATTGGTACGTTTCGTCTTTGATTCTCTGTCGATTTTTGTATTGTTTTATTACCTTCGCGTCAACTCTCAATGAATGTTTTAACGTCAGCCATCTTAACGACAATTGCTACATTCCATCAGCTGGCAGCGTGGTAGTCCATATTGGCAACATGGCACTGTAGTTCCAAGCTCGGCCGCTTGACTGTCATGTCCTATCTTTCAAAAAAACAAATATAGCTAGCTTTTAATTCTGAAACCCTGAGATGAGTGCTGGTCACTTGAATTGTCAGTAGCGATAAGAACTTGTTCATGAACCACAGGTTAAGAACCTCTGTTCCAAGTAATTCCAATTTTTCATGCAGTGTGTTAATTTAGAAGGGGCTGTAGCATAGAGCTTCAATCACAGTGTTGCATTTAATTACCAGAAGCTCTACCGTTACTTTGATGCGTTAAAACTAGGTGTGGCGGGTCTTTTGCTCTATAGATACATTTTTTCATCCTTTGCATGTAAATTTACTTGACAGGTAATCTAAATGCAGAATACACATCGTCTGGCACCGTCTGGCGTGTCAGGTGCAAATATATCGATGCTAGTGTTTGCGTATCAAATTAGTTCTCAGAATTTTGATATTGGAATTATCTCGTCTAATTAGAAATTTAAATGAAGTTCAACAGATAGATATATTGACTTAGCCGCTATAGGTTTTCACTTCCTACTTACACTGAAGTTACAATATTATCATTTGCGATCATATTTCAGTTGTAAAGCACGCATTTGCCAAAGTGCAGATTTAGCGATGAATTAAAATCAGTGATGTGGACTAGAATTCCTCATCGGACATGAAAATTTCACTGTCTTATCTTTTTACTTGACATGAATTGCGGCTAAAGAATGTGTGTAATAAGTGTACCTATGTGACCTGAAAATTACATAGTAAAAGTGCGAAGCATCCTGAGTTGGAAAGAAGTTCCGGATTTTTAAGATGTGTGAAAAAATAGAAACAAAGGAAATTTCGAGGTCTCGTTACAATTTAATCGATTTCTATACCGTATTTACTCACTTATCAGATATCCTCGCATATAAGATCTCGTCTACTTTAAGGGAAAAATGTTATTTTTGCGTATTAGATCCCTCCGACATAGTCTATGTACATTGCAAGGTTCTGGATTCTGAATACTTGCCTAAGACTTTTCCACAGTAGTGTAGATTTTATAAAACAGTTATATTACCGGTTTTTCTGTATGGTTGTTAAACTTGGACTCTCACTTTGAGAGAAGAACAGAGGTTAAGGGTGTTTGAGAATAAGATGCGTAGGAAATATTTGGGACTAAGAGGGATGATGTTGCAGGAAAATGGAGAAAGATACACAACGCAGAACTGGAAGCATTTTATTCTTCACCTGACATAATTAGAAACATTAAATCCAGAAGTTTGAGATGGGCAGGGCATGTACCACGTATTGACGGATCCAGAAATGGATATAGAGTGTTAGCTGGGAGGCCGGAGGGAATAAGACCTTTGGGGAGGCCGAGACGTAGATGGGAGGATAATATTAAAATGGATTTGAGGGAGGTGGGATATGATGGTAGGGACTGGATTAATCTTCCTCGGGATAGGGACGATGGCGGGCTTATGTGAGGGCGGCAATGAACCTCGGGTTCCTTAAAAGCCATAAATAAGAAAATAAGTAAGTGTAGATTATTAATCACAAATGTTCATGGAAAGAATGCAAGGTAAAACCCGTTTATAAAACCATCCTCTGTCCCGTTCCTTCTCCAATTGTTAGCTCTCTAACAAAGAGGAAAAATATCTCTTTTTGCAGATCAAGATTTCAGGTAAAGTTGATTTGAATAATTTCGAGGGAGAAATTGTTCCGGGGCCGGGCATCGAACCCGGACCTTTGGTTTAACGTACCAACGCTCTACCAGCTGAGCTACCCGGGAACTCTACCCGACACCGATCCAATTTTTCCCTCTATATCAACAGACCTCAAAGTGGGCTGACAATCATCAAGCAACCAACTTCGAATGCACACTAACTCCGTGTGACTTAAATTGTGGTTTTCTGTTAACGAACAGTGACGTGTATTATGCAAATCAAGATTTCAGATATAACTCCCAAGTTGATTTGAATAATTTGCAGGAAAATAATTCTGATTGTTGTCTTATACAATGTAAATGATTATTAAGGAGTCCTCTGAAGTTAAGTATTTAGGCATAATTTTCTATAATCATTTAAATTGGAACAAACACATTAATTACCTTTGTAATAAATTACGTAAAATAATATATTATTTTGTTTTATTGAGGAATTACTTGTCAATAAGTTTATTACGCACAATATATTTAACTTTATTTCAATAGGTAATTATTTATGGAATTATAGGATGGGGTAACTCATTTAAATCCAATTTTAATGCACTTTATTTACAGTATTACAGAAGAAAATAATTAAAATATGTCTTCATAAACCTATTGATTTTCCATCTCAAAAATTGTTTTTAGACTTTAATGTACTTAACATAAGATAAATTTATTACATTGTATTAATAAAATTCATACATAAAAATTTAAATAATTTTGAATTGTATTCTCATAGTTATGAAACAAAAGGTATGAATTCTTTAAGATCATTTGAACCAAAATGCAACACTGTTACAGTATTTAATCATAGTAGTAATTTAGCCCCAAGAATATATAACAAATTTGTATTTAAATATCCTAATCTTGTCAATTCTAATAGTTCTAATATTAAATTTAAAAAGTTATGTATGGATTTTATAAAAATTGTAAATTTAAATTTATATATTTTAATTGCATAGTAGATATAAGACAAATTGTATTGTATACTTATTAATTTCAATTGAGGAATTCGTCCCTGAGCACGAGTTCTGCTCTTTCAGGGGTGAGCTATTGTTTTTCTGTATATATTATATTTAATGTTACAATTATTAGCAAAATAAATAAATAATAAATAATTATTATTATTATTTAAGTTGCCTTTAAATAAATACTTCGTTATTGTTGTTATTAAATCCAAGTTGTATTTTGTACATGAGTTATATTTCTGTGGTTCACTGACTTATACACACACTGTACACGAATAAATAGATGTAAAAACACTGTAACGGAGTGTGCGGGGTGACTACTTCACTGCAACGTGAACTGTTGACTAGGAACTTGTTCTCCGTATCAAGCGAAGCTATATAGTAAATTATGATCGACGTACACCTAATCTGTATTCAAAATAATCAAACGCAGAAATCTAACAATAACTAATTGTATAGGCCTAGTATTAGATTTTAGTCCATAGCATAATATTTTGAGTTTCATTCATTCTAACAGGCTTTTCTACTTCATTCTTTTCTGTGATGTTATCTGCGTTTCTTTCATCATCACCATTATTAACTTGACGCCCTCATTCATAAAGCTAACTTAAAAGTAAACAAAATGTCGACATGACAGCTGGAAAACAGTCCACTAAATGCTACCATTCATAATTCGCTCGCGAAAACGCATTCATAACGATGTGAAAGTGAAACATATACTTCCAAGCTTCTTTGTAAAAATTTGCATAAAAACCAGTAATTTAGCCATCGCAAGAAAGGAATGAGGCGTAAATGGATGATTGAGAATCAAATTAAAGCACAGAATGAACTTACCATATATTTTTCGGAGTACCAGCCTCAATGGTACTTACAAAAGAATATAGTAGTACTGTGACAATTTTATTTAAAGCAATAACCAGAGGACACAATACATCTACATATGCCGAACACATAACTAATGCCAACCACACATAGGGGAGACTCGTCTAATTTGGCAATATTTTATATTTAGACACAGTTTGTAGTTACATATTCTGAAATTAAATATTCCTTTATTATGGAATGTGTTTAAACATTAAATCCCAATAAACCTCTGAAAGAAAACTCTACAATTCTAAATTACTTTACACATAACACACTAGTAAATAACAAATGACTTGTTTCCAGATTTGGTACTTCATCAGGATAATTTGGCAATAGTACAGGGGTAATTTGGCAATACGATAAAAAATAAAATTTTCAAAATAAAACATTGGTACAAGGTTTATAAGACTTAATTTACTGGGACAAGAAATCACTAAATACCATAAAACAAAACAAAGACAAGAAAAAAAATGAATGGATTTTTCTGACCACTCATTAATTATATTGAATGGTTGTCTTCTAATTTCTGTTGTTGTCGATAGCCCAAACCCAAGTTCTCGCATTTTGATTACATATGTCATCAGTTTTTGCTCTTCCTCAACGGTTAGAGCTAGAGGTCTTCCTTTCTTGGGAATGACAACATCATCGGGTCCTGAGAATGCATACAGAAACCTCTTTAAGTTGTTAAAGGGCACACTGTACTTCTTAGAAGCCCTATAAGTCGACCATCTAACTTTCAAAACACTCCCAACCGCAGCCCGCAAATCATCTTTGGAATATTTTTCAGAATAATGTCCTCATTCCCTTCGCATATCTGCAACACACCACACAGTGCTGCATTGAAGTCTGTAAAAATCCCTCATACGTCCCTACTCTTAAATTTTACCATTGTGTACACATTCTTGTTCAAAGAGAGCAGCAATATATCACTATAAAGGAAAATGGCTAATTTACACTACCCTGGAGAAGACATTTTTTGCTAAGAAGAACATAAAACGAGCTAAGGCCTGGTGAGTTATTAACAGAAGATATTAATTATATAAATGGCTTACCTTATAATATGGAAACTCAACTTTTGATATGTAATGCACAAACAAGCGTAGGTCTTTGTATACACACGTCCACACAACCACCACGTCAAAAGCAAGTATTCAACACTTCTTTCTATTAGTAACAATATGTGCCACTATAATGCGCGGATTCGAATGAAACGAAAACTAAAAGTACACTCAGATCTTGCACTTTATGATCGTGTCATTGAACTTCTTAAAACTCTGGAGGAAATTTGGCAATAGAAGAAATACAAGAATATTGCCAGATTTCCCATATTGCCAAATTTGCCGAGTTTCCCCTACAATAACATAAATACAGACATGGAAATCCTACACATACAACCCAAAAACTCAACACACTAGAACAATATGAAATATACAGACACACTAAAACACACCCTAATCAAATACTCAACACACAGATCAATTTCAGAACACACATACTATTTGACACAACTCTTCATCACACGAACGCACCCACACAACAGGTAGCGAAGTTAAGATGACGCCGAGACACAGAAGGCTCTGAGGATGGTGTCAAGTAGCACCGAAACAGCTGTAAGCCGCACATGCTTACATAATTAACACGAGTAAGATCGCCATTTAATCAATTATTTAATTTTATTTTCTTTGTTTCTTTGTGTGCACAAAACGTATGACATTATTGTTTCGGTGAAGATATTGCTTGAGTGTCTTTCTGTTCAAAACTCTAATCTTCACAATTAAGGAGGTGGAAAATAGCGTCTGACTTAGAAATTAAGACGAAACATACTACATACATAGTAGATACTTAGCTCTGCCAGTTCAATACGAAGTTGCATATAAATATTTAAAAAGGATAGTAAAACTTACTTACTGTTCAAAAATCTTAATCTTGACTATTGCGGGAGGGATGGAAGATAGCGTTTATCTAGAAATCAAGACAAAACAAATACATTTTGCCTCGTCAGTTCAATACGAATTTGCACATAAGCGTTTAAAAACAATCTTAAATTGTTACTCTTCAAAATTTTGTTAAACTTCACGATTAGGAAGGTGGAAGATAGCGTTGACCTAGACGTCATTTACGTTTCGACAAAGCAGAAGAAATGACAATAAAGTTAGAGCACATAAAATATAAGTAATAATGATAACATTTATTGCATAAAAATTAAATTAGCATCCATCCATCCTTCATCATATGATAATGCAAAATTCCTGCACGGAAATATCATATGTACTTCGGTACATCACAATAATAATATGATAAGCGTAAGTAATCGCTTGGTGATTTAAGATGGCGTTTATTCCGTCGAATCCGGGCCACTTAGTCACTCGTAATGAGTGCACCTCTGCACATAGTGTGTTGGATATTGTGCCACTGTCACACATCTGTGACACAGTGCATGAGGGTTGGCCATTTAGTGAAACTAAGAGGTGGAACTTATGATATGATATATGATATGATATGATGTGATATGATATGATATGATATGATATGATATGATATGATATGATATGATATGATATGATATGATATGATATGATATATGATATATGATATATGATATATGATATATGATATATGATATGATATATGATATGATATGATATGATATGATATGATATGATATGATATGATATGATATGATATGATATGATATGATATGATATGATATGATATATGATATGATATGATGATATGATATGATATGATATGATATGATATGATATGATATGATATGATATGATATGATATATGATACGATATGATATATGATATGATATATGATATGATATATGATATGATATGATATATTATTTGATGTCAACATTTACAACCATGTAATGTGGACCTCACAATTTTTGTATTCGGTGCCACAATAAAATTACATTCGTTACAGATATACCTTTTGTAGACGCTCTTATACTTGACTTTCGACCCCATTTAAATTGATCAGTATTCTCCCATTAAATCCTAACAACTTAATTTAGATCATTCAAAATTTACACTTTTACGACTCTGTTCTTGATTTTCAGTACACTTATATCAAACACACTCTAAGAGGTGGAACTTAAACTGAGAGGATTCAATCCGGCATCGGAATTGAAATCCGGTGTGGTTTAGTGAAAAGGGCGCCAGCACGTAGAGCTGAAAACCCGGGTTCGAGTTCGGAGAGAATTTTTCTCTGCTCCACCCATCCTTCATCATATGATAATGCAGAATTCCTGCACGGAAATATAATATATACTTCGATACATCATAATAAAGTTGATTATCCTTAACAGAAATGAATAAGTACTATAGAAAGTGTTATTTACCATTCCTCTAGCTTAAATACTCTCCAATTACAGAAAATTTAAAGCAGAGATACATTCGACGTAGATATATTTGTTCTTGTTCTTTTCTTCCTTAAAGAGCACCTCTTGTTTTGTCTTGTAATTGATTCGTATATATATGTAACTAGCCATGTGCTGGAACAAAGCGGTATAGGATATAATAACACCTTTCCTCCGCAACTGGCTGCAAGCGGTGGTTAATCACAGCCTATACACGAGTGTTGACCTTTAATTTTGAACTTTCATATGACATTACTTTCTATCATAACGGTATCATATTTTTATGTGTGCTGTTATTAACACTTTAATTATTTCTTAACAGTGCAATGCACTGAACCAATAGCTTCAACTCAAATAGGTTGGCAATGTCTGCAATTTATTTTCAGGGTCATAAAATCGTTCCTAAATCCAGGTGAAATGTTTTGTTCTAATAACATTGAAGTTAGACATCGATAAGTTGGTCGCTCGCTAACAATAAGACGATGGGAATACTTTCTATGAGATGCGAATAATAATAATAATAATAATAATAATAATAATAATAATAATAATAATAATAATAATGGTCTACACCTGTGGAGTAACGGTCAGCGCGTCTGGCCGCGAAACTAGGTGGCCCGGGTTCGAATTCCCGGTCGGGGCAAGTTACCTGGTTGAGGTTTTTTCCAGGGTTTTCCCTCAACCCAATACGAGCAAATGCTGAGTAACTTTCGGTGCTGGATCTCGGACTCATTTCACCGGCATTATCACCTTCATATCATTCAGACGCTAAATAACCTAGATATTGATACAGCGTCGTAAAATAACCCAATAAAAATAATTATGACAACTACATTAATATCGACAAGATAATTATGTAATGTTAACACTTGTTGATGACAATTATACCGACGATGATGGCTATGATAACTGCGAGGCAGCGACTGTTAATGAAAATGAACATGAGATTATGACAGTGTTGATAATGATCATGAGATGATGACTATGTTGATAATAATGATAATGAGGCGATGACTGCGTTGATGATCATGATTATAACAACGATGGCTTTGTTGTTAATGATCATAACGGAGATGACTAATATTGGTGACAATGATCATGAAGTGATGATTATGTCAATAATAATGGTCATAAGGCGATGACTGTTGATCATGATTAGGCCTATAACAACAATGACTTTGTGATTAATGTTCATGACGAAGATTATTATTGTTACTAATGATTGTGAGCGTTGATAATGATGATGTAATGATTGTGTTGATAATGAGAGACGTGAACCATTATTTTAATATCAGTTATTATCGGATCCGTTGATGGATTATATCAAATCTCGATCCAAAAATCTTAACATATTCTTATGACTATGTTAATGATAATAATTATGACGACAGTGTCTATTTGATAATGATCATGATGAGGATGATTATTTGATGATAATGGTCATGATGAAGACATGATAAAGATCATAATGACAATGACTGGTGATAATGATCATGATGACGATGACTGTTAATAATGATTATAAAACGATGACTGCGTTGATAATGATTATGAAACAACTTGTGAGGTTCAGAACAATCTTCGGACAGTTGACTAAACAACTATGTTGAATCATTGTGAGACAGTGATGTTGTTGATAATGATCATGAGCCAATGACTGCGTTGATGGTCATGAGAAAATAACTATTGATAATGATTAGACGATGAGTGTGTTGATATTGATAAGACTTTGACATGTTTATGGTAATGATTATGGCGACAATGACTATTTTATGGTAATGAACATGATGACGATAACTGTGTTGATAGTGTTAACGAGACTAGGGTTGTATTGATGATAATGATCATGAGATGATGGCTGTATTAATTATTGATGATAATTGTCATAAAACGATGGTCGTATTAATGACACTGATTATGAGACAATGTCTACGTTGATAGTGATTATGATACAATGACTGCGTTGATAATGATTGCGACAATGACTGAGTTGATAATGATTATGAGACAATATCTGCGTTGATAATGAACATGAGACAACGACTGCTTTGATAATGATTGAGACAATGACTGCGTTGATAATGATTATGAGACAATATCTGCGTTGATAATGATCCTGAGACAATGACTGCTTTGATAATGATTGAGACAATGACTGCGTTGATAATGATTATGAGACAGTATCTGCGTTGATAATGATCATGAGACGACTGCGTTGATAATGATAATGAGACAATGACTGCGTTGATAATGATTATGAGACAATATCTGCGTTGATAATGGTCATGAGACGACTGCGTTGATAATGATAATGAGACAATGACTGCGTTGATAATGATTATGAGACAATATCTGCGTTGATAATGATCATGAGACGACTGCGTTGATAATGATGAGACAATGACTGCGTTGATAATGATGAGACAATGACTGCGTTGATAATGAGACAATATCTGCGTTGATAATGATCATGAGACGACTGGTTGATAATGATGAGACAATGACTGCGTTGATAATGATTATGAGACAATATCTGCATTGATAATGATCATGAGACGACTGCGTTGATAATGATAATGAGACAATGACTGCGTTGATAATGATTATGAGACTATTTGCGTTGATAATGATCATGAGACGACTGCGTTGATAATGATAATGAGACAATGACTGCGTTGATAATGATTATGAGACAATATCTGCGTTGATAATGATCATGAGACGACTGCGTTGATAATGATGAGACAATGACTGCGTTGATAATGATGAGACAATGACTGCGTTGATAATGATTGAGACAATGACTGCGTTGATAATGATTGAGACAATGACTGCGTTGATAATGATTGAGACAATGACTGCGTTGATAATGATTGAGACAATGACTGAGTTGATAATGATTATAATACAATGACTGCGTTGATAATGGTTGAGACAATGACTGCGTTGATAATGATTATGAGACAATATCTGCGTTGATAATGATCATGAGGCGACTGCGTTGATAATGATAATGATATATGATTATGACAATATCTGCGTTGATAATGATCATGAGACGACTGCGTTGATAATGATGAGACAATGACTGCGTTGATAATGATGAGACAATGACTGCGTTGATAATGATAATGAGACAATATCTGCGTTGATAATGATCATGAGACGACTGCGTTGATAATGATGAGACAATGACTGCGTTGATAATGATTATGAGACAATATCTGATCATGCGTTTGATAATTATAATGAGACAATGACTGCGTTGATAATGATTATGAGACTATCTGCGTTGATAATGATCATGAGACGACTGCGTTGATAATGATGAGACAATGACTGCGTTGATAATGATGAGACAATGACTGCGTTGATAATGATAATGAGACAATATCTGCGTTGATAATGATCATGAGACGACTGCGTTGATAATGATGAGACAATGACTGCGTTGATAATGATTATGAGACAATATCTGCGTTGATAATGATCATGAGACGACTGCGTTGATAATGATAATGAGACAATGACTGCGTTGATAATGATTATGAGACAATATCTGCGTTGATAATGATAATGAGACAATATCTGCGTTGATAATGATCATGAGACGACTGCGTTGATAATGATGAGACAATATCTGCGTTGATAATGATCATGAGACGACTGCGTTGATAATGATGAAACAATGACTGCGTTGATAATGATGAGACAATGACTGCGTTGATAATGATTGAGACAATGACTGAGTTGATAATGATTATAATACAATGACTGCGTTGATAATGATTGAGACAATGACTGCGTTGATAATGATTGAGACAATGACTGCGTTGATAATGATTATGAGACAATATCTGCGTTGATAATGATCATGAGACGACTGCGTTGATAATGATAATGAGACAATGACTGCGTTGATAATGATTATGAGACAATATCTGCGTTGATAATGATCATGAGACAATGACTGCGTTGATAATGATGAGACAATGACTGCGTTGATAATGAGACAATGACTGCGTTGATATTGATTGAGACAATGACTGCGTTGATAATGATTGAGACAATGACTGAGTTGATAATGATTATAATACAATGACTGCGTTGATAATGATTGAGACAATGACAGCGTTGATAATGATTATGAGACAATATCTGCGTTGATAATGATCACGAGACAATGACTGCGTTGATAATGATCATGAGACAATGACTGCATTGATAGTGATTATGAGGCTATAATTGCGTTTATAATGATCATGAGACGACTGCGTTGATAAAGATCATGAGGCAATGAGTTGATAATGGTAATGGAACGATTGTGTTGATAATGGTCATGGTGATGACTATTTCGTAATAATGATCATGACGACGATGACAGTGTTGATAGTAATGAATTCTGATGACGATAACTTTGTCGAGCAAGATGTCTGTGACTGGGTCTGACCTCCCTTTCACGTTCTAGCTTTTTAACTGGAGCCAGAATAACACGGGTTGTAATTTGCATTAAGTGCACTTTGGCAATGCTGCAACTCCAGCATGCAGTAAACTAACAATTTCACCTATGACGTAAGGATACATGTGATACATGTGCATGTAGACCCATTCATTGTCTCTGTTGACTAATATTGCTGCAGTGACTCAACATACGAATAACAAAGTACTTCATTTTATTAACTTGCTTGTTCTTTACAGGGAATACATCCACCGTCGCTGTCAGATTCGAGAGGAAGTCCTGGATTTACATTGGTTGTAATCCATGCAGTCTCTTCCAGGCCACCCCATTGTCCTTGCCATCAACGCATTGCAACCCTAGACGAAATATGATGCAACTTTCAAGCAATTCGACGCCCTCATAATTTGTGTTTAGTGCTGAAGACTGTGAATTAGTGTTTGCTACTAGGATCAGTCGTCGCGTTCTGTGAAATAATATGGAGAAACATAAACTAGATGTGTGATATGTGCATCAAAAATAAAATCATGTAAACGAAAACATCCTGTTGAAGCTACAAATTCCAACACAATTAGGTCTAATATTTATGAACAGGGCATACGTTCGAGAGACTGCTGTATTTACGAAGAAAGATTAAAAAAAATATAAATACACTGCTTGAAAATTGTCCACGAAATTGCTCAGTAAGATTAGTTCAGCAAGCACACATTTCCAATAAACTTCGCATGGAATTCCACTAGGAAGTTTATTAAATTTAAAAAGCGATATTGTGAAAATAGCTCATTTTAATGGGCTTACCTTGATAGTGAGTGATCGTTATCTGACTCCACAGTTAACCTTCTCGGCGATGAAGTGTGGTTCTACTTACCAAGTTACGTAAATTAGTATAGCCTGAAGCAACGAGATCTCATATATTACTTTTCAATGTCATCTTGAAGAAAAAGTTATCAGGTGTGGTGTAAGTGCTTTGTAAATAATATAAATCTTCATGTTTCTGAAGGAAGAAATTCTGCATTCTGAATTTTGAATATTTTTTTAAAACTTACATAACAAGTAAAGTTTCATATGGTGGCAAGATAAATACTGCACAGAACTCAATAAAAGTTTCATGCGAGATTTTGAAGATGTGTTCGTATTAGTGTATGGCCCCAAGATCGCCGGACTTTAATTCTTGCTACTTGTGTGTGGAGAAAGTCTTAATACAAAGCGTGTATAATCCTTCGAGTTGAAAGAATTGAAGCAAAATGTAGAGTTAATACGGCTTCAATCCAGCGGCATCAGCTGCATCGTTATTCAAGAATTCGGCAATCTACTATGAGAGCAGAAACTTCCAGCATCTTCTATAATGGTGAGTATACATAAAATTTAATATAACAAATATTTCGTAATATTTAGCCTGTGCGGCAAGCTATGATAGTAAATGACTGGTTGCTTTAGCGTAAATTATACGCATCGTCCGCCGATAGAAAATTTGCCATGCGATGATAAAGTGAAAAGTTTCTCATCAAGTACTAGTTTGAGAAGAAAACTGCGATTTGCTAGCCTCTGCAACACATACACAGCTTCATTTTTGCTAATATGCAATTCAATTCAATTCAATTTATTAGGCAATTAAACATACAAGTAATAGGCCTCGTCACATATGTTACATTTTAAAAACGTAGTTACTAATATGAAAACTAACAAAATAATAACCAAAATTATTTATTAAAACAATTTCACATATTATACCTATACTAGAACTAATAAAACATAACTAAATTCATTTATTAAAAAACAATTTCATTCGAATTTGTGTCTAAAAACTCACCGACAGAGCAAAAAGAATTTTTAGATAATTAATTATAAAATCTTGTTTTAGGTTATAATTTCTTATAGGTAAATTCCAATGTTGACTGAAAACTTATTACGTAATATCGTCCGTATAAAAGAAAAGTGTCCACACCTGTGGAGTAACGGTTAGCCGCGAAACCAGGTGTTTGGGTTCGATTCCCGGTAGGGGCAAGTTACCTGGTTGAGGTTTCTTCCGGTGTTTTCCTTCAATCCAATATGAGCAAATGCTGGGTAACTTTCGGTGCTGTACCCGGACTCATTTCACCAGGATTATCACCTTCATTTCATTCAGACGCTAAATAACCTGAGATGTTGATAAAGCGTCGTAAAATAACCTACTAAAATAAAATAGAAAAGTTTGAGTTAATCATGTAGGGTGCTATTCATAGACATTTCGCTAGCCCGCGCTACGAGCGTGCTAAACTAACCCCGGCTATCGACTGATTATTTCTACAGGATTCATATCATATCATATCATATCATATCATATCATATCATATCATATCATATCATATCATATCATATCATATCATATATCATATCATATATCATATCATATCATATATCATATATCATATCATATATCATATCATATCATATCATATCATATCATATCATATCATATCGCTAACACTGGTTTATGAATACGAAAAACATTAGAACGCTGATCATCCACCGGAAGCCCGCGCTAAGAATGTCTATGAATACGGCCCGTAATCTACAGTATGGAATAATGATTTGTTCTCTATTTCTAATTTCATGATCATGAATGTTGGGAACTATTGGATAATTGAAGGGCTTCCTGCAAGAACGAGCTAGCTCCATTTTTACGAAGATGTTGAAAACAACAAAAAAAGTATGATAAAAATCCACTATTATTTAATGTATGCAATAGTTTTTAATGTACCTATGTAATATGTGCTTTCATAACAAAATTTATATTAAAAAGAAAAAGAAGGAACATCCGGTCAGTAACTCATCTCCTCTTTAAAGTCTGCTAACCATCATGTGAGGTCCCTGTAGTATCGTGTCGGTTAGAAATACTATAATCATGCAGAGTACACGGAGAATAGACTGTAACATTTAGTAAAATTCGAAACATATATATACATAAATACAAATGTCCATGGCATAAATTGTAACAAATCTAACATAATTCAATTTAAATCCTGCCCAAATTCATAATCGCAGATTTCAAGCAATAATTAACAACAGGTCCCTAACAGAAACAACAGCGACCAAATTTCTTGGCTTACAAATCGATAATGTGTTAAATTGGAAAAATCGCATTAAAGAAATTATCCTCAAACTAATTCAGCATGTTTTGCTATTAGATCTCTGCTAGAGATAGTAAATATCAGTACCTTAAAAACAATATACTTTGCATACTTCCACTCGGTAATGAGTTTTGGAATAATATTCTGGAGAAATTCTACAGTATATTCCTAGTAATTAAAATAATAATAGTTGCCAAATCTAGGGAATCGTGTAGGACCACTTTAAAAAAACTACAAAATGTCCATGGCATGTTAGTATATTTCTTCACTAATAAGCTTCCTCGTATGTAATTGTGAAAACTTCGTAGCTAGTTCATAACATAAATACTCGTTAAAAATGACTTTCATATTCCATCGGCAAGTCTATCGTGCTATCAAAAAGGAGTGCGTTATATGGCAGTAAAATTTGTTAATAGCCTTCCTATGGACGTAAAAAATCATATTCAAAACATAAAATTATTTGGGGCCAAATTAAAGAAATACCTAATTTCTCACGCCTTCTATTCTGTAGGTGACTTATGACATACATGAATATTTCTGTCTTGTATTAAGTATCGATACTAAACCTTTGTGTTGTACTAGTAGACTATATTGTAAAACTCTTCTGTACCGGTACATATTTCAACTAGACTGTGACTATAATTATATGTATATATATGTATGTATGTATTTATTAACGCTACAATTGGGTATACACCCGGTGGCAGTGATATATAATATACAATAATAACATTACAATTTATTATATTAATAAAATTTACAATAATTACAGCAATAAAAATAAAATTAACGTAAATTTAATTCTAACTATAAATAAATAGATGCAATAAACCTAGGACTGTAAATAAAAAGTATGCTATAATAACGCCTACTATAAGCAAAGGTAACCTAACTTATAAGTACAGTACTTCTATTAAATCTATTACCAATTTAAGTAATTACATATCACCTGAATTAATTACATATCACCTTAATTAATTACGTATCAACTTAATTAATTACATGACACAACTTAGATAATTACACTGCACCTACAATTAAAAAATATATTGATTTTGAGAGGACCACCCTGAAAGATTGCCGCAGGTAAGCTGTTCCAGTCTAGGCCTACTATTGTGCGGTTAACAAAGGAAAATTTTGCCACGTCCGTTCTTTTTCTGCATTTAAACTTCCTAATGTGATCAGCCCTGCCTAAGTATGATAGTGTCACTAATCTAGTATTGTTGTCAGTCCATGCTTTGTGTCCCATTTGTGCCTTAAATAATAGGGTCAGTCTGGTTTTTCGTCCCCTTGATTTGAGAAATTCCCACCCTAAGTCTTTTACTATCTCTTCGCCATGTCCCTTTCCCATTTTGACATTTTGCTGCCCTACGTTGGACCTTTTCTATTGAATCGACTTGAATTAAGACTTTATAGAACTATTAAGATATTTTTGACATATTCCATATTCTAACTGTGAAGCGATGTACGAATACCATGGAATGCAAATAAAAACAATGCATTACAATAGCATTGTTCAACGATAAATTTGTATTAGTTTCATCTTTCCTTAGAGTACCTGTTCAAAGGAGTTTCAGACAAATGATTTTGATGTGTTTTCTTGTTATTTATCAGAAGTGATCATCATGAGGTGAGAACGAGTTTAATTCTAGCTCAGACTGCATTTCTTTGGATACAAAACTGCCGACGCCAAGATTCGGTCTAGACACCTTCCAGTTCCGAACCAGTTGCTGGACTCACAATTAGTTAGTTGTCTGGCAACAACATTATATTCACTTCGACTTCTATAGCCCATAATTTGGTGTATAATTAATATTGTAAACCGAAGCATAGTAACCTTAGCATTATTACGTAAAACAGTCATGGTAACAACTCACTTGCAAAAAGAAACTAAAACGAACCGCAAAGAAACAGGCGTAATAAAATGTGTAACATGCTGTGTTAACATTTCGGATACAATTAATAGGTCGTTGTGAGGCAAATCACGTTGCAGCTACACTTAAGTTACGTACGCAGAGCATTTCACGACAATCTTTGGACAGGTAAATGGGTATTAAAACGACAAATAAGGAGATAATTTGATATAAGAATTCCATCTTTATGAAATCTTTTGTTCTATTTTGCAATTAGATATGTCAGCAACAAACTCGATTCCTTGTAATATAAAACTACTTTCCGAAAAATAAAACAGTAAGCATTTGCTTAGTAGATCTTAATCAAAAAGTGAGACTTGCTGAAAAATGTTGAAACAATTTCGAACTTACGGATCCAGATGTTGCCCAGTCAATCGACATCGTATCTTCAGAAAGACTGGGGATCGATTCCTGTTAAATTACTTCTGAAATTATCATTAGATTTGTCTCTCTTGCACTTACCATGACAGTAGTTGAATCTGAAGTTCGCGAGTTCAAATCCAATGGAGAGGGAAAGATTTTAAAGACGTTAGAATTCTCAGCATGACTCCTTCCGGGAGGAAATATATCTAGGAATTCTGAGTCTTAGAAAAATAACCCTCACTAATAGGGGAGCACAGGAAAAAAAAACGTAGAGAGTTTTTGCAATAATGTTCTAGATACGGCATACGCTGTCACGTGACATTATAGTAACTACTAGAGATTAACAAAACTAACTGCCGCTCTCGCTCGCTGTGTTCGTTGCATTTGTCTTTCGAGTCTCGTCTCGTAAATCTCGTGCGCTTTGAGTCTCGCTCATTATTCTCGAAATAGCATTTGGTCGGCGTGGAAAGATTTCGTAACTTTGAATAAATAACATTATAAATGTTTAAATGATACAAAAAGACAAAACAACAGTATCTTAGTTATCAAAATGTTCTGGTTCTATTATAATTATGATATTATCTATGGTTATATAAATAGAAAAAAAATCAATTCTCACATAAATTTGCATTTCTAAGAAACATAAAACATAACGTTAAATAAAGCGTTAATATTATTTTGCTTGAGATTGTACATTTGATCTCAAACATAAGAAAAGAAAATTTCTAGCTTTTAATAAGGGCCCAGTAATTAAATAAAGATTGGGGAACGGATTATTATACACTGAAAGGTAGAGTGATGTTTCAAATAGGCTACTTGATTGTTTATACCCTACATATATAACAGTTACCAAAGTAGATAAAAGTTCAGTCTGGTATAAACAACTGTGGCGATTCAAGGCTGCTTGATGTTCGAGAGTTGATCACTCCCGAAGTCCCGAAGTCTTGAAACATTCACAAGCAATCTTTACGTCAGCGATGCGACGTATACAACATTGTCGTGCGGGTTTTCAGCTTTGCGGGCGCTGTTAGTCTTGCTTTCTCGATCGTTGTTCAACTCTAGTAACTATAACCTGGTAAGGTTTATCTTGTCTCAGTAGCAATAAAACCAAGACCCTTCAAATGAGGGTGGAGATTATAGGAGGGTTGTAAATTTTCAGGATTCCTTTCAAAATCTTGTTATTGTACAGGCTGCCGGAACTCAGTTTCTTGAAAGACAAACTCAGTGACGGAACTACACAGTACGAAGAGAGATATTTTGTTATTTTATTTTGCGCTACAGAATGTATCAACTAGTCCCTTCCGCCACTGGATGGATGGACGGCACCGCTCCACTCCCTCATCGCAATAACAACATAGACGAAGTAAGACATATCTCCTTTCTCTCTCTTTTCACAGTGAGACAAGATACATCACACAGCCTTTACAATAACTAGGCCCGGATGTTTTTGACCTAAAACTTAAAAAAAAAAAAACAAACAAAACATAACAAAACAAAAAACCTATAAAATCCTCCTAAAATTCTCGTAAAATGACCTAAAACAGCAAAAAAAAAAATGATATAATTAAAATGATCATTTTTGGTCAATATAATTAGTAACGGTTTAATTACTTAAACAGTTTCTGTATTGTAAAACAGATTTTCGTAATAAAATTATTGTATTACTTACAGAAACAATAATATCACTAGGTTACTTCTATCAAAATAATAAGAAAAAATGAATAACTAAACGTACCTCAGGTAGAATTGTAATCCCTTTGTAATTGTATGCCTCCCTTGAAGGATAATGTTTGAATTCAACACTATTCAGTTTGCGATACGCTCTTTCTCCTTACATTATGAGGAGAAAAAATAAAAATAGATTAGGCCTACATGTGATTCGTGCGATCGCAATAAAGTGTGCTGATGCCATTATCTTGCTATTTTCCACGAATGTCGTTCGAGTGAAATCAAATGACACAATTCTGTTCACAGCAATTGAAATCACCGAACCGACATCTGACGTTGAAGGAAATTTATGAACGCGGTTTGAATGACAAAACGCATTCTTCCTCGTTCTAGTAGGAAAGCATTCCTGAACGGTCGGCACTAGAGCACTGCAGCCGGGAACACCTGCGAGGCTGAAGAAACGCACCCGCAATCATCGACCATGACACCATTACGAAAGTGCTGTATGGAGTCGAGTGCATTTCTCGAGTTAGCAATTCATTGACTGAAAAGGTGCTTATATTTGTTCAGTGTTTCGCTTCATGTCTGGTTCATCTATTTGTTGCAGTTCCAGTTGACAAGGAGAAAAATGTAAATCGTATGTATCCAAGTAACTAGGTTGACAAAGTCCAAAGAGGAAATTAATCTGAAATATGTGTCAGAGATTGAGATGTGAACTTATATACAGAATGTTTCCGATGTGGTGTTACAAACTTTCAGGGATGATGGCGAAGGGCACATGTATCACTTTTGAGATAAGGAACCCTGGTCCGGAAATGACGGAGTGGAAAGTTACAAGCAAAAATAGTTGTGTGGAAATAAAATAATTTTATTCCTCTGTACACATTATTTATGTGTATTTATCTGTACATCTTACACATACTGTATTCACGACGTTGTTTACGTTGTCTAATTACAGTGTCCCATTCAGTGCGCTGTCTGAAGGATGGGGACATGAAACTACACTAAAGCTATGCAGATAGCGTAATGTGTAACGGACATGGTCGGTCCTGATACGCACGTCTGTAGACAGCAGTGTATGTGTACAAGTTGCAGTGTCCAGTCGATCAGTCCTAGTGAAATGGAGGAGTACACGAGAGCGGAATAAGCAAACCTGATTTTCGAATACGGATGAGCCAAAACAGTAGACAAACTCACAGATTGTATCCGGCCGAGTATCCACGTAGGAGACATCCGGCCCATACCATCTTTCCACGACTGTTCCAAAAGTTAAGGGAAGGAGGGCACGTGGTGCCAAATTACAATTCCATTTCCACACAACTATTTTTGCTTATAACTTTCGACTCGGTCATTTCCGGTCCATGGTTCCTTATCTCAAATAGATACATGTGCCCTTCGCCATCATCCCTGAAAGTTTGTAACACCACCTCGGAAACAAACTGTATTTTATATAATATTATTATCAGAATTACTACAATGTTGGCTTTCCACGACTAAGGCCCGCTTTCATATCTTGACTTTTCCTCGATGAATAAATATCATGAATTAAGATTGCAAACTTTTGCAGAGTATAGGGCATTTCAAAAGTCAGTTCAAACATTAAACAGATGTAAATATTATAATATTTGAGATATGAAAAAAACAAGAACATCACAGTGTTGGGCAAACAACGGATTTACAAAACATTGAGAAGATGTCCGCCGTTCTTTGGTTCAACGTACAGCATTCTGTCTGCGACACCATGCACAGTATTTTGCAGATGTCTCGTAATATTGGTAATTTCTTGCGAGATGACGTCTTTCAGTTGCAGTCGGGTTGTTGGATGTGTAAGGAAAACTCGTTTTTTAAGGGAAGACTCCACTGAAAATCATGAAAATTTTTCCAAATTTTTTTTAGCTATTTCAATTATTCAGAATTTATATTTTCATACCCCAAATGGATTCAGCTCAATTCTGATTGGAAATACTCGTATGTTTAAATTAAGGCTGGAAGGGGGCGTGGAATTTAAAGAGCTGTCAAAATTGTTTTTCATCGAAGAATTCTTTTTTAAAATTTCTGATTACAAATATAGTAACTTTTTGTTGGCGCCCTGAAGTTACTAGATGAATGTAGCGGATGAGAATATTAATTTACATAAATATTCATTTTATTTTCAATCTATTTTTCTGTGTTCATTTTTGTTGATTCAACATCAACTTTCTTATGCCAAATATTAATCAATCTGGATGAAATTTTTACTGCAAATATTTATGAGGTAGCTGCATGTTTCTATGCATTTATTTTGTGAGAAATGCTGCTAGTTTTATTTTATTAATATTTTTCTTAATGCTGCTAGAAAAATATTAATAGAATAAATTCTCACAAAATAAATGCATAGAAACATGCAGCTACCTCATAAATACTTGCAGTAAATATTTAATCAAGATTGATAATATCTGGCATAAGAAAAATAGATTTGAAAATAAAATGAATATTTATGTAAATTAATATTCTCCTCCGCTACATTCATTTAGTAACTTCAGGGATCCAACAAAAAGTTACTAGATTTGTAATCAGAAAGTTAAAAAAGAATTCTTCGATGAAAAACAATTTTGACAGCTCTTTAATTTCCACGACCCCTTCCAGCCTTAATTTAAACATACGAGTATTTGTAATCAGAATTGAGCTGAATCCATTTTGCGTATGAAAATATAAATTCTGAATTAGTGAAATAGCTAAATTTTGGAAAAATTTTCATGATTTTCAGTGGAGTCTTCCCTTAAGGTAACCCCAGAACCAAAAGTCGGCCGGATTGAAATCTGGAATCGCAGAGGCCACATTGTTGGAAAGCACCTACTGATGACTTTGGTCGGAAAACGAACCTCAATTAACTCCACCATTAATTTTTAGTAGGTTATTTTACGACACTTTAACAACATTTTAGGTTATTTAGCGTCTGAATGAGATGGAGGTGATAATTCCGGTGTAATGAGTCCAGAGTCCAGCACCGAACGTTACCCAGCATTTTCTCATATTAGGTTGAGGGTAATATTTAATAGAATAATAAAGGTAATATATAATAGAACCAGAACATTTTGATAACTAAGATACTGTGTGTTTTATATTTTTGTCTCATTTAAACATTTATAATGTTACTTATTTCAATTATGTATGTTATTCAAAGTTACGAAATCTTTCCACGTCGACCAAATGCTATTTCGAGAATAATGAGCGAGACTCCAAGCGCACGAGAATGACGAGACGAGACTCGAAAGACAAATGCAACGAACATAGCGAGCGAGAGCGGCAGTTAGTTTTGTTCATCTCTAATGGACAGATACTGAGAAATGTGTGAATAAAAACAATGGAACAGTTATATCTTAAAATTAAGTTTTTACTTTGTATTTCAGTCCAATATTGCTTCATTATGTCGTATCATAATTTCGTATCCTTTTCACAATATACCTTACTTACAACTTAGGGGAGAGTCGGGTAGTATCGGACATCGGTTAGTATCGGACAGTGCGTTTCTTTCATCTACCACCATATGGTAGTACCTGAATGACATGGTTACGTTTCTCTATGCGACATCGCAGAAACGTAACCATGTCAGTCAGGTACTATCATCGTGTGGTAGATGAAAGAAACTCACTGTCCGATATTACCCGGTGTCAGATACTACCCGACCTTCCCCTACTTACAAATGGCTTTTAAGGAACCCGGAGGTTCATTGTCGCCCTCACATAAGTCCGCCATCGATCTCTATCCTGTGCAAGATTAATCCAGTTTTCACAATGAAAAAAAAAGTAAAAAAAGCTATATAATTTTTATGTTTTCCTTCAAAATAGTATACAGATACTAGACAACAAATCTAGTTTTTCTTTGTCATATTTGAGAGACCAGGAATAAGAGTAGATATTATATAATTATACAGGGACATCATTTTATTTTTACTTGCATTTTTATTGTACCTGCATTTCTGAATGTACTTCACTCTCACCCCTTTACTAATGTCCTTGCTCCCGTCAGACACACAAACTTACGGCCGCTGTTGCATTCGAAGTCTTCAAGCAGTGAAGTAAACACTGCAGTGTATAGTGTTTTTCAGAAATATGATTACGTTTTCTATAGAAGAAAGAACCTATATTAATAATATTGTACTAAAAATTATATTCAAGAAACGATAAATTCAATTTCAGAGAATATGCTTGAAAATGTTTTTAATAATATGCGTACTGAATTGAAGTCTGCATTGTAATGAACGGCAACCATTTTCAGCAACTTGTTTAAAAATTCAGATTAGCTTTTTTTGAATTGAGGTGGCTAGAAGCAAAGGAATGCTAGTGACATTTGTAATAACATGAGTTAAGTGCATCCAGTATAAGCAAAAGTATCTAAAATTTTAGTGGCAAAGGGATATTTTAATCGCATCACACATTAAAATTTAAATAAAAATTTCACCGATTTTACGAAAGCTTAAATATTTAAACCCCATTTTCTCAAAAGTAACTTATGTGCACTTAAAGCCCTTTACTTATGACCCCTCAATTTAAATGCACTCTCTATATTGTATGTTAACACCAATAATTAATATGCTAAATAAAGTAGACATTACATAACGAACATAGCCGCCTGAAAAGTTGAGTTTTTGAAAAAAAAAAATGTTACTACTCTACTGTATTTTGATAAATTCCGTAAAAGTGATGATCAAACTGAAAATCGTAATATCGTATTTCCCTACAACATAAATGGATACACTACTTTTCTCTCCTCCTATACCTAGTAAAATGATTTGTTTACATATTGCACTAGTAACATCAAACTCCTGTAATGGAAGGGGGCAACAGTGTTTCCGAGTATAGCCAGGTTAATGTTAAAAATGTTGGTAAAAATAAAGTGATGTCCCTGTATAATTTCTGTTCAAGTTGAATTTATACTCTTTTTCTCGGAAGTCTAATGGTTTGCAGTTTCTTCCAGTTTCTTTTTAGCCTTCCGGCATCTCTGTATGTGTGTCGTTCATTTACAAGGAGGACTACAAAGCAAGTTACCGTTTGCCCCAGACCGTCGCTGACATAGGGGGATAAAATGGAATTTCCTGTTGAAGAATGCTAGATGCTGATGAAGATTTAATGGATCTTAATTGAAATTGGTGGCAATGGGTGACTATTGCATTTGGAATTAGAATTCTTTACTTAAACGCCTCTAACTCGGAGCCACAAGCCTTATGACTCATGATGAACATCAGATCGCATTTACGAAGTGAGAACTCACTCATGAATCATCTCGTCTGATTTCCTATAACTTACGGCACGTGTGACCTTGAGATTGCATTCAATTTTTGGGCGAATGAAATTGAATAATAGTACATTATGCAACGAGCCTATAATGAAGGTAATTAAGAAGTGAGTATGGATATTTATGAAACGAGCGCAAGCGAGTTTCATAATTTTCATACGAGCCTCTTAATTACCATTATAGGCGAGTTTCATACGACTTTTTATGCTCGACCATATTTCTAACTTGATATTATTAATTTTTGAACAATGTCCCATATGTTGTGAGATGTGCGCAGACGCGAAAGTATTGATTTTTTCCGAGGAACAGATGTCCACATTGACCTTGCTAGGCCATAAGAACCTACAGAGATAACATTGAAATTAAATTAGACATTGAAAAACGAGATGACAAATTAAATTTATTTGAATATTATTTACAATTAACGCTAATTATTATAGTAACAGAACATAACCTTCTGCGACAGTATTGGATTTCCAGCCTCCGTGACTTTTCGCTAATTCTCTTTCGATTGCATATCCGAGAATAATCGATACTTGCGGTTTTATAACGGTAGAAAGCTGACCTGTCATTGGCTGAACAGTTGTAACCTGAGTCGTCATTGGCTGAAAGACCTGACCTTTAATGAGTAGGTGTACTTTAATGACATGCATTAAAGGTCTGCTACCAGGTGTATAATTACTACGTTTCGGCATGGTCGAGCATAAACGTATTTAATTCACTATGTACTGCAGGGATGAGACGATATTAGCTCCCAATCACGGTAGAAGAGTCGACCTTGATCACGGGCGCATAGCGCATCCACTGTAACGTAGACAACAGGGATGTACATGCACATGCTGCGAATAAAGGCAGCAATTATCACAATAACTTGCGTTACTAAATTTCTGGCTATGTAATAGGGCTAATTACTCAATTATTTAATATACATGTACATATATAAACAAATCGCAAAGGGAAGGGTTTCTAGGAACAAAAAGAGAAATAGGAGAAGTTAATTGTATGTAAACCATTTTATTGTTAAAAGCAATTATTTATTATGTAAATACTTCACTTCATTGGTTAGGAGAAACTATTAGGGTCTACCTGCTCGACGTGTGTGATCTCTAAGTACTTTTGAGTATCTGTTGGAAAAAATAATGACAATATTGATTGAAATAGAGTATATGATTGTATGATTGTGAAAATGCAGTCCTTACTCTCCAGTTCTGATTATGTAATGAGTTCTCTTAGATTGTGAGATGCACGTAACACAGAAAAACAAATTGATTAAATTAAGGTATTGAGAGCCATCGTAATTTTTGGGGTCAATCATTTAAGGGGATATGTATGACTTTTAAAACTTCCACACTTTTCAGCCAAAAATTTGTGAAATTTAAACTATATGAACAGATCTATAATAATATCTGTACAAAATTTGGTGCAATTAGGTCTAATAGTTTTGAAATTATATTTTTAAGTATATTTTAGATTGACGTTACTAAAAAAGCTCCTTGCATCAAAGTTTTCAAAATGTTTAGTTGATATTTGCTCAAAATCTTGAAAATAGTTATTGGAATAAAAGTGAATTGGCTTTTTGAGCTTAGTAATAGTATAAGTTAAAGTGCAATCAAAGATAAAATATTATTTCTAAATTAAAGAAACACGTAGTCTAATAAAAGTAAATATCCAGAAACAAGCAACAAATAAAACATTAACAATACATTTAAAATAAAGAAATAAAAGGAATCTAGATACAATCTACTGACCCAAATGTAAATTAATTTAACTTCGATGTCAATTCCGAAATCAATTTATTTCTCTCTTCTCCTGAATAATGCCTATATTTTTTTTAATGTTGCATCTCATAATGCCGTTTTATGTTACTTTTTTTTTTCAAATGATATATTTTTTTTTACACAAACACTGGACTTCATCACCATATTCGAAGCATAAATATTGTATCTTCCACTCTTCCTTGAAACTTTATTGTATGAGCGCTTTTGTTCCGTCATGATGCGCTGTGTTCTAAGATCTGTACATCCTTTAGCAATGTTTACAGGTAAAAGAGCTCCGCACTCGCGATGCGGGCAGAAAATAGCTCTCGCCCGCAAATATTAGTCACCATCGCAAGACTGATGTACTGTGTAACTTACGTACAGTAGATGTCTTAATAAGATGAAACATTCTAGCTACGTGACAATATGTAAGCCTTATATTATTTTGTAATTATTATTTAGTATGTTTGCATTATTTTACTCAACTTGTGCTTGTATAACTGCATCAGTCTTAGAGTGTTCTTTAAATACTGTCTGTAATTATTATTAACTTGTATCATTGAAAATTGCATCAGCTTTTTTTGGTTAAGTGGAAGAAAAGGCCTGATGACTTTAACTGTGACAGACTAATAATAATAATAATAATAATAATAATAATAATAATAATAATAATAATAATATACTAGTAATAATGATAATGATTATTGTTATTAGTGTTGTGGCATTTAATCGATTAATCGATCAATTTCTGTTGTAAGATTAATTGATCAAAAATATTTAATCGAATAATCGAGTCGATTAAAATGAATCGATTTGTTAATACAGACTGATACTCATACTATTTCTCTCTCGGAAATTGCTTACTTAAAAGCACAATAGTAGGCCCCTACTGTTATTTTCTAACTGTAAACCAACTAGCGTAGGAAAAATCTTTGCACAAACACTTCAAAAGAGATGGAGATAGGAGGACACTGACCTAATCTACCTGTATTTAAAGTTGAAACACAATGCGAAACCCTTATTAAGTTTTATGGTTTTCCAAGAAAACTTCCACCTTGTTCTCAGCTCATCTTCCTAGCATATGAAATACATACTTTTCTGGGATTCGTCCCTCTCATCCCTTATAAAATAGCCATAATCTACACTGTGTGCAAGTGAGAGCGTAACTACCTTCTTTTCTTTCTGAAATCTGGTAATTCGATTACAATAGGGGCCAGTCTTC
The DNA here is from genome assembly GCA_025594305.2 of Periplaneta americana. Taxonomy (NCBI): domain Eukaryota; kingdom Metazoa; phylum Arthropoda; class Insecta; order Blattodea; family Blattidae; genus Periplaneta; species Periplaneta americana. The sequence goes on along the minus strand of JAJSOF020000035.1, from coordinate 48,202,083 downwards.
TGTTTCGACCGCTGTAGTTTTGCAGGTGATTGCAGTTTCTGTACTGGGTTTGTATATGAAGGTTGTGTGTTTAGATTGATAAAGAAAAAAAAATCAGTTTTCTGTGGTTTGTGGAAAGTGTAAACTTTATTATGTCATATAAGAATTTGAGAGGTAAATTCGGTGAAACATTTGGATTTAAAATTGAGCGATCGTGGAGAAGTGCTTGACAGAAAAAAAAGTTTTTAGTGATGCAGGAAACATTGTTACTAAACGTAGAGCGGCACTTAATTCGGAGCATGTGAATGCACTCACATGTTTAAAATCATGAATGAATTAGTATTAACTAGGTACGTCTTAATACGTTTTGTTATTCCCGGAGAAAATTGACACAATAAATTATAAGCCTCATAATAAATATGTTAGAAATTAAAATAGTTGTTTTGTAATATAACGATACAATATATACAGATATACAACATTTAATACTTATCCTTATCACCGAACACAAGTTAAATTTAACAACAATTTATTGTGTATTACAGTATATTAAAACATTTTTTTCAAATCTATCAAAATTCTATTAATGTATCTATTAATCGATTAAATCCAAATAGTTAATCGATTAAATATTTTGATCGATCAACAGCACTAATTATTATTATTATTATTATTATTATTATTATTATTATTATTATTATTATTATTATTATTATTATTATTATTATTATTATTATTATTATTATTATTATTATTATTATTATTGGGATCCGGAATTTTCGTCACAAATTTTTCGTCACTTGGTGATTTCGTCACATATTACATTTTGCCACTGCAACATTTTGTCATCGATTCTCTTTGTCACTACGGTATTTTGTAATCAAATGACTTTTGTCACCACCATATTTTGTCACCAATTTAATTTCCTCATCACTATTCCCCACCATAAATTTTCCACCTTAGTGTTTCTTCTCTTGATGATGCCTATGTAAAGTGATACCCAATACCTGCTTCGATTCTTATTCTGTCTGTCCACTTCACACGCTCCATCCTTCGCCATATCCGCATTACAAATCTTTCTAGTCGCTTCTCTTCACTTCTTCGTAATGTCCATGTTTCTGCCCCATACAATGCTATGCTCCACACAAAGCACTTTACTAGTCTCTTTTAGTTTTTTCTCCAGAGGTTCGCAGGAGATGCTCCTTCTTCTATTAAAAGTTTCCTTTGCCATTGTTATTCTCCTTTTGACTTCTTGACAGCATCTCGTGTTACTGCTTATAGTACACCCACTTACTCTACTGCCTCATTTAGAATTCGCAAGTTTACCTTCTTTACTTTTCTTCCTATGACCACGGTCTTCTTCTTATTGGCATTTATCTTCATCCCATATGCTCACAGCTGTCATTTAGCTCCAGTAGCATATCCCTTAGTATCATCTTCTCTTCTGCTAACAACGTCATTCATTCATTCATAGTGTTCTGCCCAAGAGTAGGTCTTGCACTGCAAACCCACCATTCTCCAGTCTTTCCTATTTTTTGTCTTCTTAGTCTCCGCATATGATCCATGTATCTTAATGTCGTCTATCACCTGATATCTTCTTCTGCCCCGAACTCTTCTCCCGTTCACCATTTCTTCCAGTGCATCCTTCAGTAGGCAGTTTCTTCTGATCCAATGACCCAGCCAATTCCTTTTACAACGCCACATCATTAGCAAATCTTATTCACTTTTTCTTCTTTTTCCTCCTACTATCACTCCTCCCATATTCTGAAAAAAAATTCTTCACTAACTCCTCCAAATAGATGTTGAACAGGATAGGTGATAAAGGGCATCCTTGTTGTATTCCTCTACCTATTTCACTTCCTTCTGACATTTCTTTCCCTATCCTGACTTTGACCCGTTGTTTCATATAAAGGTTACTGAACAGCCCCCTCTCTGAACTGGATATTAGTTATTAGTTCGTGATTTAAATATGTATAATAATAATGATAATGATAATAATAATAATAATAATAATTTATTTAACCTGGCAGAGTTAAGGCAATACGGCCTTCTCTAACACTCAACCAGGAGTAAAACTGCGTTGCAAAAAACACTACAAATTCACAAAGTACACTACAATTTTACACACAAAACTGAATAAGATAATAATAATAAAATGTAAACAACAAGTAAGTAGAAATCAGACATAATATATAACATACAGAAAGAAAGGAAAAAGCATAATAAAATGTGAACAGCAAGTCTCATTAATTAAGATTAACTTGCATTTAGGGGAGAGTCGGGTAGTATCGGACATCGGGTAGTATCGGACAGTGCGTTTTTTTCATCTACCACCATATGGTAGTACCTGAATGACATGGTTACGTTTCTCTATGCGACATCACAGAAACGTAACCATGTCAATCAGGTACTATCATCTGTGGTAGATGAAAGAAACTCACTGTCCGATATTACCCGATGTCCGATACTACCCGACTCTCCCCCATGTTCCCTCCTCTTATGAATATCGTCTGCCAAAAGCAGTTAAGTGCATTAATATTTTGAATTTTTCAAAGTTTCTAACAAAAAATAAATAATTGATAACCCACTTACCATTCATTCTTTAGTACTTAGATCATTCATTAGTTATGAACCACTGCATTATAAAATCCTATTCCAATCCACTGATTTTTCGTCTAATAAAGAAACTTAAAATGTGTTTTTCTCAAAACTTGATAAACTGTACTTAACGGGTTTCTTTAAGTAAGCCCACGAAATGATATAACATGATGGTTACTATAGCAAGCGACATGTTTATTCTCAATGCGCACAAAATTCCTGCTCCTAGGAGTCTCAATACAGCGAAGATGTATAGAATTTTCAGAGAATCTGGAAGGAAGAGAATATTGAATGTTACTGCTGACGTTTACCTTGACAGGAATTTTATAAGCGACCAATTCACGCATGAAAGTTGAGGCTGTGTCTCTGATAAAACCTACAGCGATTGTTTTTAAATTAAAACGCGATTTATGCGCCCATTTTTAAATTAAAAAATGAACAGGTTTTTTTCAATTTTCCCACTAAATTCTGAGTTGTTAAAATCTACAACCGTCATATCATAACGTCATAGGTGCTGAGTAGGTTCTCTGATACTTAAGCGACAATGAATCCATGAAAAACACTCATACACGTGACGCAGTATGCACTCATAGACTTGATGCAAGTCGTTTCTGTGACAATTCTTTGAAGTTGGAAGTGTAGATTTATATTGCGTCTTCTGGTATCGAGTGGGCTTACGTGGGTATGTTGTATCCTTCATCTGTCAATATCAATAAACTTGGATTGCTGTGAAGCATATAAATAAGAAAATACCAATTAATATTCACAGAGTACCTCTAAGGTTAGAAACACTTGAAATGAAATAAGAGAAAATAATTCCTAACACCTATTCGCGTTATCTTTTCCCTTTCACCCAGTCCTCCCTTCTCTTTCTGAAGTGCAACTTCTTAAGGCAGTAACGAGTCGAAAGCTGTGGAACAAAATTTTAGTGGGGCTTTGCGTGTTGCTACAGGCTGTGCACAGTGTTATGTTACCGCATTAATAAAGTTGTTGTTGTTTGCGGTTTTCCATCTATTTACACTAATTAATGCATAAATTAATGGGAGTGGGGCTTCCGCAGGGCAGTGCGTCTTTTATGTAATATTGTAACGTTATACAGTCGAAATCTGTCAGCAAATTTGCATTGTTGAGAAGATTTTTACTAGAAAATATGCTGAAATCAGGGGCCGAACGAGTGAGAGCGTGGCGTGAAAGAAAGCGTCCAAATGAACGATAGAAAATTGTGCCAAAACCGTGAAAGAATAGACTTTGAGTGCGAGAATGCATGGCACGGAAATGACATTTTCTAACCTCTCTTCTGCAGTTCAGTTAGCTACTAAGTATCAACGATTTAGTGGATGTTCCTTACACCTCAAAAAATCAACGAACAATCAACGAGTGCACTGAATTTCAGTGATTTGGAATTAAATCGTAGTTCTCTAAATAAATTGCACATCAAACATTTGAAAATGATTTATAAAAAATAATTTTGATTTTTTATGCTTCCTTTTGTGATCGGCTGAGATTTAAAAATGAGAAGAACAGTATTGTAATATCTCATTTCAACTATCATAAACGAATTGTTAATTTTTTAAATTATAAATGTGGTAAATTTAACCCTAATTTGTCTCTCATTACACGAACGTTTAAAAATATTACAGAAAAGAAGACATAGGCCTAAACATGTTCTAAGAATGGCCCAAGGTGGAGTATCGCACAAAATTGTGCATTTTAATCCGTCAGAAAAAAGAAAGGTTGGCTGGCCGAAAAATTCTGTAAAGGCAATTCTGAAATCTCAGACTAGAATTGGACTAAATGATATAATAGTAGAGTAGTATAGTAGTCTATATATAATATTTATTTAATCTAATGGCCTTATCTTCCCCTCTACCAGGAGATTACAATTACAATATTAAGAATACAATTACATTTAAAATTAAAATTAATATTAAATTTACAAATGCAATAAAAATCAAAGTACTAAAAGATTAATTGATTAATAAAGGCTAGACAGTTTACTGTAGAAGTTGAGAACAAAGAAAGATTTTTTTTACTTGAGTAAAAATTAAAGCTAGAGTAAAATTATATAGTGATGAAAGTGCCGGATATTGAAATATTTTGTGCTAGAATGAGTGAACTATTTACAAGAAGCCATGTCTGAACGACCTAAATTACCGATCAAGTGCCTAGTAAGTTTGTGTTTGAATTCAATTCTGTTTTTATTTTGATATGTTATCTAGTAGGATGGACGAGAAGGCCCTATGGTATCAATCCCATCAGATTAAAAAATAAGTAAATGAATGAATAAATAAATAAATAAATAAATAAATAAATAAAAACGAATGAATGATTGAATGAAAATAAATTAATGAACGAAAATGATTCATTGAATGAAAATGAATGAATGAATGCATGCATGAATGAATGAATAGATAACAAGTGAATAAGTAAACAGCTCAATAACTGAGTGAATAAATAAAAAATAATGAAGGAAGAAAAAATTTGAATGACATTCGGGAGTAAATTAAACGCAGAATAAATATGGGAAATGCCTGTTATGATTCGGTTGAGAAGTTTCTGTCATCCAGTATGCTCTCAAAAAATCCGAAAGTCAGAATTTATAAAACAGTTATATTAAAGGATGTTCTGTAGATCTGTGAAACTTGGACTCTCACTTTGAGAGAGGAACAGAGGCTAAGAATGTTTGAGAGTAAGGCGCTTAGGAAAATAGTTGGGGCTCAGGGAGATGAAGTTACTAGAGAATAGAGAAAGTTACACAACGCAGAACTGCACGCATTGTATTCTTCACCTGACATAATTAGGAACATTAAATCCTCGTTTGAGATGGGCAGGGCATGTAGCACGTATGGTGGAATCCAGAAATGCATGTAGAGTGTTAGTTGGGAGACCGGAGGGAAAGAAACCTTTGAAAAGGCCGAGACGTAGATGGGAAGATAATATTAAAATGGATTTGAGGGAGGTGGGATATGATGGTAGGGACTGGATTAATCTTACTCAGGATGGCGGGCTTATGTGAGGGCGACAATGAACCTTCTGGTTGTCTGAAAGGCATTTGTAAGTAAGTAAATAAATAAGTGATTGAATGAATAAATGAAACAAACAAACAAGCAAACGAACGGCGGGCGGGCGGGCGGTCGGGCTGACGGACAGAGACAGGCAAACCATATAAATCAATCAATCAATCAATATCAATATGGGAGAACCAGCGTCGTAAACTAATTGCGGGTGACTCGTGCTTTAAAGCATTGTACATGAAAGTTGGTAGGTCTGTAATTTAACCACAAACTGATGATAACAACGTACAGCAGCGACACTGTTCACCTTGTTCACATCCTTCCTTGTTCTGCAATTTCGCGTAGTCATTTTGCATTCGCCCAAATGCTGTCACAGAACTCCTGCACAGGTTTGGAAAATACAACCTTTCAATTTCTCCCACATGTGCTGACAAGAACGACGGTTTCCCAGGTGTTACGTTTTGTAGAGGGCAAACCGTTATTCCCACACATCGTCAACCTGCTTGATGTCTTCTGAGCTAACCACATGTTGTGGGCGGCCAACCTGTTCAGAAACTGCACTTAGCGCAGCGGTTGTGGGAGGAAATGGAAATGCAATGGCCTCTTACAACACTTCGTAGCCTACCATTCACAGGTCCAGAGAGTGACGTTTCCAACTAGTACTAATAAAACTTACTTTAAAAACCCAGTGAGTTCAAGTAGCAGGTGAAATACTTCTTTTGGCACACACGGTCTACTCCACGTTTTCGAAACTAAGTTACGATATTAGGAGTATGAAAAATAATCTTTATGTTAAATAGATTTGCTTTATAGGTTATTCATTCTATATACAGGGACATCATTTTATTTTTTACTAACATTTCTAGTATTAACCTGACTATACCTTTGGATTAACGGTTGAGAACCGGAAACACCGTGTGCTACCCCCTTCCACGACTAGAGTTCGATGATACTTGCGTAAAATACAAACAAATCACTTTACAAATCACTATAGGAGAGAAGAAAATGAGTTAATCTATTTACATAAAGTAGGAACTATCGCGATTTTGAGTTTGATAATTTTCATTAGCTTTTTGTTTAATCAAAATACAGTACAATATTAACAATAATTTTTTTTACTCACGTACTGATGCGGACGTAGGCTATTCATTATGCAGTGTATATTATACTGTCTACAGCACATTGGCGTACAATATAAAGAATGAAGTTAAATTGAAAAATAATCATAATATGGTTATTTAAACACATTTTTGAAAATGATGGCACTTCATTTCGATACAGGCTTCAGTTCTATTGTGCATATTATCGCACTATAGACTATTGTACCTAATTGCAAGTAGCAGTTATGTCCTTCGTACTAGTACCTAACTAATGTTCAAATAATTCTGTAGCTGCTCTATAAAAGAGTACCTTACGTGCTGTAAATTCAATCTTTATTTCTGCCCGATCCGAAAAGATAAAATTACTCAGACATGCTATCTACTGTCCGTTGAAGTGGTTTTGTTGCAGGGTCGTAGAAAGGGGGGAAATCACATGACAGTTAATTACTGAACGAGGCCCTTTTATTTAAGTTATTTAAACAGTTGTATAATATTACGTAACGTCCAATTCCTAACAGAAATTAATGTTTTCAGAAAAGAGCTGAGACAGCCCAGTCACTAGCCTTTACAGAGGGACAAGCAGAAGCAAGTGGGGGAAACTGGGATGCGACGTAGGCAATCGTATATGTGCGAAAATATTATTCAATATTGAAATCTTTTTCATCACTAGAAAACGGGAACATATTTCTGGAACTTGCTGTACTCACTCAGTACTGTTTACTGTGACCGTACGAATCTGACTACATATGTGGTCTTAGTTCTGTGTGGAGAACATGTGGAAGTTTACTGGTATAAGGGGTGGGAGTGAAGTACATTAAAAAACTCAGGTACAATAAAAATTGAAGTAAAAATAAATTGATGGCCCTGTACTTCAAGGTATAGTAATTTGGATTTTAATGACTTCATAGACTTTTCCATCGTTTACTGAGCCTACACCAATCTCTTTCACTATTTGGATTGCAACAGGATGCAATTTAGGTGATACAATAGTTTTATTCCTTGCGATTATTCCATAGTATATTTGTTATTGTTGTAAACAATCGGTGAAAGATACCTAGAGAGAAATAAAGTAGTGTATGTAGTAGGAAAAGGCTTTTGACAGAGTGGATTGGGATAAACTTATGAGGATCCTGAAGAATATTGATATAAGTAACCTTTATATGAAACAACGAGTGAAAGTCAGAATAACAGAAGAAATGTCAGAAGGACAGTCGCGGCTGCTTCTAATATATGTTCATGCACTACAGCAGATTGTTAGCTTCGTTTAAATAAAATTATTTGCTCAAGAATAGGGTATTTTACTTATCTTTCATATTAAAAGTAATTGCTGGAGCCAAATGATACATCCGAATATCATGAAAATATATTGTAATTATTATTATTATTTATTATTATTATTATTATTATTATTATTATTATTATTATTATTATTATTAGACTTCGTGGAATTGCCACGAGAATCGCAAGGTTTACTGCGCACGTGGTATAGACTGTATGAGAAGGGGGCGTGCAAAGGATGGAGTATGCCTCTGATATAAACACTGAGCAGTATACTGTGGTTGCAATAAAACCTGTATCCTGCATTCAAGAAATGTAATGAATGATCATTGAAGTATGAAATGTCTAAACATGTAAATACACAATTATTTTGTAGTGAGATATATTAACTCTTAAAATTTAATGTAATATACTCACATCATCCTTGAATATGTGCATTGCAGTGAAGAGTTACGTACATTTTGAGCGATTGCGAAGTGAACCTCCTCCGATGATCACTTTAAACAGTTTTTATATTTTGGATAAATGTACGTTCAACATCACACGATGTAGTATATGCATATTTGAAGAACGGAACGTCACTACTTTTTAGTACTCCACTTCAGACGTCTTGTCGTGACCTGATTTATAATACGAAGTTGTGAATAGGCAGAATTTTTAGCAATAATGTTTCTCAACCAACATTTCACTTTTTCTGAAATTAATGAATTGTTATTTTGGATAACGGTTTGTGATACTTTATCCACTATATTAAAGGCTTCTGAGAGTTGTAGTTTCGACGATTCTAACAGGGTGATGCTTTTGGAAACGATTTTAAAATTAGAATCAATGAACAGAATATCTTCCAATAGCTGTTCAGAAAGCAATGATTTTACAGTTGCAACAGCGGAACTGTCTGTGCTATCCAATGCATGAATTACCTCCATTATTTTGCCGTAATGTTCTGCATAATAATTAATAGCATCCAACCACGTTCCCCAACGGGTCAAGACTGTCTGCGGGGGTAAGGGTATTCCAGGGGCAATTGTTTGGAACAGTAACACTCTCATTGTAGCATGTTTGATTGAATTCTTGTCTGCACTGAACAAATGAGGCATTGACATGGGAAAGGTCGTATCTGCCAAAAATTCGAATTTTTAGGTTTTTCATTGAGAAGATAGTAAATGGCCATGCCAATGGCACAGAGAAGGTAGTATGTCCGTATGTAATGAAACGAAGTTGGAAACGTAGTCACTAGATTTTGTAAGTTGTATGTGCACAGCTGTTGGCGCGGAGAAGGTAGTAACTCCTTTTACAACATCAGAGTGTGTCTAGGCAAATATGGGCTGATAACTGTGCAGGGCAGAATAAGAATCGGGTGATTCTAATGGTCCTGATTTACATTATTGCCAAGAAACGTTTTGATTCAGTGGACTTGAAATTCCTGGTTTCAGAACATTCCTACATGCCATGTGATAGGGAATTTGGCATCATAGAGAAAAGAAAAAAAAAAGATGCAAGACCATGGTTCCAGAAGAGGTAAGGCCTAATAATGTAATAATGATGAAGGATGAGGATTTATTCGACTTTTCTGCAGAATGTGACAAGTTTTTGAATACAACTCCTATCAGAATCAGCACCCTCAACTGGATTAGACTCTCAAGAGATGATTTTCCTCTAATAAAAACAAGACAGTCATTTAATGACCTTGAAATGTGGACAGAGCACAGGATTTTTAAGAAAGGATAGTCATTAGTGTCAATCACTAACTTGCAGTGCTTGCAACGCCTTGAAAGAAGACCAATCGTCCCTGATGCCAAAAAGAGAGACTTGTTACCTATGTTAGACTTCCTCGATGAAAAGTCTCATGCATTTTACCGAAAAATTTGTGCATAATGTATAAATAACGTTAATTCTCAGTTTGGCTAAGGAGTGATTTCAATGTTGTATTTTCATAAAATAGGATTTCACAGATAAATCTTTGCCAGACTTTTCAAATTTCATATGTAACACAAACATGAGTGTATGCCTTTCATTTAAAGCAGTTTCTGTAATAATGTAAGTGAGAAAGTGTTCGTAAACTTGTTTTTTGCTTCCCCTGAAAAATTTTGTTTTTGGCAGTTACTACCTTTCCCATGTCAGCGCCTCAAATGTTAAGCTTTGACTATTCCAACCACAGTAATGCAAAAACAAGTGCTTACATAGGTATACATTAGCTGTAGCTGCTCTATCTACTGTATTTGGACCGGTCACATCTCTTAACATGAACTGCTTATACTACGAGACCGGGAGGTCGCCCACCTCCTCTATACTACCGTACATCGGCAACCTGATTGCATGCTACATGTGGCAATTCAACGAAGTCTAATTATTATCATTATCAGCACATAGTTGAAAAATCCAATAATTGCGTTTCGAATTAATAGTTATGTGATCTGCATACTATTACCCATGACGCACTCGGTAACCTCATTCGCCATACGAAACCAATATGGCATATAAATTAGAATCATAGAGTAAGGGCCGATTTTACCATTGAAACTAACGATTCTAGTGGTAGGAAAATAGGAAATTTTGTTGTTTGTGTGTTGAAAATTAATGAAAGTGTTTGTAAACTTTAATTTTTACTAATGTGTAAAAACATATCTTCAGCAAATCATATCAGAACTATACTTGGCTCTTCAATGAAGCTAAAGGTTATGTCTGCTATGGCAGAGATTATGAAATGTTGAATTTACTGTAGATCGTTACAGACAGTGCCGCATAGGCCTATGTTAAAAAAAGTTCAGTAAGTTTTAAAAAACGATACGTGTCAGATGTATGGATCATGCTCTACACAGCTTATGAGAAATATATCCGAATCTTGTTTTTCAAGGTGGATATGTTAGTGTCAAATGGGAAAAAGTTAAAGCGCCTTAAAGATTTGATCGATTTAAACGGGAAAATCTGAAATTTCTCTTCCTCCTCTACCCGTAGTAACACTCTGGATTGCATGCCTAAATGCCGTAACATGCCATGTCAAGCATCTTTAAAGTTTTGCGTTTGTTGTAAATAAAATTGAACAGAAATTATGCCTCGTCAATTGAGATACTTCAAGACTTACAGAAAGACTATTGCTAAAAAAAAATATTTGGCGGCCCTATCCGCAAATCTAAGCTTTTTATGTGACACAATAGCAACCTCCTTTGCGAAACAGTCATGAGGTACACCCTGTTGATGAAAAACCCCTGATCACATGTAACGAATTGATCAGCATAATGCACTTTCAAGACAACTTTGATCAGTTTTATTATGTCTCCATCTAGTTGCTGCAAAAGAAGTCACGTTATAACCCTGACGGAATTGCATGAAATAATAGCTTAGAGCAATAATTCCATCTAGCTGTCATTACCGGAAAATTCATTTTGGAGATCCTGGTGGTTGTTCTCTTTTATATGCTGCCATTTTATAACATGAGAATAGCCAATCTGATCACAGTATACTGTGATCTCATATACAGTATACATATGTGATCAGAGAAACTGAACTCAGTACGAGATTCAAAACAAATTCCAAATCATTCAAGAACACTGTGGATTGCTCAAGTTTTGAAGGGTGCAACTGTAAGTGAAGTTGATGTGTGTTTTTTGTATGTCTGTGTTTTTGTGTGTGTTCGTGTTTATTTGTTTGTGTTTGTGTTTATTTGTTTGTATTTGTGTGTGTGTTCAACTCAGAAAATGCAATGCCCCCGACGGCAGCCCCACCGTAATAATTTCTGCACTAATTAGTGTAAACTGCTGCCAGAAAGTCAAAAGTAGGATAGCAATGGCCAAGGAAGTTTTTAATAGAAAAAGAAGCATTTTCTGCGAACTTCTGGAAAAAGAACTAAGGAAGAGACTAGTGAAGTGCCTTGTATGGAGTATGACATTATATGGGGCAGAAACATGGACATTGCGACGAAGTGAAGAGAAGAGACTAGAAGCATTTGAAATGTGGATTTTGGAGAAGAGTGGAACGCGTGAAGTGGACAGGCAGAATAAGAAATGAAGCTGTGTTGGAAAGAGTGGGTGAAGAAAGAATGATTCTGAAAATGATCGGGAAGATGAAAAGGAATTGGTTGGGTCACTGGTTGAGAAGAAACTGCCTGCTGAACGATGCACTGGAAGAAATGGTGAACGGGAAAAGAGTTCAGGGTAGAAGAAGATATCAGATGATAGACGAAATTAAGATATGTGGATCATATGAGGAAATGAAGAGGAAAGCAGAAAATAGGAAAACATTGAAGAAAGGTGAGTTTGCAGTGAAAGACCTGCCCTTGGGGAAAACACTAAATGAAATGAAATGAATTGGTGTAAATTGATGGAAAACCAGAAACGTCAACTTTTTAACGCTATATTATATCAATGTACATAATTTCGTAGTAACAACAAACATAGTTCTCTTAAAACATCCGCCACAAAATTTTGTTTCTACTCGTATCTTGTCTAAAAAAATTTCACTTAGAAAAAAAGAAATAAACTCATTGTAGTGTGGAGTTTACAATGTGCTGGAAGACAAGCAGTTGTAAGAAGACTTGTCTTAGAAGAATTGTGAATTGCTGGAAAAAGTAAATATATGAATACCCAAAACCTTTCGAAAATTTCAGCGATAAGGTTTACTATGACTTTATCTAACGCCATAGGCCTAATGTTTTACCGGACGAAATGAAAACATTTTAAATACTCGGTGATTTTGCGTGATGTTTAATCTTTATTTCCTTGCATATTTAAATGTGATACTGCAGTAAATTAATAAGGTAGCACAACCATATAAATTAATTCTTCTTATCGAGATTTATTGTGTTACTAGAGTCGACGGCAATTCGGAAGGCGGTTGTCTGCTAGCGTTTGCGTCGAGAGAGACGTAGAGAGAGCAAGGCAGCGCACAACATTGCTAAATCGTACTTCACGTGCACGTGCAATACAAATAGCGCAGGAGAGAATTTAAATTATCAAAAGACAATAATGACCTTAGCCGTTGATTACTGTAAGCATGACACCAAACAAACCTCTTTCCTTCACTAACAATATTCTTTGCACGGTTCTCAATCCCACACCACATGCTTCTGCAGACGTTTCTTGCATGTTGGCAACGTTGCAGCCAGCATCAAGATGGCCGGCAGCGTTGTGCTCGTTAACGTTTTTAAAATAATTATACACCTTAAACATTATTTTCCGCGCCTGCTTGTGTAATACTTGTCTTTTTACAGTCTCTTCTTCCATTTATTTACCTTACATACACACAGTAAATGTTAGTTTTACTTATTCAATGTATTGAAACACTCGCACGTGAACAAACGAACTCGGGAAGTGCTTGTTATAGACTGATTCTGATTGGGTCTACTGTACAAGCTTGTGACGTCACATACCAGAAATGCTACGGCGCATATAGAAGCTAACCGCCTTCCGAAATGCCGTCTAGACTAGCTGTCATAAAATAATTATCTACTTCCAATACGATAAATACATTTTATATCATAGTATAAACTATTGAATTATTGTAGTAGTCCGTATATTCAGAGTGCACAGTAAGTCATGTCATTAATTCTGGTGGTTGATTCCTTCAGTAAAGAACAACAAAAAAGTCAAATACCATTTTGCTATTTTTAATAGTTTTCCAGAAAAACTTACATTTTAAAATACATTAATTATGGGATCGTGCAGCGCTGCAATCGCAGGGAGTGCACGTTAAGTTGTGTTCCTCTGAATAACTCCTTCACCTCGCTTGTTCTGAATAGGGAAATGGAAGACAATTGCCATGTACATTGCTTTAAACTCGTAAGAAAAAAATACGTATGCTGTACCGTTTAATTTTTGTGTTTAAACTGTGTTAGAGAACGGAGAATGAATAACATTAATTTCACGTTAAACGAAATCTTGGAAAATTGAAAATAAACTCTACAACCCAATTTTAATTAAATGTTCAGAGAATACAGATAATAAGATACGTTTATTTGAAACTAAATTGAAAAGATTTGGAAACATTTCTAAACTTACTTACTTTACTGGCTTTTAAGGAACCCGGAGGTTCATTTCCGCCCTCACATAAGCTCGCCATTGGTCCCTATCCTGAGCAAAATTAATCCATTCTCTATCATCATATCCCACCTCCCTCAAATCCATTTTAATATTATCTTCCCATCTACGTCTCGGCCTCCCCAAAGGTCTTTTTCCCTCCGGCCTCCCAACTAACACTCTATATGCATTTCTGGATTCGCCCATACGTGCTACATGCCCTGCCCATTCAAACGTCTGGATTTAATGTTCCTAATTATGTCATGTAAAGAATACAATGCGTGCAGTTCTGTGTTGTGTAACTTTCTCCATTCTCCTGTAACTTCATCCCTCTTAGCCCCAAATATTTTCCTAAGCACCTTATTCTCAAACACCCTTAATCTCTGTTCCTCTCTCAAAGTGAGAGTCCAAGTTTCACAACCATGCAGAACAACCGGTAATATAACTGTTTTATAAATTCTAACTTTCAGATTTTTCGACAGCAGACCGGATGATAAAAGTTTCTCAACCGAATAATAACAGGAATTTCCCATATTTATTCTGTGTTTAATTTCCTCCCGAGTATCATTTATATTTGTTACTGTTGCTCCCAGATATTTGAACTTCTCCACCTCTTCAAAAGATGAATTTCCAATTTTTATATTTCCATTTCGTACAATATTCTGGTCAAGAGACATAATCATATACTTTGTCTTTTCGGGATTTACTTCCAAATCTATCTCTTTACTTGCTTCCAGTAAAATTCCCGTGTTTTCCCTCATCGTTTGTGGATTTGCTCCTAACATATTCACGTCATCCGCATAGACAAGCAGCTGATGTAACCCGTTCAATTCCGAACCCTCTCTGTTATCCTGAACTTTCCTAATGGCATACTCTAGAGCAGCGGTTCCCAAAGTGTGCTCCGCGGAGCCCTTGGGGCTCCGCGAATGATTGTCAGGGGCTCCGTCCGCGACAGTTATGAAGATCACAAAAATTTCTGCTTCCATCTAGTCTCTAGCGGTAAAAACAGAAACTACTTCCATTAAGCGAAAAATGCTTTCTCAGAAAGTAGTTTCCGCTCTTCTTGCTACATAGAAGCAGCAATAATAGATTTACTCGTCACTGGAACTATCTCGATCTTTTTTGCTTGCCAAGTACTCGATAATTCTCGAAATTTATTTTATGTTTTATATACCTGGCAGGCAGCGTTTATTATTCGTGGTACGTGGAACCTACAACCTATTGACTATTATGTTGCCTCAAAAAATATATATACCTGCATATTAATTTGATTGCACAAGTGTTAGCTAAACTTTCGTTGAAATGGAACTGTGGCTTAAGACGGGCTCCCTAAGACCTAAGAGTCATCAACCATCAATCAATGCTCAATCAAAGGGAGATAAGAACAACTGTAACCTTACTTTCAAAGAAGATAGTGCGAATTCCTCGGAATTGAGTTCAGAATATGCTGAACAAATCCTGCCTCAGAGTCTACGATGCCTAGTGTACAGGTATTGAAAGGAAGTATAATATTGTGATTCAAATTTGAACATGGATTTCACTGAGTTTGTTGGTTGACTTCCACAATGTGTGGTATATATGCTTAACAAAGTTTTGCCCAATAGTTCTATGTTCTCTGTGAAGCTTAGACGGCATTTCGAAATTCATCCTGAATTCACAAATAAAACTGCAGACTACTTCAAAAGAAAGTGACGAACTCCATGCATTTCAGACAACATTTTTATCTCATGTAAAGACAAATAACGAGAAATCACTGGAAGCGTTGTATTTGGTTCGTCATGATCTGGCTCTTGCTGGTAAACCTCACACCCTTGCTGAAACTGTTATGAAACCACTATTAGTGAAGGTAGTGAAGGTAGTGGAGTGCAAGGTGGACGAAAAACTGCAAACTTAACCTTATCAAATAACACTGCGCATAATCGATCGAGAATTTATCAAGAGATGTAAAAAATATAATTTCCCGTATTAGTCAAACGAAATTTTCGCTACAGCTTGAATCCATGAACGTTGTCGGATTAGCTGTGTTAATGACGTTTGTGCGGTATGAATTATCAAGTTCGTTCATGAAGATATTTTGTTCTGCAAGCCATTGCCATCCTCTACAAGTGGTACTGAATTTGTTTTCTTCATTGAAAACTCGATACCGTGGAACAATTGCATTGACGTGTGCACATATGGCGCAAAGGCCATGGTAAGTTCTGTTGCTGGCACTGTTACAAGGATAAAGAAAGTTAAAAAAAAAAAAAACTGCACAAGTAGTCATTATGTACTACACCAACACGCCCTCGCAACGAAAAAATGCCAGCGATAATAAAGCAGGTACTAGACAATGCCGTCAAAATTATCAACTTTGTTAAGGCACGACCTTTGCAGTGTAGGCTACTCAAAATCCTGTGTGAAAATATGGGCAAGTATACACAAGTCATTGTTATTAGTATTACACACTAAAGTGCGATGATTGTCGCGCAGTAAAGTGTTGCCACGTTTACATGAACTTCGAACGGAAGTTTCTTCACTTTTGAATTACCAGAACAGTTTCCTAGCAGATTATTTGAATGATCAGAAATGGTTGTGCAAATTATGTTACTTGGCAGACATTTTTTCAAAAGTGAACGAATTTAGCTCATCCATACAAGGTAAACGGAAGACTATAATCTTTTCGCTGTAAGAAAAATCCTAATGTAAACAATAGCACGTGACTGAAGTGGTGCTTCATTGGCCGCTGTTTGGCGCCATAGATTCTCAGTACGTTTTCCCGCCTCCTGTTGTACATTCTGTTTCATGTTAAACGTTTCCCGTTACTCGTCATGTAGGCTAACCTCACTACTATGCATTCGTTTGCTTAGGAAACATTTACTTTATAATTTGTTATTTTAAACTTAAGGTCAATCGCTGCCGGACAAAGGAGTTATTCCTTCCAAATCAGAGCCATCAGAAATATCGTCGGCAGGATTTGTGACGGGACGGTCCACAACAGCGTCAGTTATCCCTTCCAGCTGGAACATGCGGCCTGACTGACTTGCTCTGAATAGAAACGTTGGATTCAACTCACTTATTATATAGGAAGACTATTTGTTTTTCTTCGCTTTTGAGAGGGTTTCCACTCTTATGTTTAGTAACCACACACACCGAGGATGCAGACGCCATACTTCAGTACCACGTACACGTGAACAACTAGGAGCTCAAGTGACGCCAGCTTGTTATAAGAACAGACCACCTCGGTATTACTGTTGGTATTCATCCGCGTTCATAATACCAAACAAAATATAAATGTAACTTTTCTTTTACATATCGTTTCACATATGAGTGAAGTTACATGTTTCATCATATTTAGCAACTATAATTCAATTTTTTAATTTCAAATAATACAATATTATGGTTTCCAAACACGAACTATATTTTCCTGCGTCATGTGAGTGTTTCGACTGGGAGCCAATTACGGGTATGACAGCAACGTGCTTATGTTTACATTAGGATTTTTCTTACAGCGAAAACAGTAGGCTATATATTCGATGCTAATGACAAAATTCCCGTGCTGAAGAAAAAGATAGGATTCTACATGGAAAGCGTCGAGAAGAAGGACTAGACATGTTTCTCATTGACATCAAACTTTATAGAAGAAAATAACATATAAATGAATGATTCATCATAGCAATAATGAAAGAACACCTTGACAATTTGCTTCAAAATATGAAGTCATACTTTCAAAGGGCCACCGGCGTGGCTCAGTCGGTTAAGGCGCTTGCCTGCCGGTCTGAAGTTGCGCTCGGGCGCGGGTTCGATCCCCGCTTGGACTGATTACCTGGTTGGTTTTTTTCCGAGGTTTTTCCAAACCGCAAGGTGAATTCCAGGTAATCTATGGAGAATCATCGGCCTCATATCGCCAAATACCATCTCGCTATCACCAATCTCATCGACCCTAAATAACCTCGTAGTTGATGCAGCTTCGTTAAATAACCGACTAAAAAAACTTTCAAAGGGACACTCAGGAATCGATTCTAAAGAAATGTGAGTGGATTGCAGATCCATTTCCAGTTAAGTCAAAACCAGCGGTCCTCACTGCGGCAGAATATGAGGTTTCGGAAAGCCACTGTCAGGCAAACCACTTCTCGAATTTTGGGCTACGTTAGGGAAGCATCTTTTGATGTTAAGTTCAGAAGCAACATTTCTCTTACCACCTTTTGGTATTATGTTTGGTACTACGTACCTTTGTGAAACGACCTTTTCGAGGTACACGGCTACAAAAACAAAATATTGAGCTTGTTTGGACGCAGAAGACGATATATTATGTCTTCAACTGACTTCTATAACACCGGACATTGACAAACTCTGCCACAAGAAGTAGGCATATTCTTCACATTAACGTCGGGTGTATATGTAACATTGTAACATGTTTTTAAATATCTTAACTACTTGTTATATAATTTTGTAGATTTAAATAATATTATCTTCAGTACTGTTTTACTATTGTTTCCTTTATTAATGTAGCCTTATATAACTTATTATTCACACTTCCGTATATGTATCGTGTGTAATATGCTTAATCTGGTTTCGTCTAAGAGCCTGGAGGGCACTTAAAATCGTCAACGAAGAGGGGGCGAGAATATGTCCTCTTTGGGGTAGAGGTGAGACATCACACCATATTTTATCGGAATGTGAAGCTACAGACTCTCTGAGGAAACGATTCCTGTCAGAGTCCTTCATTACATCTAGCAGGGGGCACTTGGCAACATACGGTATATTAAATAATGCTAAATTCTGTGACTGTGTGGGAAAATTTATGGCAAATGTTCGACAGTTGAGGGTGGAACTGGCCGAGGGGAAGGGAGCCGAGGAAATAAGGGGAAGAGTTACTTATTAGTGTTGTAATGAGTAGTATTAACACTGAGCGAATGAGGTAATTAGGGGATAATGTTCCTTTTGTATTTATTGTGTCTTTTTTTCAATTTGTATTTTATTGCGTGTGTATGGTTTTTTATGTATTACCTTTATATTTATTATTTGGGTTATTTGGTGCAGTTTCAACAAGGAATTGAATTGTTTATGTATGTATGTATGTATGTATGTATGTATGTATGTATGTATGTATGTATGTATGTATGTATGTATGTATGTATGTATGTATGTATGTATGTATGTATATGTGTGTGTGTTTCAGTGTGTTTTTCCTTCATATCTTACATTTATTTTATTTTTATTATTTTTTTTTAAATTTGGTATGAAGTTAGATTAGTTATAATTGTGATAATTAATGATAATGGTAGTAACAATAATAACTGTTGTTTTACTATTTTATTATTAGTAGTATTATTTTTGTTTTGAAGTTTCAAACTATCCATAGTTATAGCACAAATGGCAGCGAAGGATCTTGTGTACACGAGTTTGTAATATGCTTCATAGAACATAGACAGATAAAAAATAATAACTAAATATCTCTTGGGGCTCCAGGAGAAAATTTTGCTTCAAAAAGGGCTCCGTGGCTGAAAAAGTTTGGGAACCGCTGCTCTAGAGCAAAGTTAAAAAGTAAAGGTGATAGTGCATCTCCTTGCTTTAGCCCACAGTGAATTGGAAACGCATCTGACAGAAACTGACCTATACGAACTCTGCTGTACGTTTCACTGAGACACATTTTAATTAATTGAACTAGTTTCTTGGGAATACCAAATTCAATAAGAATATCATATAAAACTTCTCTCTTAACCCAATCATATGCCTTCTCAGTTCAATTGAATATTCTAGAGATCATAAACAATAATCATGCTTATTTCATGTTATAGAAGTAAAATTTAAAACTTTAATATTCCAAAGGAAAAATTAAAATTGCGATATTCTTATTTTAGGTTAAAGCCTAGATCATATAATGTAACAGATTACTCATCCCTATGTTAAAATCGGCAGCACTTTGAAGAGAACAACTGCCAGGATCGCCACTCGTCCGCCGTAAACGAACACGAGATGGCAGTACAGTCGCTAATGCAATTCAAATGGGAGTTATGTCGTGAATTCTTATGTAACAACTAGATGGCAGCATAGTAAACCTGACAATAGTTGTTACCGTCAAAGTCTATAAGGCCGAGCAATATGGATATATATGATCTAGGGTTAAAATAAGGAATAAAATTAAAAATATTATTTATAAACTCTTCGATTTAATTTTAATTAAAAATTCTGTGAACACAGAAAACAAGGAAAGCTTATTTTACGTTACACAAATCTAATTAATGATTAAAGAATCTCCGTTTGTCGTACTGCGAGCACTTTCTTCAGCCAATTAGAAGTAGTTACCTCCCACCTTAATCTTTAAAATAGTAACCGGTAAACTAAGATAGAAGAAATAAAATTTTCCGAACAGTCTTTAAAAGCAATTTTGTTATGTTTACATTTCTCATTGTTTCAGCTATTCCTCGCATATGCGAACTGTATCTCTCCAGCGTTGTCAGAATGCATCACGTTTCAAAATTCCTTTGCAGAATGAAAACTTACATTTGTTCGGATCATATTCCTTAACATTTAAAGGAACAAAAATAAATTCTTTCAATAATTTATTATCATAAAACATTGCTCTCTTAAATTGACTGACCATATTGTGAATTTATTTAATAACTTTCCCAAAGTACGCTATGAAATATATTTTTTCTAAAAAAAATGGAAGCAAAAACGAGAAAAACTGTATTAAACTTTTTTTATTTGAAATATTTCAAAGAATAACTCCTTGAAATTAATTACATTATGACATTACTTACGGTTCACGCTATATATACAAGTTTGTTTGGCGATTTAAGCTGTTCCTTGATACTGATCACTTGATCAGACTTTTAGAGAAGTTGTTAATGTTACGAAATTTGAATTTTATTTACTTTTATTTATTGTGTTGAAAGGTTTGCAATACCAGTCACGAATCGCTTGAAGAAAATAACCCGAAGTTTAACTATGTACTCTCCTTTTATTTTCTTTGTATTTCTCTGGGTTCTTTATGTTGTGTCGTCATAATCTGCAGGAAAATATTTTGTTATCCAGACTACTACGTGCTAATTGTTATTATGGTTGTCTGTATATATTTGTTTTGAAACACGATTGTTAATATGAAGATCGTGAGTATGTCACTACATTGATATTTGGTAGGAAATTACATGGAGGAGGTTGTCCTTGATTTTATAACTAGCGTCTACACAATCTTGCCTGTGAATATAAATTACTTAATACGAAAAAAGTGTGAATTACTATTTCATGACGTTACGTTGTAAGAAAATTGAACATTTTAAAATCGAATGAACTAACGAGTGAATAGGCTTAGTGTCTATAACAAAATATAAAAATATATTAACACGTAATTTCCATTTTCTTATCTCACTTTTAAAAATAAGTACTTCTTGCATGTAATTTAAGAACATATCCTTTCTTACTCATTTTATTTTCTTATTATAGAAAGAATGAAGTGAAAGTAATTTGAGATGTTAATAAAGCGTCATAAAATAACGTACTCAAAAAAAAAAAGTAATCTGATGTTTAATGAGAGGGTTCCAGGTAAGATTTACAATCCATTTCTTGACCACATTCAGTTTGGTATCATGTATAAGTGGTATCATGGAAACAGAAGTGTAAGATGAACTAGGTGCGTCGTGGTTTTCCACACAGTCCTCATGTGATAACTATTATGTAAGTGATGGGGAGCAGTCTCTCTCAGAGAGCTTAGCTTCTCCCGCTACCTCAGTTTTTGTTGTATGTAGGTACTCATGTTGACTGCTCTGTTAGAATACGAGACCCCCGTCCTTGTATTAGTTATGGTACATAAATTTTCAGCTTTCCCATTCAAAATTGGATGGATGGATGGATGGATGGATGGATGGATGGATAGATAGATAGATAGATAGATAGATAGATAGATAGATAGATAGATAGATAGATAGATAGATAGATAGATAGATAGATAGATAGATAGATAGATAGATAGATAGATAGATAGATAGATAGATAGATAGATAGATAGATAGATAGATAGATAGATAGATAGATAGATAGATAGATAGATAGATAGATAGATAGATAGATAGATAGATATAGATAGATAGATAGATAGATAGATAGATAGATAGATAGATAGATAGATAGATAGATAGATAGATAGATAGATAGATAGATAGATAGATAGATAGATAGATAGATAGATAGATAGATAGATAGATAGATAGATAGATAGATAGATAGATAGATAGATAGATAGATAGATAGATAGATAGATGGATAGATAGATAGGTAGATAGATAGATAGATATAGATAGATAGGATAGATAGATAGATAGATAGGTAGGTGGATAGATAGGTAGATAGATAGGATAGATAGGTAGATAGATAGATAGATAGATAGATAGATAGATAGATAGATAGATAGATAGATAGAGATAGATAGATAGATAGATAGATAGATAGATAGATAGATAGATAGATAGATAGATAGATAGATAGATAGATAGATAGATAGATAGATAGATAGATAGATAGATAGATAGATAGATAGATAGATAGATAGATAGATAGATAGATAGATAGATAGATAGGTGGATAGATAGATAGATAGATAGATAGGTAGGTAGATAGATAGATAGGTAGGTGGATAGATAGGTGGATAGATAGGTGGGTAGGTGGATAGATAGGTAGATAGGTGGATAGATAGGTAGGTAGGTGGATAGATAGGTAGGTAGGTGGATAGATAGGTAGGTAGGTGGATAGATAGGTAGGTAGGTGGATAGATAGGTGGATAGATAGGTGGATGGATAGTGTGATAGGTAGGTGATAGATAGGTATAGGATAGGTAGGTAGGTAGGTGGATAGGAGATAGGATGGATGATAGATGATAGATAGATGATAGATGATGGATGGATGGATGGATGGATGGATGGATGGATGGATGGATGGATGGATAGATGGATGATAGATAGATAGATGGATAGATAGGATGGATAGATAGATGATAGATAGATGGATAGATAGATAGGTAGATAGATAGATAGATGGATAGATAGGTGATAGATAGATAGGAGATGATAGATAGGTGGATAGATGGATAGATAGGTGGATAGATGGATAGATAGGTGGATAGATGGATAGATAGGTGGATAGATGGATAGATAGGTGGATAGATGGATAGATAGGTGGATAGATAGATGGATAGATGGATAGATAGATGGATAGATGGATAGATAGATGGATAGGTGGATAGATGGATATATACGAGATGAATATATAGATGGATATATGGATGGATGGATATATAGATGGATATATGGATGGATGGATATATAGATGGATATATGGATATATAGATGGATGGAAGAATGGATTCTTCCTCACAGCCCCTAATTCCTTGTTTCAGTTTTCTAAATCTGTGCTTATTTTGGCCCTATGACAATTTAAAGTCCCTCAGGACGAATTTAAAGGGACCAGCGCGTGCGTGGAGTTGCAGTCCTTTAAACTGACACTCAGCTGTCATTCTGACAGACTTTGTTCTTCATTCTAACTAATTTTACTTTTCATTCAGTTCATAATTTGCACTGTTATGTAGGAGAAAAATGTTTGTGTTAGAACTGTATAGAAAGGAATGATATCGATAATATATATCTAATAGTCCACACCTGTGGAGTAACGGTCAGCGCGTCTGGCCGCGAAACCAGGTGGCCAGGGTTCGAATCCCGGTCGGGACAAGTTACCTGGTTGAGGTTATTCCGGGGTTTTCCCTCAACCCAATACGAGCAAATGCTGGGTAACTTTCGGTGCTGGACCCCGGACTCATTTCACCGGCATTATAACCTTCATTTCATTCAGACGCTAAATAACCTAGATGTTGATACAGCGTCGTAAAATAACCCAATAAAATAAAATATATATCTAATATACATGTTGTACTTTGATACTAGTTTTCTCGATTTTCCAACTTTCAGGATTTTGCATTTTGTAATTTTCAAAATGTTCTAATGAATGCAGTTTTTCTCTAATCTCAGTGAAATTTTGCACAGAAGTTCACAAAAGCATGTGAAATAAACGGACACGTGTTTTCTCCTGCTATTGAAAGTATTCAAATCAGCATTTGTTGAGGATGTGATAAGTTTTAAAAAATTGAAAAATTAACAACTAAAAGGGTAAATATTTTTTTCTCAAAAAGTAATTGAAAAAATTGAAAACCATGTGTCATATTTTACATGCATCTATCAGGAATAAATTAAATATAAATTTAAATAAAAATTATGTAAACTTTGACATTTGAGATAATTATAAATTCAGTATTAAAAACAACAACAAACATTAATCATAAGTAAACTAACTGGAATATCAAAGTTAAAATTTGTGTATTGCATGTCATAAGAAATGAGTGGTAAAAGCTTAAGATTAATTGGTGTAAAAATGTAAAAGTTAGACATTTCACAGAACCATAACCTTAAAAGAAAGCACGCATGTTCTGAGGGATGACGTCACTGCCGATCACTGATTTAAACCTTCATTTTTAATATCGAAAATCGATTCGCAACGGTCCTAATATTACTTTACTCGTATTCAGTGGATCTGTTGAATGATAGCCCACTCGTAGAAAGAACAATGCATCCAAGTTTATCTACTTAGGCAGTATGGTTGAACAGTCCCTTTGTGAGCTGAAGAGGAACAAGAAGACCGCGAAGAAGTTGAAAAAGAAGAAGAAGAACAAGAAGAAGAGATGGATGGGCTTAGTTGCACGGCCGTGACGTCACACGAAACGTGGTAATAAAAGTGTTGGAGTGGGATTTCTTCTTGTACATATACAACATGTATATGGTAGAATCCCTGCCATAGTCACGGCCATCTGGAAGCCGCTAGACTAGACCGGACAAGGCCCTCTGGAGATACCAACAACCACCACCACAAGCAAAAGCAAGACTGTGTTGTTTGAATACGTCTCCCATCTCCTTGCCCCCCCTCACACTTCCCAGAATGTGCATGTCATCGGTTACCAAGCAATAGCAACCTACTCGCCTCGACGCATCCTAACAGAATGATAGCCTGCCCTACGTAATTCTTTTCTGCTACAGAATACTTCGGTAAGAAACGCGATGGCAACCTGAAAATTGCTTCTTTTTGTGTTTAATTCGTCTGCGATTCCAATTCCGGGGTCTTAAGTTTATAAGCTCTTTGGTTAAATTTTCGAAACGGATTTGGAATCATAAAGTAGCTGATATGCACTGACTTTCAGTTAACTTAGCCTTGAACGAATGTGTAAGTCACGGTCGCAGGATCGAACAGGTAACTGTAACTAACAAATAAGGGTCGGATGTTGATAAATAGTAATATACGTTACAAGAGCGGTATATTGACGTTTTCATGGTCGAGGAAAAGATTGAAAAAGCGAAACGTAGTTGAGCTTTTTTAATTTCCGAGAACATGAAAACAAACATACCGCTCGTGTATCGTACATTATTTTGTGCGAAGATCGTTTATTACATACCTGAAAGACGAATTTCTAATTAGTTGCAATGAAATCTCCATGTTGGTTTCTGTTTAATGACGGCAACTTCGGAACACCAAAATATCTTTCTTCAACATTGTTGCTATAAAATGTTTTCTGTGTTTACTATACTCCAGCAGGCCGTGATATACGTCTGTCTTTTTTTCCCCCAGTTTATAAATGCGAACTTAAAACAAACGGTAAGGTTATGTAATGATTTATTTTTCATTTTAATATTTTAACAATATTATTTATATAACATATTGCAGTAATAACATCGGCATCTGGAATCTTGTCGATTTTTTCACGGCTTCCTTAATGTTACTTGTATCAGGAATGCAATAAGTTTCGAGGAGTAGTAGACTTTACTTAATTTTTGCAAATATTTAAAAACAATAATTAACATTGAAATTTAGGTGAAATTGCAATGGTAAGTTTCCAATTTATAATTATTACTATGTTAAACGTCTCTAAAAATAATATGTTAAAAGCCTAAAGCAGTAAAATGAATGTCGCGCTTAAGCGGTAAGAAGAGGGAAATTGTTATGTGTGTTACGTTGGGAACTCTCCATTGTTTGTTATGTGTAATACTTACAACTCTCTGTCTTTAAACTGTGATTCTCAATTGGATTTCAGTTTAACAATTGAAAAATTTCATACAATATTAAAAAGCATTGTATTTCCTTAGATATTTAAATTATGAAGAAGTGTATTATAATGTTTTTACTCAAGTTTTTAAATAATTTTGCATCATTATATTGACATTTGGCACTATATTAACTGTAATATTATATTCTAGCATCTATTACCATTATGTATTTTCTTTCTTTCGTTTGTGTTGTTTGTTTTGTTGTTTTTTCTCTCTTATTATGTATTTTGTGTATACATCTGTGTAAGCCACCTGTAATTGGAAGCATGCTTCTGTTGGTGGTGGATTTGAAATAAAATAAAATAAAAATAAATAAAAGTTATCTTCCTATTTTTCACATTACGATGATGCCTATGAATATAGAAATCCTTTCTGTGTTAATATCAACGTAAAAATTAATTTCTTATATTGCATTTTTTGCATTTTTTGACGTTTTTGAACTAATAGGTCATTTTTACATTCTTCGGAATTTTTTGGTCAATTTTTAATATATTGATGAACTTTTAGATCATTTTGAATGCATTTTATTTCCTTCTTTACATATAGGCCTGTTAAATCTTTTTCTAAACAAACAGATGAATAACAGGTCCTACTAGTAATTACCTACTGAATAAGTGAATAACAGTGAAGTTTGAGTTTTATAGTTTGGAACAAACTCTAAGTCCATCCCTCATTTCACTGAAGACTTCACCTCACACAACAGAAGTAATATAAAATGCTTGACAACAGCTTGGTTTAAGTGAGGGCTTTGACCGCTACTGTTCTCTTGTTGGTACAAAGGTGTCTTCAGAATTTATGCTTGGAAGGGATGTAGGCCTACTACAGTAGACAGTATTTTTAACACAAAGACTGTAAGAATGCACCCTGTGCTCACAATTTGTTTTGTCATTTACACTCCCCATCTGGAAGGTCTGGTAACAAAAGTGAAGAGCGGAAGGAGGAGGAGATGGAGAATGAAGACACTGACATGGACCACCCTTGATTGAAACACATTGTAAATCCTCATTAAAATCTATAGTTTTCCCTTAAAACTTTCATTTTGTTGCATGCTCTTTTCCTTCATCTCAGTCAAATTCCAGGAAGTTGCCTTCTCTTTCAGACATTTGCAGAGCAGTCAGTGAAATAAGATGACTGATTTTTAATAAGTTGTTGTGCGAGCACAGTGAATAATGTTTAAATGTTATTTTCTTTTAATTTCATGTCATTTTTCCATTATTTTAAGGGGATTTTATTGACCGTTTTAAGAAGATTTTTAGGTCATCAACATCCGCCCCCTGCTAATAAGAGAGTTTAGGCTTCCATAGCGGTTGGAGTGTGATCAGAATTTGATTTTGTATAGTTTCATATTATTTTCAGTGACGAGCTAGATACGAGTGTTTATACGTAGAACTACACTTCTCCTCGCTAGGTATGAGGGGTAACTTGTAAATTGATGGTCACATAAAATTGCAATGCCCTTCCTTGTTATCCATTTATTCCCCTTGTTATCCTTGTATTTCCCTTATTCTCGATGCATTCCCATTGTTCCATTTTATCCTATTTGAAAACAAAATAACTTGAATATGTCTGGACTGAGGCGCTCTCGACTTTTCTATCTATCTAATCGTCTAATCTTGCTAGTTGGAATATAAGACAATTAAATGATAAAATAACCCTGCCATGAATCATTATGATCAGGATGGTAATCTGCGTGTCGAGTAGTCAAGTGACAACACACACTCACTATGTAAAACACAGTTATTTATTTGAACAAGCAAA
The DNA here is from genome assembly GCA_025594305.2 of Periplaneta americana. Lineage (NCBI taxonomy): Eukaryota > Metazoa > Arthropoda > Insecta > Blattodea > Blattidae > Periplaneta > Periplaneta americana. Next base: position 48,174,229 of record JAJSOF020000035.1, on the reverse strand, counting down.
ATAAATTCGTAGCACAGAAAATATCTTCTTCACAGAGTAACGTAAATCAAATCCAGCTAATTACCTTACATAGGTAGGTACTTCCCCACGCTGGCATCCATCTTGTCATACAACCTTGACATAACCATCACTCAGCACACACATAGCCGTTACATACAAATTGGCCACCCCTCAAACGTCACACAACAATGGGTGCCTTCATCGTGAATTCCATATTCTTTAAATTCGTTCTACTGTAATAACTAAATAAAACATAAGCCAAAACCAACTCACTGAACTAATTGTATATTGTGGTAGGCTTTTAGTTATATCACAGCTAGAAAAACGATCCTCTGAAATTAAAATACCGACCAGAGTTTGACCAGAGTTGACTGAACGCAAGCCAGTCAGGAAAATGAATGCAGTTCAAGCTAATAAGTACATCCCAAAACTCCCCGCTAAATACCACACGAATATCTTCTGCAATACACTCGCAGGTTCCCGCTGCTAAGAAAAATATTAATAAAAAGAACTAGCAGCATTTCTCACAAAATAAATGCATAGAAACATGCATCTACCTCATAAATACTTGCAGTAAAAATTTCATCCAGATTGATTTATATTTGGCATAAGAAAGTTGGTGTTGAATCAACAAAAATGAACACAGAAAAATAGATTTGAAAGTAAAATGAATATTTATGTAAATTAATATTCTCCTCCGCTACATTCATCTACTAACCTCAGGGAGCCAACAGAAAGTTACTAGAAATTTTAAAAAAGAATTCTTCGATGAAAAACAATTTTGACAGTTCTTTAAATTCCACGCCCCCTTCCAGCCTTAATTTAAAAAGTGTAAACATACTAGTATTTGTAATCAGAATTGAGCTGAATCCATTTGGAGTTTGAAAATATAAATTCTGAATAAGTGAAATAGCTAAAAAAAAATTTGGAAAAATTTTCATGATTTTCAGTGGAGTCGTCCCTTAAATGGTCCACCCGGTATAGTGAAGAGTTGTGAAAGCTGAGGCACCTTGCCTTAGATCCTTACAACACGACTTTGGAAGTATTTTTGTGAACACACTTTCCTTGATTTGAATTTGTTACAAACAAAATTTAATTGTGAAGTATTACGCCATACTTTTGTAAATTAGAACCCAAAAGAAGTAAAGGAAGAAGTGGCATATTCTTTCAAACAACCTACAAGCTTTCTAACCAGATATAGGCTGTTACTCCTATGCTGTAATGGACCACTGATTGCAGTGCACAGACAGAATATTAATTTACAACTCGGAGTGCATTATGTGTCAGCAAAGCAATTACGCGTAAGGGTCCATTGTCATAATAAAGCTCTTCCCCCCCCCCTCAGCTTTCTCATGAAGTGTTTACTATCGAGACGAAATTGCCGTATCCTATTACACGTTCTCTTTCTTTTTTTCGATATTTTTATTTCTCTTGTTGTAATTGTAAAGTATTTAAATTTAAAACGTCTAGTTTTCTCATAAGTTACTACTTTCTTCGGACCGAAAGGGATAGTTAAGCACTGTGTTGAATTTGCATTTAAGAGGACAGGAATTCTACTTCTTATGCTGGTATTCTGCTTGAGTTTCTATACGGTAATTTTCCTCTGACACTTCAGAAAAGTAGGCCTACCTAAACAGTGCCGTCGAATACGATAATATCATTTTCTTATGAATAGATTCTATTCGCCACAGTATTTTGAATTTGAATTTGAAGTTATTTATTTAATACTTTACTCTTGAGCTACATTAGGCATTGCAGCCCGAAAGAACAGAAGCTCGTGCTCGGGCGCAATTCAGATCAGTTATGCAAAATATATCACAAAATTAAGAGAGTTCATTGGTAAAATACTTACGGCATGTAATAAAAGGGTCTGTATACAAATAGAAGATACAAAAGTACATGAATATTAGAGTATCAATTTTTAACTCAATTAGCTTAAACAATTAAATAATTAATCTGATTTGTTTTTTAAATCTATGTGTGTTAAGTGTACTTAGCTCAGGGTAAGCTCTAATTAATGCATTATATATTTTGGGTCCAAAATTTCTGCTGTGAATTGTTATACAATAAAATTCTGTCGGTATTTACAGGTTCTATCAGAAGTATAAGGACACCCCTTCGAAATAGAGTTTCACTCCTGTCATGTATGTATGTATGTATGTATGTATGTATGTATGTATGTATGTATGTATGTATGTATGTATGTATGTATGTATGTATGTATGTATGTATGTATGTATGTATGTGTGTATGTATGTATGCAGGCCTATGTATGTATTTAAACTGCAAGTGGGCAAGCACCCGGTGGCAGTGGTATACACAATAATGCCCCACTTCGATTATTGTGATTTTCTACTGACTGACCTCAATGTCAACCAGTCGCAAAAATTACAACGTGTTCATAATATTCTTGTGTTCGCTTCGTCTGCGATGTCCATCACGCTGACCACATTACCCCATCCTTCCAAACTCTAAACTGGCTACGACTTAACGAACGTAGAAATTTTCATTCTCTTGTTCTCCTTTTCCAAGTCCTTCACACTTCTACACCTACCTACTTTGCCTCCCGTTTCTGTTACCTGTCATCATATCATAATCTCTTCACACGCACGCAAAATAGTCGCATATGGTAGGGTGCCCATTTATCGTCCCTCATTTAGTTTTGTCTCACCATTCATATACCATTAAAGTTGAAAAATTGAAACTAATCTATTTAAGAACTTTCAACATTTAACTACAAGACACAGAATTCTAAATTCATAAATTTGGAATCAAATTGAATATAAAACATGAAGAATGAAATTATGCAATTTTTTCCATTTCAATGAAGCGGTCTAAATATCGTCCCCTATACTCTTTAACATATTGAATGACAATTATTTCAACAGTACAATGAAATAAAAACATAGAACACCAAGAATGTTTATTAATGACCATGGAAAGGATTTATATGTAAATACATATTTACTTATAAAGCTAATATAATTTATATTTTGCATTATCTTTATGTTTCACAATGTGTAGGGTTGAAAAATCCTACTTTTATTTTCCATATTTTTCCATATTTTAGAGTTTAGTACATATTTTCGTTAATTTCCATATATTTTCCATATTTCATATAAAACAGTCCATATTATATTAGGTTTAACAATAAAACAAAACAAAATTCCATTAACTTTTAAAAATACATTTCAACAATAGAGATTTAAACACATGTTCAGTAATCCCTTTAACATCAGAGTTATTTGAAAATTAGCAGTCCTATCAACAATGGGAAAGTAAGTTACAAAACTGTATTAATTTAATTTAAAATTTTTAACAGACTTCAGTTGTGCAGCTCAACAGTTAAATGCCAGTCAGAGTACACATAGGTTCAGTTTTGTAAATCATACTATAAAGACGGTAAATATGCCAAAAGTACGTCATTCAGTCAATTTAAAATCAAAACTAACAAGTTACATTTCAGAATTTAAAGAAGATGGTTTATCAACTGACAATAAAATATTATTTTGTAATTTGTGTCAGTGTGCAGTATCATCTACACAAAAGTTCCTGGTGCAACAACACATTACAACTAGTAAACATCAGGCCAACAAACAACTAAATTCCAAGCAGAGACAATTGTTTTTAACACAACCAACAACATCGAATGTAAGATCTGAGTTTAACATCGACCTGTGCCGTTCTCTCATCTCTGCTGATATTCCTCTCTACAAACTAAAGAATAAGGTCTTCAGGGAATTCCTTGAAAAATATACTCAACATACAATCCCGGATGAGTCAACACTTAGGAAGACGTATGCTCCATCCATCTACGATGAGACAATACAGAAGATAAGAGATGAAATTAAAGATAGTTCAATTTGGGTTTCCATTGATGAGACTCCCGACAAAGAAGGTAGACTTGTTGGTAATGTAGTTATCGGTTTGTTAAGTGAACAATATTCTGAACGAATTCTTTTACATTGTGATGTTCTAGAAAAGTGCAATAACAAAACTATAGTTAAACTGTTCAACGAAGCTATGGGTATCCTGTGGCCAAAGGGTATTATGTACGATAATGTGTTATTCTTTATTAGCGATGCTGCCCCTTATATGGTCAAAGCTGGACAAGCATTATCTGTTGTATATCCTAAATTGACTCATTTTACTTGTGTGGCGCATGCATTTCATCGTGTGGCAGAAGTGGTCAGAGACAATTTCCTAAAGTAGATTTGTTGATTTCATCAGTGAAAAAGTATTTCTCAAAGCTCCCAGTAGAGTTAACGTGTTGAAAGAAATGTACCCTGAAATTCCATTGCCACCAAAGCCAATTTTAACTAGATGGGGTACATGGCTAGAAGCAGTTGAATATTATGCCGAACATATAGACTCTATTAACAATGTTCTCCTTGCATTGGACTCTGAAGATGCAGTCTCAATTGATACTGCGAAAACAGTTACCTGTGACATAAGTGTGAAGAATGACTTAGCTCACATTCAGCATACATTTTCATGCATCATAAAAACGCTCAAAAGTCTCCAAAATAGGCACCTTTCACTATCTGAAAAGTTTTGAAATTATAAATAGTACTGTGGAACAACTGAATCGTGGTAGAGGTAAAGTTGCAGATGCAGTAAGAGCTAAGGTGGACACTGTACTTTCAAAAAACCCTGGATATGAAGAACTACAAAAGGTTGTTGCTGTGATGAGTGGTGAATCAACAGTGAAGATTAACTTGGACTTATCCCCAGCAGACATTGTGAAATTGAATTATGTACCAGTTACTTCTTGTGACGTCGAACGCTCTTTTAGTCAGTATAAATCTATCCTCAGAGACAATAGAAGAAGATTCACTTTTCAGCACTTGAAAGAAATGTTTGTAACCTATTGTTATGGTAACAGACAATAAAAATTGTGTTTTGTTGAAACTACATTGGAAGATAAGGTACGTCCATTATATTTTTGTTTAGTTTGATTAAAATGTACCAATATTTAACGTACATAGTCATTTTTTTATAATTTTAAGTCCATATTTAATTCCATATTTTGGTAAAAATCCATATTTAATTCCATATTTTGGTAAAAATAACTACATATATATTTACATATTTCATATATTTTTAGTCCATATAAATCCGTTCCCTGTTAATGACTAATTATCAGGGAACGGATTTATATGGACTAAAATATATGAAATATGTAAATATATATGTAGTTATTTTTACCAAAATATGGAATTAAATATGGATTTTTACAAAATATGGAATTAAATATGGACTTAAAATTATAAAAAAATGACTATGTACGTTAAATATTGGTACATTTTAATCAAACTAAACAAAAAATATAATGGACGTACCTTATCTTCCAATGTAGTTTCAACAAAACGCAATTTTTATTGTCTGTTACCATAACAATAGGTTACAAACATTTCTTTCAAGTGCTGAAAAGTGAATCTTCTTCTATTGTCTCTGAGGATAGATTTATACTGACTAAAAGAGCGTTCGACGTCACAAGAAGTAACTGTACATAATTCAATTTCACAATGTCTGCTGGGGATAAGTCCAAGTTAATCTTCACTGTTGATTCACCACTCATCAGAGCAACAACCTTTGTAGTTCTTCATATCCAGGGTTTTTGAAAGTACAGTGTCCACCTTAGCTCTTACTGCATCTGCAACTTTACCTCTACCACGATTCAGTTGTTCCACAGTACTATTTATAATTTCAAAACTTTCAGATAGTGAAAGGTGCCTATTTTGGAGACTTTGAGCTTTTTATGATGCATGAAAATGTATGCTGAATGTGAGCTAAGTCATTCTTCACACTTATGTCACAGGTAACTGTTTTCGCAGTATCAATTGAGACTGCATCTTCAGAGTCCAATGCAAGGAGAACATTGTTAATAGAGTCTATATGTTCGGCATAATATTCAACTGCTTCTAGCCATGTACCCCATCTAGTTAAAATTGGCTTTGGTGGCAATGGAATTTCAGGGTACATTTCTTTCAACACGTTAACTCTACTGGGAGCTTTGAGAAATACTTTTTCACTGATGAAATCAACAAATCTACTTTTAGGGAAATTGTCTCTGACCACTTCTGCCACACGATGAAATGCATGCGCCACACAAGTAAAATGAGTCAATTTAGGATATACAACAGATAATGCTTGTCCAGCTTTGACCATATAAGGGCAGCATCGCTAATAAAGAATAACACATTATCGTACATAATACCCTTTGGCCACAGGATACCCATAGCTTCGTTGAACAGTTTAACTATAGTTTTGTTATTGCACTTTTCTAGAACATCACAATGTAAAAGAATTCGTTCAGAATATTGTTCACTTAACAAACCGATAACTACATTACCAACAAGTCTACCTTCTTTGTCGGGAGTCTCATCAATGGAAACCCAAATTGAACTATCTTTAATTTCATCTCTTATCTTCTGTATTGTCTCATCGTAGATGGATGGAGCATACGTCTTCCTAAGTGTTGACTCATCCGGGATTGTATGTTGAGTATATTTTTCAAGGAATTCCCTGAAGACCTTATTCTTTAGTTTGTAGAGAGGAATATCAGCAGAGATGAGAGAACGGCACAGGTCGATGTTAAACTCAGATCTTACATTCGATGTTGTTGGTGTGTTAAAAACAATTGTCTCTGCTTGGAATTTAGTTGTTTGTTGGCCTGATGTTTACTAGTTGTAATGTGTTGTTGCACCAGGAACTTTTGTGTAGATGATACTGCACACTGACACAAATTACAAAATAATATTTTATTGTCAGTTGATAAACCATCTTCTTTAAATTCTGAAATGTAACTTGTTAGTTTTGATTTTAAATTGACTGAATGACGTACTTTGGCATATTTTACCGTCTTTATAGTATGATTTACAAAAACTGAACCTATGTGTACTCTGACTGGCATTTAACTGTTGAGCTGCACAACTGAAGTCTGTTAAAAAAATTTTAAATTAAATTAATACAGTTTTGTAACTTACTTTCCCATTGTTGATAGGACTGCTAATTTTCAAATAACTCTGATGTTAAAGGGATTACTGAACATGTGTTTAAATCTCTATTGTTGAAATGTATTTTTAAAAGTTAATGGAATTTTGTTTTGTTTTATTGTTAAACCTAATATAATATGGACTGTTTTATATGAAATATGGAAAATATATGGAAATTAACGAAAATATGTACTAAACTCTAAAATATGGAAAATATGGAAAATAAAAGTAGGATTTTTCAACCCTACACATTGTGAAACATAAAGATAATGCAAAATATAAATTATATTAGCTTTATAAGTAAATATGTATTTACATATAAATCCTTTCCCTGCTAATTATTATAGAAAGTATGTAAGAGAGCATTCAGAAAATTAATTAAATTACATTTTGTAAATTAAAAACTCCTTCATGTGATATTTTCTTAAGGTTCTTAGCACTTCCAAAAAAAATTACAGTTTAACTTTTTAACCTAACATCAAATTGTTCATTACGTCCGATAGGACTAAAACCTTTCAATTTTGTGTTTCACTCATTCAGACACGTCACAAATAAATTTTTGTGTTCACAAGATGAGCACATTTCGTGGGACCAATAGCAGCATTCCGTGTATTTGATCCCTTTCTGTCCTTGTTTATGATATGAAAATTTTTCCCACATAACGGGAATATTACATCTTCATCATTATTGTCTTCATCATCACTTCCACTGTCGCTAGAAGACTCGCAGAAAATGTTCATTTTTTGTTTGTTTCGGTGCACTTCTTTTGGTTGAAACTGAGGCTGCAGGTTGTGAAGCGATAGTGGTACAGAAGTCGACGTTAAGATTTCTTCTCGTCTGCTTTTGTTTTTGGTTTTCATACTCATTAACTTTTCTTTTCTTTTCTGCTCCTGTGTGAACACTGTTCTTATGGGGTGTACTCGTTACTAGAAATGCTGTACCACGCCTATTGGAAAACGATGGCTCTATCACTGGAACTTTCCGAATATCTTCTGGACTGATCATAGAATTTGAAGTTTCAGGTTCATTTTCCTGATGTTCTGTCACTTGGGTAGGTTGATGTCGATTAGATACCAATTTGTAGCCCATCTTTTTCTCCCTAACAGGTTTTACGGCTTCTATAATTTCCTCCTTGCTCCATAGTTTCCGTTTTCCCATCTGAAGGCAACTAGAAATATAAATGACAACAGCCGTACTGAAATTACATCATATGGAAATAGCATTCCGAAATCCGTCCCGGGGACGGAATTTAGACACGTCCTGGGGGACGAAATTTGGGCATGTGCACCACAAAAGTATGGCGGCATCTCGTTCTAAGCACGCTGCAATGTCCGGTTCATTTAATATATATTCTTATACTAGACATTTTGCTCTATATATAGAAGCAAAAAATGTTATAAAATACGTAACTTAGGCTGTGAAATACTGCTGAGAATATATAAGAAGAATAGTTTTTCACCTTCCAGATATTTAAAACTTAATAACAACTAAACAGACAATAACACTCGCTCCAACTGAAAGCACGCTTGCTACTGCATAAAGAGGGATAGTCTCTACTGACCATCACCAGGGTGCGACACATTATGGGCGAAATACTGTGGGGGACGAATTTAGGCAAGGGGACGAATATTGGGCACTACACCTTACTAGCCATACCAACACATAAGACATCATTGTATTCATCATCATACACAATCTCGCTCTCGCGGAATACCCTACGCAGTGACATCAGAGACTGTCGGAATTTAGTAGCGTTAAAAAGCAAGCTTATTAATCATTTTCTTACTGCGTAGAATAGGTTCAATTTGTACTTAATCAATAAAGGAAATGCTTCTCTCTTCTTAACTTTTACAATAAACTGTCTAGCTTTTATTAATCAGTTAATCTTTTAGTACTTTGATTTTTATTGCGTCTGTAAATTTAATATTAATTGTAATTATAATTGTAATTGTATTCTTAATATTGTAGTTGTAATCCCCTGGTAGAGGGGAAGAGAAGGCCTGATGGCCTTATCTCTACCAGGTTAAATAAATAAAATAAATATATATTACAATACACAATACAATTATGCAATACACAATACAATTATACACAATAATTATAATTAATAATAATAATACATAAAATAACCTAATTAATAAGTGAACCTAATTTTACATTACAACCTACATATGTAGAGGCCCTACATATTGTAAGTTTCAAATTGGTACGGATAATAATCTTTCACTTTACTCTCATCTCACTCACTGTACTGGCACTATGACACATTTCACTGATACTTTACAACACATTTCACTGACACTATAGAACACATTTCATTGACACTATAAATTATCGCTGATCGAAGTATTCACAGTCACTGTAAAACCATAACTTCACTGACTCACCTCGCTTCACTGATACAACAGTTCAAATAAGACAAACAATTACACCCTTATTCGTACTTATAAACAGAACTACATTTAAACTAAACGTTTATAGTCTAAGACCCTCTTACAAGCTATTTTTAAAGAATTTACAAATCAAACCAAGGGAGTAACTCTTCAGGCTAAGTAAATACATGTCACCTTAAAAAAATAAATGTCACCTTAATTTTAATTTACACTTTATACACAACTTTTTAAGTTATTCTTGAATCTAGTTAAGGAAGGACAGCCCTCAAAGACCGCTGCAGGTAGATCATTCCAATCATTTATAGTTCTATTTAAAAATGGGCATTTACCTACATCCGTTTTCTGTTTCCTACATTTGATTTTAAAATCATTATCGTTCCTACCATAGTACGTTGGCTTCTCTAACCGAGCTGTTATGTCTACCCATGCTTTTTGACCTAAATGTGCTCTATACAATGATGTTATTCTAGTTTTTCTACGTCTATTTTCCAATGTTTCCCATTTAAGTTCTTTTATCGTATCATTCCCGTCTCCTCTTTCATTTTTAACTAATTTAGCTGCCCTATACTGGATTCTTTCTAAGGAATTTATCTGATATATTCTATAGGGATCCCAACATGTAGTTCCGTATTCCATTAACGGTCGCTCCAACGTTAGATATGCTATTTCCCTCGATTTGAGGCTAGCCCATTTCAAGATTCTCATAATAAAGTGAAGTGGCCTCCATGCTTTAGGCCTAGCCATAGCATTATCAACATGCTCTCCCCAAGAAAGTTTGGAGTTTAAATAGACTCCTAGGTATTTACAACATTGTTCTTGCGTAATTACAACACCACTGAATCAGTAATTTACTTATGTGAATTTCCCTGATGTTTATAAAGGGATAAAATGGCTGTGAAAAATGGCGTTTCTTACTGCAAACTCAATCTCTCTATCTTCCAAACTGTGAATTATATAACAATTTTCTACTATTGAAAAATTACATTTTTTTAGGAGAAAAATTAATTACTCCAGAATGAATGTACTAAGATAAATGAATTTTTGGGATAGTTAGAAATATATGAAGGGCTTCTTGTGCAAATATTACTTTTTGTTTAAACAAATTGTGACACCTCTTCCAGTCATTAAAACCCAGATTTGTTTCTTTAGGAAAAATTATAATTTTCTAAAATTCTCTTGAGTTTAAAATTCGCAGCAAATTCACCCGGGACCGTCACTGCAACTTACATAATAACATTGGGAGTTGTTATTGCTCGACCAAGACGAGTGGAGCCGCGGGTGTAATGTGAACTGTCGCGATGTCGTATTACGAGCGCAGGAGCAGTAGAAGTGGCGCTCCAGGCTGCAGGACTCCACTGGCCTCGGTCGAGTAATAATAATGATCAATCATCTTATTCCCTCTATTTTAGTAAACAGTTGTGGAGTTTGCTACAAGTGTGGAAAGGTTATGAAAAAAAGTGAAAATGAGTCGAAATTCAGGAGTATGGACGTGAAGTGGCAGATTATTGGGATGTGGAAGAATGATTTGAGATAATATCTAACTCTATGCCAAAATTCATTGATCTAAATAAATCCTTTCTGGAGTAATTAATTGTTTTCCTACAAAAAATGTAATTTTTCAGTAAGTTTTCATAACAGAAAAACTGTTATATAATCCACAGTTTGAAAGATAGAGAGAACGGGTTTGCAGTAAAAAAAAACTTCATTTTTCACAGGCATTTGATCCCTTAATAAACATCAGGGGATTTCACATAAGGACATATAAGGACAGGAATGAAACATCCCTTTCGAAGGGGTGTCAAACTTCTGGAAGAACCTGTACAGGGTGTAAAGAAAAAAGTATCCACTATCTTAGGAGATGATAGTAGGGGAAAGCTAGGAGAGAAGACGGGGGTAGGAGAGACAACCTAGTACCATGGAGACAACGCAGGCTTTAGTTTCCTAGTTTACCGCTATGTTTCGCCTCATGTCTAACCTCAGCGAGAGTAACAAGGAAGTATGCTGATACAGTGAAATTCTCCCGCAATTATATATATTATTGTGTATTTAAATCGACTTCCTTCAATGAATTATCGTTGGTAAGTGCCTGAATTTTCGTTCAACATTTCTAATATTTTTATATAGCATATTTGTAGTAGTAATACTTAGGAATTGTAAAATGTTGGCAGAAGCTATATCCATCCACATGCAGTGTACATGGTTATACGCCGTTCGGCCATATTTTCTATTAAGCAGCTAGGTGCGTCATCTCATCTACCAATTTAGGACAGATGACTTATCACGATGGTAGGAAAGATGACGCAGTTTATGATCTATTTTTATTTATTTAAAGAAAGAATATACTGAAATTTTATTACACAGTTCGTCTAAATTATTATAATAACGTTTCTTTAAATCGTAATTGGGTATTTGTAACTAATTTTGGCGTATGAAATATTCCAAATTATACTACAGTAATAAATTATAATATATAATCATGTCTCTGTAAAGTTTTCTTGAGTTTTCTAAATTATTTTAAAGTTACCAGTATGTTAAATAAATAAATTAGAATGACAAATCGTCTTTCTTCATACTTTAATTCTTTTTTTTTTAATTTAAGGTTATCAAACATGCCAAATAAATATATTAGAATATCTAATCGTGCTTCCTGGAGTGAAGAAGATTTAACAAATGCTGGTCTCGCTGTTCTGGAAAAGAGAATGTCTCTACAAGCAGCAAGTAAACAGTACAATATACCGGAACAAACTTTAAGGACCAGAGTTAAGAACAATAATTTCAACAAAAGTGTTCTAGGGCCATCTTCACAGCTGGGGAATGAGGCAGAAAAAAAGTTGGTGAAACACATTCTTGAGCTGCAAGGTGTTGGTTTTTCTCCTAAAAGGAAAGATGTTCGGGAGATGGCCTTCAACATGGCGCAGTTTCTCGTTATAAAGACAACATTTAATACTGAGGACGGGAAAGCTGATAAAGTATGGCTGGCTTCCTTCATGCATCGAAATCCTGAGCTTGCCATAAGAAAGGGTGAAGGTACTTCACGAGCAAGGATTGAAGGGATGGACAGGAAAGAAGTTGCTGATTATTTTCAGCTTCTATCAAGAATTATGGTGGAAAACGATGTGGTAAATAAGCCAGGCAATATTTGGAACGCAGATGAAACAGGGCTGCATCTGAACAATGTGCCTGGAGAAGTAATTGTCGGAAAAGGCAGCAAAGATGTTAAAGTCGTTACTACGATGGAAATTACAAAATACTTTCATTAAATGAAGAGTTAAAATGTTATTCAATTAGTTTTATAGGTATTATATAACTGTAACTATAATTATTTTGTGACAGAAAACACTCATAGTAATATTAAGTCCATAATTTGTGTACTCAGTATTCAATTTTTCATTCGGCATCTCTCCTACCCATAGTGCGTCGTCTATGAATACCATAGTAGGAGAGATGACGCATTGCAGGATTTATGAAAAAATTATTAAAAATGAATATATAATTGATTTCAGTGCGAAATTAATATTTTTCCTGAAGCAAGTGATAATCAATGAATAAATAAATATTGTTTGTTTTTCAATATGTCTTATGTGGTTCAATATATATATATATATATATATATATATATATATATATATATATATTTGAAAATGCGTCTTCTCTCTAGCTTCACCCTATGCATGAAAACAAGAAAATAACGTCTAATAAACATGGGTCCTACAACACGTACTTTCTGAGATCTGAACACTTGTTCATAGGAGGTGCTTAATGTGACGTCCATTCATGGCAATGCATTTCTCTACCCTACAATACAGAAGACTACCAGATAATCATACCGTAGTTGACACACCTCGCATGGAATAATGATACATCGCAAGGAATACTGAAAACAAAAGTCTGGTTGCGGATATGAGCGGGGTTCAGCAGAGACGATGATGTGGATTTTCGTAATCAGCATGTGTAGGCTGATGAAAATCTCCCTTGCCGTTAAAGAAACAAGGCATCAGCACCGTTTCTCAATTAACTTATGGGCAGGCGTTCTTGGTGATAGATTAATAGGGGTAATAGACTAATAAGGCCATACTTGCTGCCACAGAGATTAACTGGGGTTCGTTATCAGGACTTTCTTATTGAAGTATTAAAACAAATTTCAAAGAGTCCGTGATTCCTTACGCCGAAGGGCAGAGGAATGTATTGTCATGAATGGACATCACATTGCGCACCTCCTATGAACAAGTGTTTAGATCTCAGAAAGTATGTGTTGTATGACCCATGTTTATAAAACATTATTTTCTTGTTTTGATGCATACTATCACCTCCTAAAATATTGGATACTTTTTAGCACCTTGTATATCATCTACAATTGGAAGCATGTGTTAGAACAGGCATGTCAAAAATCAGACACTGAAAGTGCAGTGTATGTGCGCGGAACGCCGGTCTGTGCAGATTGCGTCATTCACGTGTTGCTCTTACCATTTCTTAGCGGGAGGGATGTACAAGAATCTATTTTGCGCTTCAAGTGTTCAATTAAATTGACATTTGGACATTATAAACATACTTAGCAGAAGGAAAAAACACAATTATTGTCAGTGTCTATATTTGACAATAATTGTAACACAAGAAACAATAGACTTACTCAGTTACAATTCACAAAGCAGTCATTTGTAAAGAATAATTTATTTACATGATTTGTATACAGTATTTGAAGAAAATATAAATATTGCAGTAATTTTGAAACAACAAAAAACGAACACAATATTTCATTTTACGTAGTAGGTACTGATTATTTCAAAGTAATACTCTTTCATTGTTCCTCAAGCATTATTGGGACCATTGGTGCACAAATGCTAAGAAAGAAAATATTTTACTCCCAATTACATGCAATAGGACATTGTGAGGCTTTTACTCTGGAATCATTTCCTTGCTGTATATTAATATAGATTCATATTATTATTAATAAATTGGATAAATTAGGCTTGAATTTAAATTTATATATAGTTTATTTGGAAAACGTTGAGAGCAAATATTAGCAAGTTGGGAGCGTTACTGAATTGAGTTAAAAGAGTAGTTCACAAGCTGTGACGCAAGGACATTTTCTTTATGTCAGGTTTAAAGATTTATTAACATAAGTATATTAGATAATATAGTAACGTGAGGTGGAAAATTCGCTATTATGTATTATTTTTCCAGAAAATTTTTCCGCCTTACAAATAGTTGCTTTCTTCCGTCCCTTACAACCTCAAGAGCCTCACATGTATTACTCACTATATTCTCATCACTTATCAGCTTATCAAATAAAAGCTGTAAGTCGTCTAACCATTGATGGCTGTGTTAGTACAGACTCCAAAACAACATCATTGTCATGTTTGTCTTGCCGTGAGAGTACTAATTAAGAAATAAGAGCAGGCGAATATCATATTTTGAGAACTTTACTAATATGATTTAAATTCTCATATCACTATTAGGTCCACATGATATGATGAAAGCCTTTAATTTTAAAATAATTACTATTGGCTGAGGAAAACATTATAACAGCTATGTTATATGATTCGTGATTTCTCTTCTTCGTTATATCTGTGGACTCCTCACTTTATTTTCCATAACGTATTCACAATCACAGCTCAATGAGCACCCGTACTGATCTGTGTTACTGAAACAAAAGCTGATCTGATACTACAGACGTGGACAAATTATTAGCAAAATTGAAGATTTTTATTATATATTTTTACAAAATGTGATTCTTCAATTTAGACTACAGTTGACATTTTTACGAATTTCCAAATTATTAGCAAAATTGAAGATTTGTATTGTATATTTTTAGAAAATTTAACTCTTTAATTTGGACTACATTTGATATTTTTGCATATTTACAAATTATTAGCAAAACTGAAGGTTTTATTATATATTTTACAAATTCGATTCTTCAATTTGGAATACAGTTGACATTTTGGGTATTTCCAAATTATTAGCAAAACTGAAGGTTTTTATTATATATTTTTAAAAATTCGATTCTTCAATTTGGAATACAGTTGACATTTTGGATATTTCCAAATTATTAGCAAAACTGAAGATTTTTATTATATATTTTTACAAATTCGATTTTCAATTTGGAATACAGTTGACATTTTGGATATTTCAAATTATTAGCAAAACTGAGGTTTTATTATATATTTTTACAAATTCGATTCTTCAATTTGGAATACAGTTGACATTTTGGATATTTCCAAATTATTAACAAAATTGAAGATTTTTATTATATATTTTTACAAAATTTAACTCTTCAATTTGGACTACAGTTGACATTTTGGATATTTCCAAATTATTAGCAAAACTGAAGATTTTTATTTTATAGTTTTACAAAATTTGAGTCTTCAATTTAGGCTGTAGTTGACATTTTTGCTAATTTACAAATTATTAACAAAATTGAAGGTTTTTATTATATATTTTTACAAAATTTAACTCTTCAATTTAAACTACAGTTGACATTTTTGCATATTTCTGTCTATTGTAATGATAGAAATATGCAAAGTTATCAACTGTAGTCGAAATTGAAAAGTCAAATTTTGTAAACAGAATTATCATAAAAATCGTCAATTTTGTTAATAATTTATCCACGTCTGTATAGGTACTGTACAGCCCTGTCGCGTTCCCCTCCAAGCCGATTCACTCTCTCCAGGTAGGGGAATAGGAACTGCACGTTGCACGCAGTACAGTGCACAATGTGCGCGACTGCACAATGTGCAGGGTTTTGACATGCCTGTGTTAGAACATTTTAGCGAGGAACATATGGAAGTTGAAGAAATTCTCCTAGTATCTTCCAACGCTGTGACGACACCATGGAGCTTATAAGGAAAAATAGTAATAAGAAGAAAACATTCGTGTGTGTTTATTCGAATAATGTCATTCCAATCATAATTTATTCCTAATTTTTACCAGTAAATTTTCTCTCGAGAAGTTTAGCCTCGTTAGGTGTAACGTGGTAAGCATTTTTATGCATTAGCATGGCTCTTAATTTAAAATTCCGCCAAATGATAAGTAGCGCCAATGCGGTGAAAGATTGTATTAAACAAGAAAAAGCGAATAATTGAGCGAGGTTTTGTGTTATCAACTTTGGCTATAGCTTAACTGAGATCGGTTGTATTTTTCTTTGAACGCAATTCATTACGTAGTTAAAGTGTTTACTAACAGACCATTTTACGTCGATCCAGAAGTCAGGGGATTATTATGGAAGTAAAGAGGCATGATATATAATGTCCAATTATGTTCTTACTGTGTGTTTAGTCGTCTGTCCAAGTCAATTGAGCAATTACAGCAAATTATGGCGTCAACGGAAACAGCGTTATTGGAGGTAAACTAACATCAGACGAGCGAATTCCTCGCCATTGGCGCCTACTCGTGGGTACGTGTGACGCAGGGCTAACATATATCGGGTTTTCAAGGTTTCTGATGTTCACCATGACACAAGAATTATTGGCAGCTGTAGAAAAAGTTGCATTCTGTTGTTAATACGCATGTGTAAGTCGTGAGCTGCTGGAATAAATTAGACGAAATTTTATGTAGAGGGAGGAAGGAAATTATTACCTTCTTACCGTCGTCATCGGTTATCATGCTATACAGGGTAATTCACGAGGATTTACTGTCCCTTAGGGAGCTTATTTCCGAAGACATTCTGAGCAAAGGTCATATAAATGTGTCATAATCTGAATATTTTCAGAGTTACATTAATTTGTAAAATACCATTATTCTTTAGTTTTAAGGGTAAAAGAATATTACAGATAAATAATGAACTATTCAGGAATATAATTTATTTAATTAGCTAGTATTTGAAGCTAAAAATGTGCTGTGAATGCCATAGTTGCGTAGTAGGTCTACATTCTTTTCTTTCTTTTTTTTTCGATTTTAACTACAAAATTACATTTCCTTACGTATGTATCACAAAAATTGTTACAAATCACGCCACTCTTTTAAATTCTTTAAGACTGTACAGTAGTGGGGAAAAAAACCGGACCGACCCTTGTAGCTGATTTCAGAGTCACAGATTCAAAATTTACTAGTCATAAAACACATCCATCTTGTATAATTAATTGTAACAATGAAATTTATTGCCTTTGTTCGATTCTTATCGTCTTTTGTTTCTTTCAGTGTCTCAAACTTACCGACGAAAAAACTTTTAGAGTTTTATTTTCATCTGGTATCAATATTATATTTCTACCTCTATTAGGCAAAGATAACTGCGTATTTTTACATTATCTGGCTTCACTATCCGTATTGAAATTACCACAGTTTGACACAATACACAGCACAGGATTCTTTTGTATCAGCTACAAGGGTCGGTCCGTTTTTTTTTTTGCCACTACTGTACATTAGGATGCATAATTGAACTGTAAAGTATCAAGTTCCTGAAGTACGTATGATTTGTAACAATTTTTGTGGTAAATGCGTAAGAATGATGTAAATTTTATTTTAAAAATTGAAAAACAAAATCTGTAGAAATCAATAACAAACACATATTTAGCTTCAGAACACTAGCCAATTAAAGAAATGATACTTCTGAACTCTTCATTCTCAATTTCTAATGTTCTTTTACCCTTAAAACTAAAGAAAAAAGGTATTTACCGACAATTTCAAATTAGTGTAACTCTGAAAATAATGAGATTAGGACAAATGTTTATATGGCTTTTATGC
This sequence comes from Periplaneta americana, assembly GCA_025594305.2. NCBI lineage: Eukaryota > Metazoa > Arthropoda > Insecta > Blattodea > Blattidae > Periplaneta > Periplaneta americana. The sequence continues at coordinate 48,156,162 of JAJSOF020000035.1, read as the reverse complement.
TCAGAATGTCTTCGGAAATACGATCCGTAAGAGAGAGTAAATCCTCGTGAATCAACCTGTAGAAAAGCGTTCGGAATTTAGAAAATACCATGGGGTGTTGGTATATGCGTCTTCTTAGCGGGTATTCTCCCTATAACGTATATAAGTTAAAAAGTAAATCTATTCTATTTATTCGGTTATTGCAAATACAAATACACAAAAATATAAGCCTGTAAGAAATTTAATGCGTTTATATTTGACGCAGTGCTTAGTTACAATATTTAGATTTACTTCTGTTATCCCTATACGTTAGAAAATACGCAAATGACTTATTTTTTGTACACCAGTATTATAAACAGTTTTTATCTTTAGCCAAATCGTGCATAATATGCCACATCATTAAACTAGTATTATAGTTATTTATGCAACTAGTGCAGAGGTGGGCAGAAAACAATTTGAGCCGAATCCATAGCCGGTTCATTAACCGGGAAGGAAGGGGTGAAGTCCTGACTGTTTCTCCTTTGCAGTGACGGATTAATATTACCCTAGATCATATATACCCAGATTGCTCTGCGTTATAGGCTTTGACGGTAACTACTTTTGTCAGGTTTACTATGCTGCCATCTAGTTGTTACATAAGGAGTCACGTCATGACTCCCATTTGAATTGCATTAGCTACTGTACTGCCATCTCGTATTCGTTTACGGCGGACGGATGGCGACCCTGGCGGTTGTTCTCTTTAAAGTGAAACCGAGTTTAACGTAGGAATAAGCAATCTATATATGTGATTCACTACCGTTTCCTTTATAACTACCGTTTCCATTTCGTGCCGTTTTCTTTTTCACTACCATTTCCTTTTCCACTAGAGTTTCCTTTATGACTACAGTTACCTTTCTCACTACCGTTTCCTTTTTCGCTACCGTTTCATTTTTCGCTACTGTTTCCTTTTTCACTACCGTTTCCTTTTCCACTAGAGTCGCCTTTATGACTACCGTTCTCTTTTTCACTACCGTTTCCTTTTTCACTATCCTTTCCATATCACTACTGTTTTCTTTTTCACTACCGTTTCCTTTTCCACTAGAGTCGCCTTTATGACTACCGTTCTGTTTTTCACTACCGTTTCCTTTTTCACTACCCTTTCCATATTACTACTGTTTTCTTTTTCACTACCGTTTCCTTTTCCACTAGAGACCCTTTATGACTATCGTTCTCTTTTTCAGTACCCTTTCCATATCACTTCTGTTTTATTTTTCACTACCGTTTCCTTTTTCACTACCCTTTCCATATCACTACTGTTTCCTTTTTCACTGCCGTTTCCTTTTCCACTAGAGTCCCTTTATGTCTACCGTTCTCTTTTTCACTACCGTTTCCTTTTTCACTACCCTTTCCATATCAATACTGTTTTCTTTTTCACTACCGTTTCCTTTTCCACTAGAGTCCCTTTATGACTACCGTTCTCTTTTTCACTACCGTTTTCTTTTTCACTACCCTTTCCATATCACTACTGTTTTCTTTTTCACTACCGTTTCCTTTTCCACTAGAGTCGCCTTTATGACTACCGTCCTCTTTTTCACAACCGTTTCCTTTTTCGCAACTGTTTCCATATCACTACTGTTTTCTTTTCCACTACAGTTTCCTTTTGCACTACCCGTTTCCTTTTCCACTGGAGCTTCCTTTTTCACCACAGTTTTTTTTTTTCCATTATCGTTTCTTCTTTCATTACAACTTCCTTTATCACTACCGTTTCCTATTTTACTACCCCGTCCTCTTTTTCACTATAGTTTTTTCCTTTTTTCATTGCCGTTTCTTCTTTCATTTACTCTAACATTTTTCGTTCTTTGATCTGTATACATTACCTTTCTCCCTTTCTTTCTGTCTACTTAAATATATTATTGTCTTTCCTTTCTCCTCTTTTGTGAACTCTATTTTTGTTTGTTTATGTTGAAGATAGTCATTATTTCATTAAGCTCTTAATAATGCGGCATACAGCAACATAGCGAGTCGCCCCGGGCGGCAATCCTGATAATCCCATGGTCTACGGGCACGAAGAGGCAAGTTGAATTGTGTAAACTTAGGCGAATTATGAATGAGTTAACAGAATGCGATAAAGGTCAGTAAAACGAGTCCAAGTCTGCCGAAGGAACGCCTTTCTCAAAGACTCCGAAACCTTGCCTGCGAGGAATTTGAAGAACGCGAAGCGTGCTGTGCAATCTAAACGGTGGGAACAAAAAGTTGATGAAGAGGGCAAAAAGCAAACTAGAGATTTCTTCTCACATAGAAAGAGATGTCGGGCCAGCTGGTGGTTGCCGTGCATTTGGCACTGTCACAGCTGACATGGCCGCGACAATTGCGTGTCTACCGGCGCACTGTTGTTAGCTTCACCGCCAAACAGCTGTACGAACGCTGCTTTCTTTGTTTCGTGCACTGTGGGGATGCAATAGCTTCAATTAGGACATACATACTCAGCAGTATTAGGTTTTGTTTTCTTTGGACCTAGCGCGGCTGTCAGATGACTTTATCTTCATAAGGAGAATGGGGGTTATACCCGTTAAGCTGTTGGTTCTCTTGCTTTACGATAGTGATGATGATGATGATGATGATTTATTTATTTATTTATTGATATTTATGTGCTGGACAACAGCCATTGGCCAATAAAAGTCCAGCACATTGATACAATGAATACATTAAAATGAACAACTATGGTACAAATTAGTCTACTTGTTATGCAACTCTAGTCTTTCAGGTAAAGATTCCTGTAGAGCAGATTTGAATAAGACAGAAACACTAGAGTTGCATAATATGTACGTCACTGTGTACGTTAACAGAAAACTACAATTCCAAGTCACACAGAGATTGTGTGCAGTCGATGTGGGTCTCTGGCGTTTCGTCAGCCCACGCGAGTTGTGTTGATATAAAGGGAAAAGTTAAGACGGTGTCAGGTGGAGTTCCCGGGTAGCTCAGTTGGTAGAGCGCTGGTACGTTCAACTAGAGGTCCCGAGATCGATACCCGGCCCCGGAACAGTTTTTCCCTTGAAATTATTAAAAAATTAGTCTACTTGTGTTAACAACAAAATAAAGAACATTGATTACAATAATTAATTTACAAGAATTAAAACTATAAATTATTAGGGAAAGGAGTTGATTCATATTACCAATTTGTGTATAAGGATTATGCAAATACTATTAGCAAAGACATTGCCATATTCTAAATCCATTGCCACGGATCGAAATCGCCTACATGTAAGTTAGCATGTTTAATACATCTGGAGACCGGCGAGGAAGATTTAGAATTTCTAATATAGAAGAGTTTGTGATGTCTGATATCCTTCATAGGAATACGAAGGCTGACACTGTTTAAGAAAGATTGACAATTAATGTCACCTTTAAGGACCTTACATAAGAATAAGTAATCGAGATCATGACGTCTGGCATACAGGCTTCGACATTTAAAGTGCTCGCATTTTTTATCATAGTTATACTCAGAGTTATTAGGTAGGAATCGGTACGAACATAATGAAATACATTTCCTTTGAATATTTTCCAGTTTTGCCGAATCAGAACTAGTAATAGAGTTCCAAACTACAGATGCATATTCGAGTTTCGATCTCACTAATGTATAGTATAGTATTAAAAGAGAGTCAGGTGTTGAAAAAGAATAAGTAATTGACCGAATTATTCCTAACATTCTTATTGCATGGTTATAAATATAATCAATGTTGTTGTGAAAATATAATTTGTCAATTAATACACCGAGGTCTCTAATACAATCTTTTCTGTTAATTAATACATTTTTTAGATGATAGTTATATTTTAGTGTAGAGGTTTTCCTTGAAAATGATATTACGTAAGTTTTGGATTCATTAATCATCATCCCGTTATCAACTGACCAATTGGTAATTGAATTAATGTCATCCTGAAAAAATTGACAGTCGGCAACACTATTGATTTTTCGAAAAATTTTAAGATCATCAGCTAAATAATAATAATAATAATAATAATAATAATAATAATAATAATAATGTAAGGAAGTAGAGGATCTAGAGAGAAATGGAAGATATGATTTAATGTTCCGCGAAGTAAAATATTCTTATTTCTCTTTCATCCAATCTTCTTTTGTTTTATCAGTTTGTCTTCTTAGTTCGTTGTTTAATTTTCTGTATTATGCTTGCAGGCTATATTTCGGAAAAAAGTGTTCGGGGTATTCGAGAAAATGCAATACCATCATTTCCCATAACTATGGTCCTGGAACACAACTATGGTCCATTCAAATTTTGTACTCCATAACGTAGTACCTCGTTTATCTATATTTTTACTGTCAAGTCACTGCAGCTATCTATTGCTGACGCCAGCGTTTCTGGCGTGTGTCCTTGAATACAATGCACAATCTGCGAGCATCTGTTGATAGTGTAGCTGAGAATGGTACCACTTCCTATACACGTCACGTCAGCAATCTGTCAATCGCGATGTTGTCGGTCTTGCTGCCCAGACTGTGGCAAAAGTAAGATACTCGCACTTAACTTTCCCTACGCTAGCGTTCCTGCAGTGTGTCCTTGAGTACAATGTTCAGTCAGTGAGCTTCTGTTGTCACTGCAGCTGAGAACGGTACCTCCTCCTAAATACACGTCACATCAACAATCTTCCAATCACAATTGTAAGCTGTATCACCCATAGACTGCTACAAAGGTAAGACACTCGCACTTAAGGTTCCCATTACTTATTTCACATGCTAAATACGGTGGCGCAGCCTATACGAACGGTCTATATTACTTCTATACCATGTTCTTTGAATACCTGTATCGTGGACCATAGTTGTGTTCCAGGACCATAGTTACGGGAAATAAAGATATATATTTTTCGCAAAGTAAGGAGGAATACAGACAATCTCTTAAATTTCGAATTAAACGAATAACTGTAGACAATCTGTTATATAACCAATTTATATTACCTAAGTTAGTTTACTATCATTGTAAACACACAAAAATAGAATACCAGAATGGCAAAAGGAAATTAAATCACAAGATAAGTTATACGTTTCAAAGTAAATAAAATAATAGCAGTTTTATCTTTATTAAAAAACTTACTATTGGCTCAAAACCATTCAGATGCTTTTGGTCATTTTTAGAAATGTATTGTAAAGTTTCTCAATCATATGATTTATCATTTGTTGCAAATTATTATTTGCTAATACATCTTGCAGAAGAAAATATATTAACGTTTCCGCCTATATGGCATCATCAGATATTCAAAATGTTTTTTTCTCTCTTTTTTTTTTTTAAACGATATCTCCACACCCTCTTACCTAGCATCTCGTTTTGTTTACCTTTCACTACCTTGAATCCGAAACATGTACCTTCTCTCTATTCCTCTGCACAGAACATCCTTCTACTCATCATCTTTCAGCATATCGATTCCACGCCTCTGAATTCTTCCCTGACCATGTCAGAGACTGTCGGACAATATCAAAATTCAAACTTAAATTAAAAAAATTACATCCTCGTTCATGGAATTGTTTGTTGAACACCTGTCAGGTTGCCTAACTTCGGCTTAACCCATGGCATATAATAAATATTGTAACTATGCTGTTGTAAAATTGACAATTAATATGTAATGTATTTATTATTATTGTTATTATTATTATTATTATTATTATTATTATTATTATTATTATTATTATCATTATCATTATTGCTATCTCTGTTTTCCTTTTTTTTTGTATTAGTTCGATGAGAGCTCTATAGTGTTCTTTTGACCTTGTTGACTCTCTATAGGGCTTTAATTTAATTTGTATTATTTTCATCAGTGTTTGTATTTCTTTTTTGTATTTATATGTGGTATCTGATAGGATTGAAGAGAAGGCCTTATGGCCTTAATCCTGTCAGATTAAATAAATAAATAAATAATAAATATACAAAATATAAGTCCAATAAGGTATTAACAGTAATAAGCATAACAATGATTTAGAAACGTGTTAATATCTTCAATTTGATTAAATAAATTTATAGCCTATGTGTATGAATTAATCAACCTATATTATATTTGTATTCTATAATTTTGAAATATAGTCCTACTTTTCACGTGCGATATTATTCTTCTCTAGTGTTAATATTATATTATATAATTCCATTGCCGTTGTAATTTAAATTTTATTTCCTATTTTATTTTACTCATTTATTTTTATTATTTTTTTATTTTCTATATTTCTCTTATATTAATATTGTATTATATACTTTCTGTAACTGTAATTTTAATTCTATTTCCTATTTTATTTTATTTTATATTCTCTTATAGGCCTATTAATATTATATCTGAACTTCGACCGAACACGAGCGTTGCTCATTCGGTCTCAAATTTTGTTAATACTACTGTATCTCCTTTTTTATATTGTTTGTATTATTTTATTTCTATTTCTATTGTTTGTTTGTAATTATATTATTTATTCTGTATATTTAAATTTAAATAAATAAAATAAATAAATGTGCAACATGAAAAAATAATTGATCATGAGTTATAGGTAATAAGAATCTGATATTGGTATGAGAAATGCTCAATTTGACTGATTTATATGTAGTTTCGCCGACTTGCAACAAATGATAAATAAATGATAAATGATAATCTTGAACTGATTTATCTGAAAAATCAAAAAATGAATTGTAAGATACTTTTGTCATTAGTGAAAAAGTAGGCGAAATTATATTAAAGTATCATGTTGTGACCATGTGTCTGATGATCGGTAACAAATGTGATAATTATCTACTTGCAAAAAAATGTTTGGACTCAGTCCAAGAACACACACAGACATGTACAGATATCTATGTATAATATAATCCAAGAAAATTTGGAAAATTGCTTAGACATGCCGATCTGCTGGTTACGATCCTCAAAAGAAGTTATCTACATATTTGGAGAATTTAAGGAGACAAACGGAGCTAAGTACATTTTCTCCAGCTTGCAAAGCTTCGCCAGTCTCCCTGGCTAATAAAGAAGTGCTTCGCCACCGCCCCATGCAAATAATGACATTCATCTTCCTTGAGTATGCATAAATCCATTCATCTTGCAAGAGCAGCATCCGACGTGACAGCGAAAATAAACATGTTTGTAGGAAACTTCAAAGAGAAACAGTTGGCAAGTCGCCCCCGAGAAATGTAAATGCCTACAAAATGTTCGTTGCACGAACATCAACCCAACGACAGTGTGATTGTTGTTATTTTTTGTTTGATGACCGTGCATCTATCAGCTACAAAAATTATCTAAAGAAAAATATAGAATATGCAAAATACTTCCAGATGATGCTGGGAAACAACGTGGAGCCGTGAAGCTATGACGAAATAGAAATCATCGCCGTAATTTAGAGGTTTAAATTATGGTTCAGCCCTTGATAATACAAAGATATAGCACAGGATTATTGTTGCAGGACGCTGGTTTGGTACCTGTAGACCAGTGGCTGCTAAAGCCACTTTGTCTGGGTAGTGTCAGAAACGAAAAGTAACGATAATGTATCGTTTTATATCGTAAATATTTTACTGTAGAACCCCGATTATCCATCACCCTATTAACCGATTGCTGGATTATCCGACTATCTTTCTCTTGCTTTTTTTTTTTTTTTTTTTTGCTACAGACACATACAGTATATAGTCTGTCTTCTTCATGTGTATGAAGTACTACTATACGTTATATTAGTACCAGTACGTATTTTTTCTAGAGTATGTTATTACAAACCTTGACACTTACACAGTATGATCTGCTGTTAGAGTTGCCGTACTGTAGAATTTCTATATAAAATATATTCCATGAGTCTCAAAAGAAAACGTGTTGTGCTAAATACCAAAAAAAAAAAAAAAAAAAAAAAAAAACGGAAGTAATTGAGTGGTTCGGGGAAAGAGAAACTATGGCTCATCTCGCATCAGAGTATGAGATTGGTGTTACAACTGTGCGCGATTTAATATAAATTAACAATAAAGTGTATGAAGTATGTAAATCTACAATACGAGATCTGTATTATCCTTATGTTTTCGCTGACAGCCATTACAAGGAATTTTCTTGCCCCTTAAAAACCCGTCGTTGACAACCAGACTTGAATGATGAACTTTTGATTCACTATCTAGCGTGTTAAACACAAGAACACGGAGGAAATTAAGAAATGCAAGTATTATTCACTTAATTTACGAAAAAATTTTACGGTACGAATTATACGATTTTTTCGCTTAACTGTTCAGTCCACCCCTTTCATTACCACGGATAATAGAGGTTTTACTGTATATATAAATAATAATAATAATAATAATAATAATAATAATAATAATAATAATAATAATAGACCTAGTAATACATTAATATAATCAATTCACGGAACTTTGAAGTTTTCTAAACTGTTCTGTACTTGAATTCTATTTTCCTGTAATTTTCAGAAAAGAGTTCAATGACTTTCGGTCTGAAATTGGGGATCTTGCTACCACAAGTGAATTAAATCCATCACACCTTTCTTAGACCAATGCCAGATGCATTCAAAAAGAGCACGAGGTTATGAAAGAAAGAATTTTTAATATCACATCAACAAATCTGTTTTTTGCATAAACATTTTATCGCCTTTTATTTACATATTTACGTTAAAATCTAGAGCATACCTGCACAAACAGCGCTCAACGAGCGCGCGCGCTCCTTCGGAGCGGGAGAGCTGTGTTTACCGCTCGCCGAAACGAAGAGGAAGATACGTCAGAATGACATAGACTTGCTGTAGGTAGAGGAGAGGGAAACTACCACTCAGTTATCTAGTGGAGTTCAGAGCGTAGACCTATTCTCAGTAACTGTTTCACGTTGCTTACCTACTGCTACAGTACAGTATGGAGGAATCTAAAACATGAAACGTAACATTTAACATTTAATGAATTACAGCTCGAACTTATTGATCTTCAATGTGACCTAAGGGCTAAAGACGATACTACTAGCCTAGTTGAGTTTTACAATACTAAACATTAGCAATAATATCCACTGCTACACTGGCTGGCTGTGAAAATGATTGCTATGTTTGGCTCAACATTTATATTTGTGAGCAACTGTTTTCTATAATCAACTTTAATAAAGGCAGACATCGAACATTTGTAACTGATGTTTCATTACGATCAGTAGACTGTTGTTCCTTTCAGCTGCCAACAGCACAAAACCTCGTTTTGATGTACTAATAAATAAAAATATAACAAAATGATATTGTACATTTAAGTAGGTATAGAATTTCTATTATTTCTGTAAAATAAATATTTCTTTATTAATTAATAATAGTCCAAGATAGTTTTGCAAACACTGAACGGGAATTCATTTCATAAACACTCGTAACAGTACTTCCTTTTGTAAATATTTTGTACGAGATCACCCCTTCTTCCAGTCCACCCTTATACAGAGCGCAGCTAATATCTGCATTCCGCTCATGAGCTGTGAGCCGGCTCGGAGAGCGCAAACCTTGTGCATGCCTGATCTAGAGTTAATCTTTCCATGTGTATTTACTTTCTGTTTATCTTCATATGATGAAGAAAGAGTATTTTATAATGGAGTATTTAGTTTACATATAATTTATTGTTTCTCATCAACACAGCACAATTACATGCATAATTATATGACGCCAGATACCGCACTGTTTTCTCTATGCTCGCGCTCTTTTCAGAAACGTATTTGCTGGGAAGATAGTTAACCCTGGCATGGAACAAATATTCGTTATTTAGTGTTGCCACCTCGAGTCGAGTTGTCAACTGAATGGCACGGATAAGATGTTTTCCCTTGCCTTTTGCACCACCGTAAGGCTCCATAGAATGAATTACAAAACACTTCTGCGCATTCCCATACAGAGTTGGCAATGGCTCGAATGACAAGGATATGTACATTGTACAGCCATACAGCAGCGCATGAGCGGGCGAACGGCATTGTTACTCTGACACGGCGCGGCGCGGTAGTTTAAATCGATGTTCTGCTAGATTCACTCCATGATAAATCCATATTTTTTTAATAATATTTGTGATCTTATAGCGCTCTGAATTTAAGTTAAAAATAAGATTTAATTATATTTAATTTAGGCAGTGCCATGGCACGAGGGCACTATCCCTGAAGCCGCCCCTGCTCTAGATAAGACTGGAGGATTATAAAATAACGTGAAACATTATGCGCTATTAATATGGTGACATCCAAGCGCTACGTAATGCGAACGATTAGAGCTCCCGTTGTCCAGCTCAGGCTGGGGATATGTATAGTAATTGTAAAAGCTTAGCAAAATATTCAACATAATTATTTAACTTCCATTCCTCCTATCTTGTGTTTGTATTTCCCAATATGCGTATCATAATAAATCTTTAAAACTATAGATAAACTATTTTCTAAATATTTTTTTATATATTTTTTTCACATCTTAGGTAGTGATAGAATAAAAAGTAGTGAATTAAAAAAATTCTATATAATTTCGTTAGCTGATTTAATTTCATTCCCGAGAAGTTCTGTAATAGAATAATTTTCAGTAGTCCCGGATTCTTACTTATGGCTTTTAAGAATCTCGGAGGTTCATTGCCGCCCTCACACAAGCCCGCCATCTATCCCTGTCCTGAGCAAGATTAATTCAGTCTCTACAATCATATCCCACCTTCCCCAAATCCATTTTAATATTATCCTCCCATCTATGTCTCGGGCCCCCAAAGGCCCTTTTCCCTCCAGCCTCCCAAGTAACACTCTATAATATCATTTCTGGATTCACCCATACGTGCTTTCAGCTTCTATTTATATAAAATAAAATCTATTCAACATCAAAGAAAAATAAGGTAGAAAATTAGAGCGTTTGGTTCTAGGAAAAAATAATTGAAATAATATTGCGTTAATTATAGCGAATAACATAAATATTATAGGATTAGTTAATCAAGCAAATTTTAAGGTAAAAGTGGTAAATTAATATAAAACGTCTATTTATATTATCGAAAAATATTACCATGATTTTTTTATATTATCGCAAAACATTTCCATGGTTTTTATTTTAATAACTAGCTATGTACCCGTGCGCTCCGCTGCACCCGTTAGAAATAAATATAAAGTAATTACATAATATAACATTTGCTCCAGGGAACATTCATGTTTGATAGATATGTTACTTAATTTAAATTGCATCCAAATAATAAAATGCGATCATTTTTGTCCAACATAAAATGAAAAATAAGATTGTAGAAAATTTTAGACCATTGTTTGGTTCTTCAGGAAAAAATAATATTAAAGAATATTGCGTTAATTATAGCAGAATAACACTTAGGCATAACATTATAGGATTATGTCCATCTAGAGAAACCATACTTTGAAATAATAATTAATTATACAAATCGGTTAATTTAGCTTCCGATATTACTTCATGGTAAATTAATTTGTTTTTTAATTCATTACACGGCCTTAGATGATTTTAAAACTCATTTATCTCATTAAATATCAGTCCTACATTTAAAACTTATCGCAAATTATTTTTAAAGAAATGTTTGTATTTTTTCATCAATTTATATTATCGAAAATATTACCATGATTTTTTTTGAATGCCATTATCTAAGTTACAACGAACAAAATATTCATTTTCCAAATCGGTTTTATCGCGTGATTTACAGACAGACAGATAGACAGACATACAAACATAAATGTCAAAGCGATTTTCGGTTTCAGGATGGTTAATTATATATGTTAGGACCATTTTACCAGAAAAATTTCGGCTACAGATTTATTGGATATCGCAAATATTTCTCATTTTTATAGTACCATCGATTTTTCATTTTCATTTTTATATTATCGCAAAACATGTCCATGCTTTTCAGTGTTATATTATTGCCATCAAAATGTAACATTGTACAATTTCTTTGCAGAACGAAAAGTTACATTTGTTTTGCTCAAATTTCTGCACATTTAAAGGACAAAACTAAAATTCTCTCAATCATTTATTATCATAATACACTGCTCTCTTAAATTGACTGAACAGTTTGAGAATTAAACTGAGGGCTTTCCCAGAACGCGCTCTGAAATATTTCGTATAAAACAATTTTTATCTCGAAAAGTAAGTAAAAAGGAGAACAATTTTATTGAACGTTTTTATTCGAAATATCTCAAAGAATAACCCCTGAAATTAATGACACTACTTACGGTTAACTCGGTAAATAGCTCCAGGAGCTGCCTCCTTTTCACAACGAAACAATCTGCAATTCCACTGTAACTTACTAACAAATGCTCCGAATCACATCGTTCTTGCACTAAAAGATCGGGCATATTTTTTAACGTATGAAAGGAGCAAAGCATTAACCTGACGAATAAGTGGATTCACGCCCTTTTTGCAGGAAGCCCTTCGATTATTGTTTGTATACTGTACACCTGAAGTCTGATTAGCATAATATGTAGTTAGTTGGTGATGTATATTGTATTGTACAGTATTGTATTTATTAACATTCCATGGTATTCATACATTGCTTCACAGCTAGAATATGGAACAAGTCAAAAAACTTAATACTATTATAAAGTCTTAATTTATAGTCACAGTCTAGATGAATATATACAGAAGAGATTTACAATATAGTCTACTAGTACAACACAAAGTTTTAGTATCAATTTCATGAAGCGTTATTGAATGTCATGAATTCACCTACAGAATAGAAGGCGTGAGAAATTAGGTACTTCTTTAATTTGGCCCTAAATAATCTTATGTTTTGAGTTTAATTTTTTATATCGATGAGGGAGGCTATTAAAAATTTTACTGCCATATAACGCACTCTTTTTGATAGCATGATAGACTTGCCGATGGAGTATGAAAGTCATTTTTTGACGTGTATTTATGCTATGAACTGTTGAATTAGTTACAAAGTTTTCACGATTACATACGAGGAAGATTATTAATGAAAAGATATACTGACAAGCCATGGGCATTATTTGTAGTTTTTGAAAATAGTCCTACAAGATTCCCTAGATTTGGCACCTGCTATTATTCTAATTAGTCTTTTTTGTAATATTAATATACTGTTACTATCTGTGGAATTTCCCCAGAATATTATTCCAAAACTCATTACCGAGTGAAAGTATGCAAAGTATATCGCTTTTAAGGTATTGATATTTACTATCTTTTGCATATATCTAATAGCAAAACAAGCTGAATTTAGTTTTGGGGTAATTTTTTTAATATGATTTTTCCAATTTAACACAATCATCGATTTTTAAACCAAGAAATGTGGCGGTTGTTGTTTCTGATAAGGATATATTGTTAATTATTGCGCTAGAAATTTGCGAGGTTGAATTTGGACAGGATTTAAATTGAATTATGTTAGTTTTGTTACAATTTAATACTAATTTATTGACTGAGAACCAGTCACATATTTTGAAGAGAATTTCCTCTGTTGAGGGAGAAAGAAACTGGCCAACCTACCCAATTATCACCTGACTTAGTTGCATCATTGGCGTCGTTTATGAGGTTCAAACCTGTCTTCGGACAGTTAACTGAACAACAACGTGATAATTCACTAAAACTTTGTTCATAAATTTAGGACTGAGGTCTCAAAATTAATGAATAATATTTGCTGGTTGGTACAATGTTGTTAAATAAAGGGCGTAAGTGCGACGCAGTATAAGAAATGCTTCTGAAACGGGCAGTCGAGTGTGTCTGGAGTCTGGATTGCACACTCGAGCTCTTGGTGGGAACTATCAGTTTCATAAATATTGCGTGAGTAATGGAGGATTTTACTCAACATGCACAAAGACATACATTAACAATACGGCTTTGCTTGAGAGATTGTATCTGATTCTCGGGTAAACATAACTTACTGCATATGGGCCTAACCATACTATAATCTTCACCCATGTACAAGGAGACGGGATTTATAACCAGAATGTTTCTACATCGATGTTAAAGGATGTGCATTCCGGTAGGAATAAAAGACAAATATTTCAAAAGATGTATTTGTTACTGGACAAGAATTACCTGAATGCACAAGAAGAGAAGTAAGTGCATTGAAATTGTAAAACATCAAAGAAAAATGAAGAGGTATAGGCTACATATCACATTCGCAACAATAACTATACTATAGCTTTTAAACAATAACACATTTATTATAGGGAATTTTGAACAAAAAGTTCAGCCATGTCAAACTATGTATTTAGAGAGGAATATATTTATGGAAACAATAGTTATTTGTACAGCTTATAAAGCGAAGCTTTAATTCAATAGTGGTTCCTTTCGATTCGTGCGTAACAATCACGAGTGATGTTCTGTAAAGCTCTTTAGCCTCAAGCTGTGTACCTTATTTTTTCACTAATTTTTATATAAAATCTAATACATTTATATATGTAATATAATTAAATTTTGGGATCACAACCTTAACCGAGAATATCTGTTTCTATAGCTATCAAGTATGGAATTTAGTTTTATTCCTTTCACAGACAGAATAATAACGGAGATATTGTGATTAGAACTGGTACAACTAATATTACATTGGGATGAAAGAGAAATAACTGTTGTTTCTGAATTATTTTTTATTTTTTAATTCTTTAGCAAAATATTACTACAACAACAACAACTACTACTACTGCTACTACTACTAGTACTGCTACAACTACTATTACTGCTACTACTACTAGTACTGCTATGTCTACTACTACTATTACTACTACTGCTGTTACAACTACTACTACTACTGCTACTACTACTACTGCTGCTACTAGTACTGCTACGTCTACTACTACTATTACTGCTACTACTACTAGTACTGCTATGACTATTACTGCTACTACTACTAGTACTGCTATGTATACTACTACTGCTGCTACAACTACTACTGCTACTGCTACTACTACTACTACTACTACTATTACTGCTACTAGTACTGCTACGTCTACTACTACTACTACTACTACTACTACTACTATTACTGCTACTACTACTAGTACTGCTATGTCTACTACTACTATTGCTGCTACAACTACTACTACTACTACTACTGCTGCTACAACTACTACTACTACTACTGCTGCTATTAGTACTGCTACGTCTACTACTACTACTACTACTGCTACTACTGCTGCTACTGCTGCTACTCTACTGCTACAACTACTGCTTCTACTCTACTACTGCTGCTACTCTACTACTGCTGTTACTGCTACTGCTGTTACTCTACTACTGCTACTGCTACTACTACTACTCCTACTACTACTTCTGCTGCTGCTACTACTACTACAACTACTGCTACTACTACTACTGCTACTGCTACGTCTACTACTACTACTACTACTACTACTACTACTACTGCTGCTGCTACTACTACGTCTACTACTACTACTACTACTACTACTACTGCTGCTGCTGCTGCTGCTGCTGCTACTCTTATTTGGCGTATTTACTAGAAAAATCTAATTTAATGAAGTCTTTAATAATGTTAAAATGTTCGTTAATTTTGAGTTATAATATTGATATATTCAAATTGTAAGTTACAATCTTTATAATCTCTTTGCGTTAAAATTATGTAAAATGCCATTTCTGTATAATTAACTTTCCGGCACTCATCTTCAATTATTTTATTTCAGTACGACACAGGTATGTCTTTAAAAAAAGTCGTGTAGGCAATTCTCACATTACGGTATAGTATTATAAAAAAAAACATTTTGCACATGTTACGCAATGTAATAAATGTGTTCTTTCCTTTAAGTGCACGGCGAGTCGAAGGAAAGGGAGATTTTTTAAATAATGAAATAAAACTTTAGATATTGTATTAAAATATATTGTTTGAAAATATAGAATATGATATGCCATTTGCATGTAATCACTACTACTTGAAAACGACATCCTTTAAATGTCCTCCATCCATGTGCATACATTCCTGTAATCGCTCTTTGAAGTTTCTCATTACATTGCAACATTTCGACTGTGATGTTTGAAATTTCTTCACGAATTACTGTCTTCAGTTGTTCAATGTCTTGCGGTTTGTTCGCGTATACTTTTACTTTTTAGATACTCCATAAAAAGAAATCACATACACTTAAATCTGGGGATCGTGAAGGCCAGGAAATGTCTCCATTTCTCGATATGACATAATTCCCAAACAAATTTTGCATTTCCGTCATAGAGATGGCTGCAGAATGTGCTGTTGCACCGTCTTGCTGAAAGCAAGTTGATCTGTTGATACAAAACTTTCTTCTTCTCAATTTACCACTTCAAAAATTTTGAATTATCACATAACGAGCTGCATTAACAGTTTGCTCACGAACATTGGCAGTTTTTTCTTTATATGAAGGTTTCTTCTTTATTTTGAGCCTATTTCTTATAAATTGCAAACCCAGGTTTTAATCGCATGTGAAGATGGCACAGGATCATGACAACGGAGTTGAAAGTGGCGGCGAAACTCCCTACGAGCAACTCCTGTGCATTGACCATTTAGATAATAACATTTTACAGCAAATCCTCGTTGCTCACCAGTCCAATGCTCCATGTTTAATAAATTGCAACAATCAGGCTAAACGATGACAATGAATCTAAGCTAAGCTAACTAAAGTAATCGATGTAATACCAGCAACAAAATTAAAATCTTCCGTTTCTTTGGCCCACCTTGTATGATAATTCAGCCACAAGACTTCAAAAACTGGGAAGCATAGTGTAATAACTTAAATAATAGCCTTTGAAATTAGAAGTGTACACCGCTAGACCATAATGCAATGTTTCCCTTCGTTTTTACATCAGAACACGTTAAAATATATTAAAGAAAATGATGTATCATTTATAAGGGTCGAAAGGTGAGGGTTAGTCGTTTAGAAAACCCTTCCCACATACCCCGAAGGTGTAAATTCCTTCTTTTATACCTAACAAGGGAGATGCCGGTGGTCGCAAGAATCCCAGGATCTCTCTCAGGTAAAACATGGGATGCAGATTGAGTAGAACACGGTGTTCAGACGTGAAGTATCCTATATTGCTCTCCATGATAAGGTCCATCTCATCGTAATTTGTTGCATGAATGTAGCATGTTCACAAAAGAGTAAATATTTATTTTATTTTGCTGAACGTAAGTACATCCAATATACGAATCTTATTTTTTTCAACTTTCGTCTTTTATGCGAGTACTACAATTTTATACATTCGATAGTCTAGGTTCAGAGTCTCAGTGCAAAACTTGGCGGAACAATGCCCATTCCTGTTAGCCCACGTGTCACAAAACCCTGCAGCTCAGAAGAAACATGAAAAGAACCGTCTAATCAGCAGAAAAGCCTATAGATTAATAGATGTGACAGCATATGCGGCAGAACCTCTGTTTGTTCCCTCCCTTTCTATGACTAACTTGCCTTCATTACATTTGTTACCTATCAAGCTGTTAAATTTCTATGACATATACAAGAATAATATAGGCTAACACTAATATTTTTGCTCTTTACAATTTATTACACGAAGCGGTTAAACCGCAGACTTAAGGATGGATAGAAGTCTTGATCTACATTTCTAATTTTGATCAGACTCTCTCCTGCATTCGATTATGTGCCGTAGTCACCCGAAGTCTCGGGAACCCTACCATGTGTTACTAGCGTCAGAATTAAAAAAATAATGAAACTGTAAAATAAATCTCTTTGGGACTATTCTTGAGTGTCTTCATTTGTGTTTCTTTTTCACAAATCCATACCAGAAAGTACTTTCATCAAAATTATTTGCATTTTATAAGAGGTCGGAGATGCACAGATTCCATATTTATCCCCCCCCCCCTCCAACAAATAGTTGGGCCTACTCGTAATAGAAATTCGAAGAGCGTTGAATTTACCTGTTTCCATATTATTAAATAATAAATAATAATACTAAACTGCCCCCTATTGAGGGTAGCCCTTACGGACTCAGTATATCCTCAGTATATTACAAATTTGGAATGGACATTTTACCCTGGAAGCGTATTGATCACTTAACCCTTGAATTGGCAAAACTTCCTTTCTCACACTAGTTTGCAGTGGGACGTTATTTCTTCCCAAAAAATTTTAGATAAACTCCTTTCTTCTTTCAAATCCGAACAAGACATTGCACGTCTCCTAGCTCTTCAAGAGAGTGAGTCTGGAGCCTGGTTACACGCATTACCTTCTCCTCACATCGGTACTGTAATGGATAGTACATCCTTTAAAATCGCAATGGCTTTACGCCTTGGGTGTAAACTTTGCCAGCCACACCAATGTATTTTGCGGAGGAATTGCTGATATTTACGGTCATCATGCACTCAGTTGTGCGAGGAGCAAGGGTCGCATTCCCAGACATACATCACTCAATGATAAAATTAAAAGATCTCTGACTTCTTGTGGCATCCCGTCTCTTTTGGAACCACCAAGTATTAGTCGCGCGGATGGTAAACGACCCGATGGTCTCACCTTAATCCTATGGTCTAGAGGAAAATCTTTAATTTGGGACTCCACTTGCGTTGACACTCTAGCTCCATCTCACTTACCGAATACCTCCAGACGCGCACAATCTGCTGCTGAATTAACCGTGAAGAAGAAGGTCAATAAATATGCTCATCTTTTAGACAATTATATCTTTGTCCCCTTTGCTGTGGAGACCTTCGGTCCTTGGAGTCATGACGCTAAAGTTTTGGTATCTCAAATCGGCAAAATTTTGATCTCCATTACCGGTGATAGTCGTTGCACTACTTACTTGCGTCAACGTTTAAGTATTGCAATTCAACGTGGAAATGCAATGAGCGTTTTGGATACACTTCCCGAGTCCAGCCCTTTGGATGAACTATTTTTCTTGTAAAATGTATCTAGTATAGATAGATAGATATTTTTAGAAATATTTTTTTTTTTCATTACTAGATAATATTTTATACAAAAAATTATATTTAGATTTCTTTCTATCTTATTTTTGCGTCAAATGTACAAGTATTATATTATATATTATATACTTATAACTTAGGCGTATTTACTCGTTACGACAAAGTCTCTGTAATGCTTTTAGTGATTGGTTAAATATTTTTATTTTGCTAATATCTGGTTTAAGATTTTTTGACGTATTTATATTAATATTTTAGGTTCTGTACGAAGTAATCTATTATGTTATAACTGTATCATTTACGTAATGTTAATACTTTATTAAACCTTTCCGGACTGTAAAGAAAACAACTATCGCAATATCCATATTTTATATGTTGTACAATATTATAGTATTGTGAAATTTTAATTTTCCTACTATTTTTTTATTCTATTTATTTATTTATTGTTTTTTTTTTTTTCGTTGTTGGTAACTCTATAGCACCTATTAGATGCTTTACGGTTGTGCTAACAGATGGAGTTACTTGTCAACAATGTGACGCTGAAACGTGTGTTCAGGTTACTGCCCAGCGACAGTCCTGATGTACTTTTATATTGTGATGATTGGTTAATTTATATTAACCCGGCACACTCACAATCACACTCACATTCATACAAATTTCCAGACTCTAGACACCAAGGGAATTCCTCTTCTTCAAGAAAAATTCACCGAGAGCCTAGCCCGGGAATCGAACCCGGGACCTCCTGATCTGGAAGCCAGCATGCTGACCAACAGACCACGGAGGCAGTCTTATTTATTGTGCTTCCTCAAATTAGAGACTGCCATTAGATAAAGCATACAAAACAATATAAATGATGAAAGATAACAGAGTAAGAAAAAAGTAAACAAGTACACAAACAAACAAACAATGACAAATTATAGCATACTAGTGGGTTGTGCAGCAAATGCTGCAAACTAAGTTCATTAGACGTTCAAATAAACATTTTTCAGATTTATTTTCAGTGAAAAATACCAGACATTTTGAAAGTTATTTGCTTTCATAATAATGAAACATACTCCCTCTGAATGTTTTTTTATGCCAAATATTTTTTCTTGAACCTATCCACCTTCAGTTTTGGAGTTTCAACGCGAAAACGCAAGTAACAATGTCAGTGGGTTTTTCATGTGGGAGTAAAGCAATAGCTATTTCAGGTCATTGTGAAGTAAGTGAAAGTTGAAGTCAGGTTTGCTATGCTTTCGAACAATAGACATAGCTGCTGCACTTAGAGCTTGAAATGTAGAGGGTAAAATAATTTTATCCTGCTAAGAGATCTTGCTGAAATGATCGGGAGACTACAAAATTTTGTAGGTCTCTTATTTTATCAGTAAGTTGTTGTTGTTTTCTAATGCCAGGCGTTTGACAATAAAGTCATTTGACCTCTTGCACTCCAATATTTTTCAAAGATATTATCATAGTCAGCCACTGAAGCACAGATTTTGAGGTGTTCCGAATCCATTTCTTGGTTTGAGTTGCACAATGGGCAGTTAGGGGACTGATATATTCCAATGCTATGCAGGTGTTTGGCCAAACAATCATGGCCTGTTGCCAATCTAAATGCAGCTACAGACGATTTTCGTGGTAAATCGGAAATTAACTGTGGATTGTGATGCAGAGAGTTCCATTTTTTCCCTTGAGATTGTGTTATCAAATTTTGTTTGTTGAAGTCTAAGTATGTAGATTTAATAAATCTTTTCACAGAGTAATATGTAGATTTAGTAACAGGTCTGTAAGTAGTAGTGCTTCCCTTCTTTGCTAATGCATCCGAATTCTCGTTTCCCAGGATTCCACAATGGGATGGTATCCATTGGAATACAATTCTTTTATTGAGTGATATTAATTGAGAGATTTTATCAGTAAGTAATACCGTCTTTCCTTAGGAACTGTAATTTTTGCGCTCTCTCGAGCCAGTACTAAAGAGAATGACGCATATAAGTATCTACACCACACCACCATTAAATATATGAAAAATACCCAACCCTACTTGCTTGATAACTATAAAAATATTTGATTTTTAATAACAATATTATTATCTTACGCAATAATATCATGGCATTAACTATAATATTTCATTTCTAATGGTAATAATGTCATCAAACCACCTCAAGTTTTGTAGGTTTTAATATCCAATACATAGCTGTACTCAGAAAATTGCACACCAGAATCAGACCTGTAAATTATTTTTAGTAAGTCTTGAAGTTTTTAATAACCAATTGAATTTGAGCTCTAAATATGTCAACAATCCTGCAGGTCATGGCCTTCGTGTAATGGCCTATTGTTTATTGTAGAGTGTGTTTTGTTTTATTCTGAAATGCAATTAGATCTCAAAACTGACGAAAGATGGATTTTGGAAAATAGGAAAATGATGTAGGAAAACTAAGGCTTCACTGAAAGTTACTATTTTTCTAAAAATCCTTGGATGCCAAGCTTCAAAATGACGGGTCATTCATTAAAATCCGTTCAGCCGTTTTCCCGTAATTTCTATTACCAGTTCAAATTATATATATAGATAGCCTATTAACCTGTTGTATCCTATAGGATACTTTCTCAATTTAAGGGTTAACAACACGATTTAAACGTTTTAGTGCTTGTAACGTTCTTTATGAAAGGTGAATTCAGGTATCTACATGCTTATATAGGAGAGATATTCTAATATTTTCTTTCGCTGCTGGAACATAATACAAATTACTTTCCTTTCCGGCTTACACCACAAGAGAAACCGACCTTGGACCTGGCCTTCTCTGTTTTCTTTCATAAGGTAGTGTTCACTGTTAGAAAAGAATATTCCAGTAACCATGTCGCAGGATAAACGGTGTCTCGTTTTCAGCAAATGTACACTCATTCGCTTCCAGGACTTGATTGCTAGTTTACTCCAACCGTTGATTACCACGTTAAAACCCTTTCACTAGAAGCCACTCTGTAATTTAAGCCTCAAAATGGTGCTTCTTAGCTTGTAGCCTACAGTCATAAGCTTTCCCGGCTACTGTGAGGTAGTCCTCACCCTAAAACGTGAGATCATGTGACTTCCTCTTCGAAAAATCAAATGAATACCATGTACCTTCATCAGTTTGCTATTTTTCAAAAGGTGGTATTTATTACCGTGTGGTATCTGGAACAAGTATTACAATAAGGAAAACCGTTTGTTCATTGAAAAAATGCAGAGACCGAATTCTAGACCTAAATACAGTATATTAAAGTGAGGAGTATTAGAAAGATACCTGGAGAAAAATAAAGAAGTGTAGGTCTATGTAGTATTTGTGGATCTGGAAAAAACTTTTGATAGAATGGACTGGAATAAACTTATGCCGATTCTGAAGAAAAATTAGTGTGAATTAGAACGAGAAAAGACTATTGAATAATATTTGTATGAAACGAATAAAAGTCAAGATAGGAGAAGAAATGTCAGAGGGAAGTGGAACAGGGGAGGAGTACGACAAGAATGTCCTTTATCACCCTATTCAACATCTCTCCTTGGAGGATTTAGTAAAGAACTGTTTTCAAAAAATGGAAGTGTTGATAGTAGGAGGAAGAAGAATAAAGTGCTTAATATTTGCTGATGATATGGTATAGTTAGCAGAAGAGGAGATGATACTAAGGGATGTGCTACTGTAGCTAAATGACAGCTGTTGCAGTATGAAATGAAGATAAATGCAAACAAAACGAATACCATGGTTATCGGAAGAAAAATAAAGAAGGTAAATAAATTTGCGCCTTCGAAATGGACAGTTTCATATACCTGGGTATACAATAAGTATTACCTCTGATTGAGGTTCTGGCTGATATGTATACATCTATTATCAGGAAGTGTATCTCACTTGATATGTGCCAAAGGAAGAACAATATTGAATAATCTCAAGGGAAAAATTGTTCCGGGGCCGGGTATCGATCCCGGGACTTTTGGCTGAGCGCTCCAACGCTCTACTGACTGAGCTCCCCAGGAACTTCACCTGACACCGTCTCGTTTTTTCCTTTTATATTCAAATACCTCGAGTAGACTGACAAGACATCAGAAACACACATGGAGTGCACACAAACTATGTGTGACTTGAAATTGTAGTTTTGTGTTAACGTACCTACAGCAACGTATATATTTTGCAAATCTACTTTTTCAGATAAAGCTTCCTGAGAAGCAGACTTGTATAATTTCAAGGAAAGAATTGTTCCGAAGCCGGGTATCGATCCCCACCCCAACGCTCTACTGACTGATCTACACAGGAACTTCACCCGACACCGTCATATAATCTGTGGCGAATCTTCGGCCTCATCTTGCCAAATACCATCTCGCTATCACCAATTTATCCAAGATGAATAACCTAGTAGTTGATACGACGTCGTTAAATAGCCAAGTTAAAAGCACTATTATGCTAAGCTTACTGTTATTGGCTGTACTAAACACTTTAAGCTTTAAAATAAAGTACAATAATAATTATGCAAATCTGGTTTTCAGGTAAAGCTCCCTGTGAAGCAGACTTGAATAATTTCAAGGGAAAAATTGTTCCGGGACCGGGTATCGCTTCCGGGACCTTCGGCTGAGCGTGCCAACGCTATACCAACTGAGCTACCTAGGAACTGCATCCGAGTGGCGGGTCCCGGGATCGATACACGGCCCCGGAAGAACTTTTTCCTTGAAATTATTCAGGTCTGCTTCACAGGGAGCTAAACCTGAAAGCCAGATTTGCATAATATATACGTCACTGTAGGTACGTTAACAGAAAACCACAATTCAAGTCACACAGAGTTTATGTGCACTCAAAGTTGGATTTCTGGCTTCTTACTAGTCCACTTGAGGTGTGTGGATATAAAGGGAAAAATTGAGACTGTGTCGGGTATAGTTCCTGGGTAGCTCAGTCGGTAGAGCGTTGGTGCGCTCAGCCAAACGTCCCGGGATCAGTACCTGGCCCCGGAACAATTTTTCCCTTGAATTATTCACAATAATAATTGATTGAAATATATAATATACGTTATAAGTAAAATATATAATATACATTGATTAACCCCTCACCGTTAACTAACCTGTGACTGAAGTAAGTTTCGTCATTTGTTTTCAAACAAGAAATAAATGAAGTTCAAACATGACAAAGAAATCTGTTGTATTTTCGGGACAAAAACATTCAAGTCCACTATTTAAAAAAATCCATGGACGAAAGAAAACTAACTGAGAATATTAGTAACCACATTAAAAAACCTGCTAATTTCCTAAATTATCGTGTAAAAATTAGTTTGAAATTAATGCAGGTTCAATTTTTGTGTAAAATGTTTTTATTTCCTGTAAAATTTTCGTTTCTGAACTTGACCGGTTTTTTGCACCGAGGTCTTCAATTCTGATCTATTGCATCCGTGAAAATTTATTCAATACTAGGAGTGCTATTTATAGACATTTCGTTAGCCCGCGCTACGAGCGTGTTAAACTAGCCCCGGCTATCGACTGGTTACTTGTACAGGATTCATATCATATCGCTAACACTGGTTTATGAATACGAAAAACATTATTTCGCTGATCATCCACCGGAAGCCCGCGCTAAGAATGTCTATGAATACGGCCTTAAAGTTTACACATTCTAGTCTCTCTCTTCAAACGTGGTCGGATAGTACGGTAGATATTAAGGTCGCACTGCGAAAGGACTTTTTATACCCTTCTGAGAGATAAGACGAAAAGTAGTGCAATTTAGTATCTAGTTACATGCGTCAAGTGTGAAACTTTATAGTGGCAGCAACATTTTAAGTTGCTACTACGAGTTTCGACACAAGAATTTAGCAGTATTGAGTCGAAGTTTCTGCCTATCGATTCATTTTTATCTTTGAGGGGGAAAGTTCGTATGACGGTCTTCTACCTGATGATCAGATGACAAAACACTGTAAAGACTGGGGACATGCTGTCTGCGGTGTGACGGACAAGGGTGTTTTCTTGTTGTCTATTATCGTTACAAGATTTACGGGTGCAGCCAGAACCGTGTCTTGTATTACAATAGCGAGGCCACAACTAATCCTGAAGGTGTGTCACAAAACTGCATCGTACCTGTCGGCTAGCACCTCTACTGTCGTCCTCACACTGCCGCATCCAAAGTCCAACATTATAACAATCACCACCACCACCACCTCCACCACCACCACCACCATCACCACCACCATCACCATCACCACCACCACCACCACCACCACCACCACCACAATAATAATTATCATCTTCATCGATATTCAAGAATTAGATTTTTTTACTTATTCTGTCCTTACTAATCTAATGTCAGGATTTTGGACCAATAATGCTGTAGAAAGAAGAACATATAGTGTAAACGATACAAGTGGAAATATAAAAAATTGGAAATTTATCTTTTGGGAAGGTGGAAAAATTCAAATACTTTGGAGCAACAGTAAGTTAACAAATATAAATGACACTCGAGAGGAAATTAAACGCAGAATAAATATGGGAAATGCTTCCTATAATAATAATAATAATAATAATAATAATAATAATAATAATAATAATAATAATAATAATAATAATGGTTTATATAACTTGGCAGACTTAAGGCCATACGGGCTTCTCTAAAATACAACCAGGAGTAAAACTGCGATACGAAAAACACTACAAATTTACAAAGTAAAGCACACTACAATTTTACACACAAACTCAAGTAGATAATCATAACATAATGTAAACAGCAAGTCAGTAGAAATCAGACATAATATAGGCAATAATACGTAGAAAGAAAAGAAAATGCACAATAAAATGTGAACAGTAGGTGAAAATAAATGAGACTTGCAAAATATAAAAATATAAGACAATAATCGCAACACAATATTTTTATACATCTTGATTACACAACTTTTAAACATTGTATCACTTCGGAATATGTATGGTAAGACTTTCCTGTGTTAAATTTCAACATACCTCGTTTACATGTTTCGACCTATTTATGGGTCATCTTCAGAACTGGTCGTTGTTGGTCTTGGCGCCACTTGTTCTGTTTCCTGTGAGGGTGTGTTCCTGTGGTATAGTGTAGAGTCAAAGAGTGTGTGTGTGTTTTGAAGTTGAGTTGTGTGTTGAGAATTTCGTTGGGGTGTGTTTTCGTGAGTGTGTATATTTCATATTGTTCTAGTGTGTTTAGTTTCTGGCTTTTTGGTTGGATGTGTAGTAGGTTTCATGTCTGTGTTGATGTCTCTGTGGGTGTGGTTAGCATTTGTGATGTATTCTGCATATGTGGAGGTGTTTTGTAATTTTGTTATGGCTGTGATGTGTTCTCTGTAACGTGTTTGAAACGATCTGCCTGTCTGTCCTATATAGAAGTTGTTGCAGGTGTTACATTTGAGTTTGTATACGCCTGTGTGGTTGTATTTGTTTGTTTGTGTTGTTTGTGTGTTGAGATGTTTTTGTAGAGTATTATTTGTTCTGTATACGATGTTGTAATTTAATTTCTTGAATGAGGTTGCAATTGTGTGTGTGTTTTTGTTTTCGTATGTTAGTGTGATGTATTTTTTGTGTTCTTGTGTTTGTGTTGTATTCTTATGTTTTTTGTGATTATGTTTTGTCTTACGTATTATGTTGTCTATTATGTTAGGGTTGTATCCGTTTTCTTGTGCTATGTATTTGATTGTGTTTAGTTCTTCGTTGTAATCTTGTTGGTTCATTGGTATGTTGAGTAGTCTGTGTACCATTATTCGGAATGCAGCTTGTTTGTGTTGTGTGGGGTGGTTGGATGTGTTGTGTATGTGTGTGTTGTTGTTGTGGGTTTTCTGTATACTTTGAATGTGTGTTTGTTGTCAACTTTTGTTATTGTGATATCTAGAAAATTGATGGATTTGATGTTTTCAATTTCTAATGTGCAGTGTAGCTTTGGGTGCAACCTCATTCAACACACCCTCACAGGAAACAGAACAAGTGGCGCCGAGACCAACAACGACCAGTTCTGAAGATGACCATAAATAGGTCGAAACATGTAAACGAGGTACGTTGAAATTTAACACAGGAAAGTCTTACCATACATATTCCCAATATTTTTAGGTACACACAGTAAGGAAAATTATGATTATAATAGCTCATGTTACCACATGGTAGATATACCATTATTGGGAAATATGATAAAACAAAAAGATAAAATAAGTTAAATATCATTAGAATATTAAAAAAATGTAATGAATACGTGAAAACATGGAATACAACACTTGTCATAACAGTAAGTTAGTTTGCCAGCTCGTCATAAGATAATTTTCTAACTTGGATTTGAAAGATTTCAAGGTTCCAGTGACGAGAGGTAGCAACAGTGAAAGATGAGGAATACAGAGATGATGTGTGGAGTGAAATTTCTAGCGTCTTATCGCGTTGTGATCGAGTATTAATATTATGATAGCGAGAGAATGAAAACGGGAGAATAAATATTCTGTTGAGAAGCTTCTGTCATCTAGCCTGCTTTAAAAACAGTGACAGAATTTATAAAACAGTTATATTACCGGTTGTTCTATATGATTGTGAAACTTGAACTCTCACTTTGAGAAAGGAACAGAGATTAAGAGTGTACGAGAATAAGGTGCTTAGGAAAATATGTGGGCTAAGAGGGATGAAGTTACAGGAGAATGGAGAAAGTTACACAACCCAGTACTGCATGCAATATATTCTTCACGTAACACAATTAGGAACATTAAACTCAGACGTTTGAGATGGGTAGAACATGTAGCACGTATGGTGAATCCAAAAATGCATACAGAGTGTTAGATGGGAGACCTGAAGGGAAAAGGGCCTTTGGGAAGGCCGGGACGTAAATTGAGATAATATTAAAATGGATGTGATGGTAGGGACTGAATTACTCTTGCTCAGAATAGGGACCGATGTTGGGCTTATGAGGGCGGCAATGAACATTCGGGTCCTCTAAAAGCCATTTGTTAGTAAGTGTAATAATATGATGAAGGATGAGTGGAGCGGAGAAAAATTCTCTCCGGCACCGGGACCCGAACCCAGGTTTTCAGCTCTACTTGCTGACGTTTTATCCACTAAGCCACACCGGATTCCAGTTCCGATGCCGAATTGAATCCTCTCAGTTTAAGTTTCCACGTCTTAGCATCGGAACGAATAATAGTATAAGTTCGTGCATAATCTTGATTTTACTGATTAAATCTACACTTAATTGAAAGAATCCTATACTATGAAAAACGAGATGACCTGTCAGGTTCCTAAGATATTGTAATGGACGGATAGGAACACTATTTTGTTCTCGCTCATACAACGAATTTTGAATTGAAAACAGCATATTCCGTTCGTGCTCGCGAACACTTTTTAATTCGCATAAGACCATTAAAAGAGCACCATGGTGCTCGTGAGCACAGGTTGAGAATGCCTGAGGTAGGTGAACGATAAGAACACACACCAACAAAATCACTTAAACGTATTGCCCAAGTGACTGGAGTGTCTAAATTGTCAGCACTAAATGGCTTAAATTAAACCTGTACAGAACAATCTCACGACATGAGCTTATTCTAGAAGTAACTACAGTAGATTAAATTTTGATTGGTGGATTCTGCGATCAGTTGAAGACAATAAGGAGTATCTTCTGCGGACCTCTGGAAAAGAACTAAGGAAGAGACAATTAAAATGCTTTGTATGGAGTGTGGCATTGTATGAGGCAGAAACATGGACATTACGACGAAATGAAGAGAAACGAATAGAAGCATTTGAAATGTGGATATGGAGATGAATGGAGCATGTGAAGTGGACAGACAGAATAAGAAATGAAATTGTGTTGGAAAGAGTGGATGAAGAAAGAATGATGCTGAAACTGATCAGAAAGAGAAAAAGAAATTGGCTGGGTCACTGGTTGAGAAGAAACTGCCTACTGAAGGATGCACTGGAAGGAATAGTGAACGGAGAAGAGTTCGGGGCAGAAGATGTCGGATGATAGACGGCATTAAGATATAGGCCCCTATGGGTCGTAGGAGGAGACAAAGAGGAAGGTAGACAATAGGAAAGATTGGAGAAAGCTGGGTTTGCAGTGAAAGACCTGCCCTTGGGCAGAACACTGAGTGAATATATATATATATATATATATATATATATATATATATATATATATATATATATAAACCTGGTAGAGATAAGGCCATCAGGCCTTCTCTTCCCCCTCTACCAGGGGATTACAACTACAATATTTAAGAATACAATTACAATTATAATTACAATTAATATTGAATTTACAAATACAATAAAAATCATAATACTAAAAGATTAACAGACTAATAAAAGCTAGACAGTTCATTGTAAAAATTAAGAAGAGAGAGAATATTTTTTTATTAACTAAGTAAACTACTCTACGCAGTAAGGAAATGCTTAATAAGTTTGCTTTTGAACGCTACTAAATTCCGACAGTCTCTGATGTCACTGGGTAGGGTATTCCACAAGCGCGAAAGCGAGATTGTGTATGATGATGAATACGATGATGTCTTATGTGTTGGTATGGCTAGTATGAGGCTATTTTGCGTGCGTGCGAAGAGATTATGATATGATGACAAGTAACTGAAACGGGAGGCAAGGTAGGTAGGTGTAGAAGTGTGAAGGACTTGGAAAAGGAGAACAAGAGAATGAAGATTTCTACGTTCGTTAAGCCGTAGCCAGTTTAGAGTTTGGAAGGATGGGGTAATGTGGTCAGCGCGACGGACATCGCAGACGAAGCGAACATAAGAATTATGAACACGTTGTAATCTTTGCGACTGGTTGACATTGAGGTCGGTCAGTAGAAAATCACAATAATCGAAGTGGGGCATTACTAGTGTTTCCACTAGTATTTTCTTGAGTGATAGCGGGAGGAATTTTCGAATGCTGTTTAAGGAATGTAGTATGGAAAGTACTTTTTTGATAATATGGGTTACTTGATAATTCCAGTTTAAATGCGTGTCAAAGTAAACTCCAAGGTTTTTAACACAGGAAGCAAAAGGGATTATTGTGTCGTTTAACTTGACTGGAAGAGCAGGAGTAATGTTGCATAATAGACGTTGGTGTCCCACTAGGATTGCTTGTGATTTTCTTGCATTGAGAGTCAAACCAAACTTTCTGGCCCGTGCAGATATGGATTCAAGGTCCTCGTTAAGATTGTGTATTGCGTCATTGAGTGAGTCAGGGGTTGTATGGATATAGATTTGTAAATCGTCTGCGTAAAGGTGATGCTTACAGTGCAGTAGATACTGTATATATACTATATATACACAGTGCGATCGAGAAGTCTCTCCGCAGTGATTGTATAGCCGAGAATCCACCAGTCAGAGAATTCAAGTGTATTTGGTAGAGAATTCAAGTGGCAGCACTGGCCGCTAAATATATGATTGACTGGGGTGTGAAGTTGTCAAATGGGAATGAATCAGGGAGTGCCAACTTTCTACAGGGTTTTATTTTGGAGTTACTAGAACTAATAGAGCTGCGGAGGGACTTTTCGATAGCACTGTATATATATATATATATATATATATATATATATATATATATATATATGTATATGTTGGTGACAAGGCACATCCTTTTCTTACTCGTTTCTGTTTATGTAATGGTGGCAAATAGACCCGGATTAAATCCTTGTGTGGTGCGAGTCTTTAAGGGTGAAACCTTAACTTTTGCAGTCCATAATCTATTGATCTCTCGACGAAGCTAATTTGTCTCCGGAAACTAGATACATCGACGCTAATGATCACATGTCCTCCGGTAATATTTCATCGTTGTTCCTGCAATAACTCCTATGTGCAAAATATACAATTTTTCAGTAGGAGAAAAAATACATTTATTCATCGCATGGCAGCCGTAGGGTATTGTGAATTCTTACATTTTCGAAAGAAAGAAATATAATTACGTATAAGAGATTTTATTATTTACTGTATCACTAAGTTATTTAATAGAGCAAAAATCTGAAAATCGATAAATATGTCACATAGGAGTTATTGCAGGAACAATGACGATTTTCTAATTATAGTTTCTGCTGTTATGATCTGTTAGACCAAAGTAAAGAGAATATTTTGTTTTCGCGAAGTAGTGTGCAGTCAAAACGCAGTACTTAGTGAATAAATTTGAGTTAGTAAAAAACTTTAAGCATCTAAATTAGAATAAAAAGTAATAATCAAGAGTGGAAAGGTCGTCCAGACTGGATGGAAGAGAAACGGCTGCAAAAAGAACGCTACTTTCAATCTAGGAGGAGGCAGACGCAATGAGCAGAGATCCCTGGTAGAGGTTAAAGGTCAAACGAGTTAGAACAGAACCTCTGGACGAAGTCGTGCTGCAGAAGACTGGAAGAATACTTTATCTTCTTTTTGACTGACACATTATAGGCCTCTGACGTCATGTTCTGTTACTGCAACATGGAAAGTGAAGGAAAAAACTGTGCGAGAAATGAGAAGCTGTGGAAAATAAAACATATAGGCAGGTAAGAGGATTTAGTCTTGTAGTGTTCTTGCGAGAATTAAATGCACTTCTGATGCAATAAAATAGAGACAAAGGAGCATCGCGTATTCCAGTTTTCAATGGACTTATCAATTTATTCATCTGCGTGTGCACGTAAGCTGAAGATTACAGCATCAGTTTCTCACTCTGAAAACTTGAACAAGCGAACTTACAAGATAAAAATTTACATTAAAATTATCTACATAAGAAAACTCAGAAAAAACAAGAAACACATAACCTACACAAGCCTAGCGCAGGGTACAAGAAACAAATTAGTGTCAATGAGGTGACACATACTTTCTCTTTTATAAGAATTACACGTTTTGACTTTTTTGCACTGTTTACTTCTAACAACTTCATCAATGTTTGCCGCAAAGGATGAACAACAGGGTCTTAGAAGATCGAGAAAATGATTGTGCCCTACTCTATTATGATACTGGCTTTTTATATGATTTATTTTCGAAACATCTGTTCAGAGATACTATTGTGTATGTAGAGCCAAATATTGTCATTAAAATTGCAGCAAATTTTCGCAATCTGGAAAATGTTTCGCTGGGAAAAGATTTAAACAAGTCCCAACCTTCTTTCTAATAATATTTAATGGCTATAGAATTCTACAATAGTACATTATGCAGTGAGCCTATAATGGTAGTAATTAAGACGCGAGTATGTTTATGAAACGAGCGCAAGCGAGTTTCATAATTTTCATACGAGCGTCTTAATTATCATTATAGGCAAGTTTCATACGACTTTTTATGCTCGACCATATTTCTAACTTGAAATTATTCATAAGTATTCATGTTATTCTTATCTGACTGGGGAGCGGAACTGACCTTGTGCTATATATCGTAAATTGTGAGATGTGCGCAGACGCGAAAATATTGATTTTTTTCCGAGAAACAAATGTAATTGACCTTGATATAATCTAGAGAGTAAAATAAACATTAATCTTGATATAACCTTGAAATTGATTTAGACATTGAAAAACGAGATGACAAATTGAATTTATTTGAATATTATTTACAATTAACGCTAATTATTATAGTAACAGAACATAATCTTCTGCGACAGTATTGGATTTCCAGCCTCCGTGACGTTTCGCTAGTTGTCTTTCGATTGCATATCCGAGAATAATCGATACTTGCGCTTTCATATTGCTACAATGGTGATTTCTGATTGGTGGAACACCTGAACTTTAATGAATAGGTGTACTTTAATGAGGTCCATTAAAGGGCTGCTACCAGGTGTATAATTACTACATTTCGGCATGGTCGAGCATAAAGTAACTAGTTCCATTTGCAGATCATGCGGAGCATCTTTGCGAGAAAAATTAAACGGTTTGTTAAAAATACTCATTGTTTTCAAGTCTCGAAATTTGGACTCGAAAGTGTCATATAGTTTCTTCATAATTTTTTACATGTTTTTCTAACAGAGCGACTTTTACGGTAAAAATTGATTACAATCAGCCATTACTGAGTGAGTGATCGAAGAGGGATGGAATGGAATTTAAGTGAGGGGGGGCACGGATGGTCCAGCACTGCGACCTGTTGAGATCTATTGTGCTAACGCTCGATATGGAATGAGTTGTATGCCATAGGTCCCCTATGCGTACCAACCCAACCACATGACTCCCTAACGACCGGTCCCTACAGCTAACAGAAATCCATATACCATTCCTGCTTCGGCAACTTCCCCCAAGGCCCCCCTGTCGGTCCGAGGCGAAACTCCTCCCCCGAGTAGGTCCACCTCGGGTGCCATTGCAGAAGCCATCCAACGTCGTTTAGCTACATTCCACGGAGGCCGGTCGAGAGAGCCAGTAGTTCCGGGAGGCCGCCTGTAGTGATCTGAAAAACCAGAAATGGGATGAAAGGAAGTGGCGAAGATAAGTGGGGTTCCAATCGCCTGATAAAGTTACCTGATATTCATCCATAGGAGTGAGGGAAAAACCCAGAAAAAACTTCACCCAGGCAACTCGTCCCGACAAGGAATCGAACCCGGGGCGATCGAAGGAGAAGTGGTTCATACACTGTCATGCCTCCAAACTAAGAAGGTGGAGTAAAGCGACGCTGTGACGTCATTTGGTCTTAAGAGAAGAGATTGGGCTTCGCTGTTATTGTATCATAATTCCTTTACTTTTATTCCTTTATAGATATTATATGAAACCATTAGTGTTTCCCTATCAACTGTCACTTTTTACTTGTCCCACATCTCAAAGCTAGTACCGTAGAAGTGGGTAAAGTCTATCAGTAGGTGTAAAATCGATCATTTGCGATTTTTATTGAAAATTATATATTTTCTCAGTTACTTGTTAAAATTTTGTTATGCTGACTTCATTGCCTTACATTGTAAATGTAAGCGAGAGGGACAACAAAAAGCCTGCGAATGCCAACAATGGGAACACTGTGTAATTACCGTTGAAGTGAAAATTGCTATTTTCAACTTTTTCTCTTAAATGAAAACAAAGTCTTACAAACTCTAAATTATAGTCAGCAGTGAAAGGAGACAGGAAGTATACGTAAGTACTTTTCGTTGAGATTGTATCCTGAAATAATAGTTTTGCAGTTCGTAAATATTAGTATTGAAACTTATTATTTTAAGAAAACTTCTTCCTTTGTAGAGTTAAGTCGATCATGCCATCGATCTACTCGAAACAGATAGGACCAGCAGGAAGAAATTGTTCACCGAAATACCTACAACTAACACTTATAAACAGAAAAGTGTCATAGTATAGCTTATATTGATGGGATAGTGAGGAAAGAGGAAGACGAAATTATGGTGAAGCACTGCCAAAGGAACATATTTTGTATACCCCTCTGTACCTGACTATGAGAACAACGTAGTTTCTAAAGTGACATGAGGAAGGGAAGATTTCAAATAACATCTGATATAAACCTAAGCAATGTTGAATTGCATTTTAGATTATAATTGAAGGGTGGTATTTCAATGTAAATTTTGAATTCCTAAATCTTTGTTTGTTGGTATGTGAAGTATTAAAATATGTTTTTATGTTTTATAAGTTGACAATCATAGTCACGATTGTACAGAGGAGATCTATAGGCCTAATTGCATCGAATAGTATGATCACAGTAACAAAAGATACACTATATAATGCTATAGGCATATTGAAGATTATTATTGTTTTTACACCCCTTATAACAAATAAAATATATGTAATACACTTAATTTGTTTTTTAAAAACATAAACAGTGATCGACTTTACTCCGCAAAATTTTAAAATCGATCTTAAACTATAAATTCAATGGTGATCGACTTTACCCTATTTAAGCAGGTAACTTCGATCACAAGTCAAATAAAAAAAACAGTTTTTTATAGATTGTAATTCAATTCTTGTAACGTGTCTTCATAAGTGAAGGATATGACGACAAAATGCTATTTTCTGAGGAACTTCGCTCCATTGCATAACCTCAATATCATTAAAAAATTGCAAAATTTTGATCGACTTTACCCTCTGCTACGGTACCAATATAAAGTCTGTGGACTGGAATAAATAAAATGAAATGAATATCACACGAGTTATGATTTTCTCCAGATATAAGTACTCGCAAACAAAGTTTCACTTAATTTGCAAATCGAGCTTTCAGGTATAACTCCCTGTAAAGTTGATTTGAATAATTTCGAGGGAAAAATTGTTCGATACCCGACCCCGGAACAATTTTTCCCTCGAAATTATTCAAATTTTTCACTTAATTGTTCAGTAAAATCAAAACTTTTCGGGCATTACCTATATTTTTTTCCTTCTAGTACTGACATGAGAATTTCTCTGTTTACTCTGTAGGAAAATTTTCAGATCTATAACAAAATATACACCTTTTTGCTCCTTAGTAGCAGTTTGTAGTACATGAATTTTTCGAAGGTGACATTAGGCTTGAATAAAAAATGTTGAGGATTTTAAATTCCTACGCGTTTCTCTTCTGAATTACGATATGAGAGAAGCTGTCAGTCGTTTCACTTCAAATATTTTGAGAACAGTAGGCAATTGGAAGAGAAATAACGTTTTTACAGTCGTTTTGTGATTTCTGACACATACTGTAGCAATGTCGGCAATGAAACCGCGCTTGTACGTGCTACTGAAGATAGGCATCATCTCGGCCGGACCAATGCTTCCCCATGTAAACATCCGACTATTATATGGCGAGACTTGAATACAAGACGGGGAACAAAACATCTAACACAACCCGTCAAATTCCTCGGAAGCTTTCCAAAAATTCTACTTGTTGACACGTGAGATAAATTTGTCGGCATCTACCATTCCCCAATATGATAATAAATCTCTAGGGAGAAAAAAATATATTCCAACTTGCTTCACAACCCTCTTTTCTTTAGATATTTTTTCCTCCCTTTCTACAGAAACCAAATTTGGTAAGGAGATTGTCCCAGTGGTCTTAAAAAGGAAGTCGCTGCCAACTGCTGTCAGCAGTTTGTATGCAGTCCAGTTTGAAAACAATGGAGCGACGCGCATTAGAATAGGTACCAGACGCGTGAGTGGGATTTGACAGCAGTCGCAGACTAACAGCCGTAATGGAACACCTCCCGCGGCTTGGTTTACAACCCGTGGGCCGCACACAGCATGCTGACCCATGCGTGATAGATGTTACACTTGCCTGATTTATAGGTCTAACTTTGAAGGTATCCAATCGACGGACCACAGGTCGCGTAAGGCTAAGAAGACAATGGTTGACTGACATCTTGAAGTGATTAGCATCATTGTTAGATATACAGGGTGATTCACGAGAATTTACCGTCGCTTACGGAGATTATTTCCGAAGACATTTTTTTTTTATTTTAGTAGGTTATTTTACGACGCTTTATCAACATCTTAGGTCAGTGATGTCAAAGCAAGCGCATTTTTCTGACTTTGACGTCGTGCGCGGGCATCAAGCTCTAAGTATGGAAAGAGGAAGGATTGTGTCTATGAATAAGCAACCTGTTGGATTAAGAAAACAATGGTGCACAAACTTCAAACGGAACGTGAAATTTTATGTCGTTATTTTTATATGGCTTCTTTCTGTTTGATATTATCTATATTGTTTGTAAAACAAAAGTACTAATACCAATTTCCTAATATTGTAGTTGTGTTTTAAATGTCAATAAAATAATAAAGAGTTAAGGAATATTCACATAAATTCCATAGTAGTACAACTATACTGTACTAAATGGATGAAACATATCATTCATAAAGAAAGTGATATCCCAAAATAAAGAGATTGAGTATGACATGATAAGTTGGAATTGATATTGATGGTCCTTTAGCCTTATAAAAGTAATCAATAAACTAATCAAAACAATCTTACAGTACAAAGCAAAGTTACCTAGGTACTGTATATGTTTTAAGTGTAACTAATATTACATAACAAAACTCCTATCGCATTATATTTTACATCACATGGGCACATATCTTTTGCTTATGATGTAACAGCAGTTAATACTTTGTTAATTCATTTCCTTACAAATAATTTCCATGCGAATATTTTCAAAATTCTCAATACACTATCTTCAGTAATACGTATTTACAGTATATTAG
Organism: Periplaneta americana; assembly: GCA_025594305.2. NCBI lineage: Eukaryota > Metazoa > Arthropoda > Insecta > Blattodea > Blattidae > Periplaneta > Periplaneta americana. The sequence goes on along the minus strand of JAJSOF020000035.1, from coordinate 48,119,447 downwards.
ATTTACGAAAACATTCTGTAAGGCTACTAAATAAATTGGCCTATATCTGAATATTTTACTTTTCTATAAAAAAAAGTTGAGAAAATATTTCTTGTCAATAAAAAAAATCAAACTTTTGAAAAATGGGCATTAAAATTAGAACTTACATTCTTATAATGCACTTATACTTCTCAGACAAATCTAAAAATTAACATGGATACAGTTTTAATAAGTTCTCTTCCCTTTATCCATTGAATCAGTGCTGGCCATCCCTGAATATAGCTCGTCCAAGCGGCATATACTACTTCTTTCGTCTGTCTCTTTCTTTTCCGCTGTAAAGCGCTCAGGCTTTTCTGAGCTCTAAAGCGCTCGCTTGCTCCTATGGGCATCAATTGACATGACTGTATTAGGTGATTTAGCATCTGAATGAGATGAAGGTGATAATGCCGGTGAAATGAGTCCGTGGTCCAGCACCGAAAGTTACCCAGCATTTGCTCATATTGGGTAGAGGGAAAACCCCGGAAAAACCTCAACCAGGTAACTTGCCCCTACCGGGAATCGAACCCGGGCCACCTGGTCCGAAGACATTCTAAGCAAACATGTCATATAAACATCTGTCCTAATCTCAATATTTTCAGAGCTACGATAATTTGAAATTGTTTGTAAAATACCATTAATATTGAGTTTTAAGGGTAAAAGAATATTAAAAAGAACTGATCCAAACTTTAGTGATGCCCCATTTCGATTATTGCGATTCTCTATTCACGAATCTAAATGCTGATCTTGCTCACAGACTACAAAATGTCTACGTTCGTTTTGTTTGTAACATTAGAAAATTCGATCATGTAACACCGTCACTAGAATTCTTGTCTTGGAATCCACTTAAAGAAAGAAGATACTTAAACTCCCTCTTATTACTATTTAAAATCATCCACACCTCCACACCCTCTTACCTAGCATCTCCTTTGTTTACCATTCACTACCTCGAACCCGGAACATGTGCCTTTTCTGTATTTCTCTACACAGACATCCTTCTACTCACCATCTTTCAGAATATCGATTCCACGCGTCAGGAATTCTCTCCCTGACCATGTCAGAGACTGTCGGACAATATCAAAATTCAAATTTAAATTAAAAATTCACATGCTAGTTCATGAAATTGCTTGTTTACGCCTGTCAGGTTGCGCAACTTCGGCTTAATCCATAACATATAATAAATATTGTAACTAATAAATATTGTAACTATGCCGTTGTAAAATTGACAATTACAGAGGTGTGAAAATTATTAGAATAATCTTAATTTTAAAGTTTTTTTTAATAGTCCCTTCACAAATATTCATTGAATTGATGAATATTGGTATATAATATTACTATATTGATGTAGGATATATTTACTACTAACAATGCCGGAAAGCATTGTTGTACATTGGTATTTTTCTTATTTTACAATTGTTATGGGGATTCAGAAATTATTATATTATGTTGGAGGAATTGGAAACATAAAAAATTAAGAAATGCTTTAAACAAATTGTTCATTGCGTTTACATTGTTGTGAAGGTTCAAATGAACGTATACATCTGTTTTGTGCATATAATTTTTTATGTTTCCAATTCCGCCAACATAATATAATAATTTCTGAATTCCCATAACAATTGTAAAATAAGAAAAATACCAATGTATAACAATGCTTTCCGGCATTGTTAGTAGTAAATATATCCTACATCAGTATAGTAATATATACCAATATCCATCAATTCAATTAATATTTGTGAAGGAACTATTAAAAAACCTTTAAAATTAAGATTATTCTAATAATTTTCACACCTCTGTAATATGTAATGCAGTTATTATTATTATTATTATTATTATTATTATTATTATTATTATTATTATTATTATCATTAGTTATCACTATCATCATTGCTATCACTGTTTTCGTTTCTTTTTTTTTCTTGTATTAGCTCGATGAGAGCTCTGTAGTGTTCTTTTGTCCCTCTATAGGGCTTTAATTTAATTTGTATTATTTTCATCAGTGTTTGTATTTTTTTTTGTGTTTATATGTGTATCTTGTAGGATGGAAGAGAAGGTCTTATGGCCTTAATCTTGTCAAATTAAATAAATGAATGAATGAACGAATGAACAAATGAACAAATAAATAAATAATATTAAGAAGATAAAGAATGAACTATTCAGGAGTATAAGTTCTTTAATTAGCTAGTATTCTGAAGCTGAAAATATGTTGTGGATTCCATAGATGCTTCGTACAGATTTTTTTTTTTCAATTTTTAACTAGAAAATTACATTTTCTGACGCATTTATCACAAAAATTGTTACAAATCATGCCGTTATTGTAAATTCTTCAAGACTGTATACATTAGGATACATAATTAAACTGTAATGAATCAAGTTCCTAAAGTCGTATGATTGGTAACAATTTTTGTGATAAGTGCGTAAGAATGATGTAATTTTTAGTTAAAAATTGGAAAAAAAATCTGTACAAAGTATTTAACTACTTACTTTTAGCTTCAGAACACTAGGCAATTAAATAAATGATACTTTTGAATAGTTCATTTTCTATTTGTAATATTCTTTTACCCTTAGAACTAAAGAAATAAGGTATTTTACGAACAACTTCAAATTAGTGTAACTTTGAAAATATTGAGATTAGGACAAATGTTTGTATAACATTTTTTGCTCAGAATGTCTTCGGAAATAAGCTCCGTAAGTGACAGTAAATCCTCGTTAATCAACCTGTATAATCGGTTTGTTGACTGAGGATTTAATTCGGCATCTCCAAGGCAGCGGTGAAATAGAGAGACAATGAATTTATTTGTTTATTTATTTATTTGCTTATTTACTTATTCGTCTTGTACAGTTATGACAATCAGGCTTTCCCTTCCACTTAACCGGAACCAACTACTACAGGCAATATAAAATAAACTAATATAGATACAGTAATAGTTATTTTTGCACAATAGTGTGTTTTTTCGTCGTTACAGCAAACGGCCGCCACTATTGAAAGTTGATTATACTGAATTCAGAGTTGCCAACCTAGATAAGTATATTGAAATATTACAAATAATTGCTCTAGGGTTGTAATTGTAACTACTCCTGCCATCTACCGACACCTATGACGAACTTCTTGCTGAGAATCAGCTGTTCATAGTCTAAAGTACGTAGGTACTCCATGTTAAGATTTTTTAAATATTATTTTCAGAATATACATCGTGCAAAAAATACTGTACAATACATGTTTGTAAAGTGCACTACAAAATCGGCGGAAACTGAAAAACTCGCTCTGCTCGTTTTTCAAACTTTTCCTAGGTTTTGTAAAAAGTACTTCCCAATTTTGTATCGTAATTTACTACTACGATACTAATGTCGTAACGTTTCATTTTACAATGCAAGATTGGAAATATGTAAAACGAGGCCTGCGGTAACCAGTCGAGTATTGTGATATGAAGTTACGACGTATGTATCGTATAAAGTTTTATCCGCTTTTTTTTAAAGTAATGTAAAATTATTGAATATTATCTAAATGTAAAATTTTTATGGCCTGCTATGTACATTTGCTTTATAGCTGATAGATTCATGTAGAGGGCCTTGTACAGATCTCGTATTTTACCTCTGCCTCTGTGCAACGTCACATTTGCGGTGGGGAAGTGAGGAGAGGGGAAAAAAGCTGTACTGCTTTTCAATAAGCTGACGCCCACGTTGTAAGATAAGCCATTTGAAATTTAACGGCCACTGATCGGCAGAGATATAATCCGAGATCTGTACGAGAAATATTTGAAGAATGTCATTATTGTCGCTATTGTTACCGTGAATATCTTACTATTGCATTATTGAAAAGTAACGATAAAAATTGTCGACATCACTGACTCTGGTCGACATCAGATGTGATGTACCTGATGCCCAGTGTAAAATAAAATGCAGAAAAAGAAAGCTGCAACCTTCTGAACAGTAAAGAATTAACCTTATTGTCATTATATAAAGCAGTATTTTGAATAGATGTAAATTCGAAAATTTCTCAAAAACCGTAACCAACAACTGGTTTTTATTGTCATATTCGTATTTAGGAGGGTCAAATTATATAGAAAACATGTATCACATGGCCAGCGCAAAAAAAAAAAAGTTAAAATTTTTACGCAGTGGAACTTAACCCGTCAACCTAATAATAAAAAAAGTCCTTGGTTATAGAAAATCGAATTGAATCGGTCATTGCAGAAAGGGGATAAGTAATGAAAAACACGAAAATGAGTTAAGAGTGCCATTGCTTTCTCCAGACCTAGACACACATTTCCATACAGAAATGGGACAAATTTGCTCATTCTCAACGCAAAGCAGAGTAACATAAGCAGCGCAGTCATTGCAGAAAGGGGACAAGTCAGCGACTTACCTTCTTTCTGCACTGACTGACGGCGTGACGCAACTGAGTGCCGCGGATCTAATAAATTACGCGCCCATCAGCTGATAAGGAAAATGACAGATAAGCTAGAAGTAGTAAGTGACCCAGGGGAAGAAATCTGTGTTATTAGTGGTAAACGTAAACGCAATGAAATTAACTACCGCAGAGATGTAAATAAGAAAAATAAACTGAAGGCTTTGGAACGTCAATTCCATTGGGAAGTCTGTAGCAGCCCGTACGACAGGAGAACAATGTGGGTAAGAAACTACTCTTTGTTTGTTTAGACGCAACTTTGGGTCATCAATTTTCAACATTCACAATTTCAAAGACCATACGGTGCACTTCTATTCCTATCATGAAGGTATAGGCCACAAATCTCCAAATGAAGTGTGTTCCTTACGAACTACATTGAAAATAATGTCCCTTCTTCAGTCTAGGAATTGTATCTTTTCTCTGATAACTATGAAGGGCAAAATAAAAACCATACATTAATTCGATTGTTGCTTGCACTGACCAAATGGGGATATTTAACAAAATCATCCATTATTTTCCACAACGAGGCCATTCATTTCTTCCCTGTGACTGTAACTGTGGTGTAGTGAAGCGCAAACTAAGAAAGACAGACAGGGTATATGCGGCAGACCAATACAATACCTTGATCCACCAGGCAAACACAAACAACAGATTTTCTGTAGAATCAGTTACTACTGATGATATTTTGTATTTTAAATACTGGTGGCCAGAGTATTACAAGAAAACCACCTGCTCATTAGAAACACTGAGGAAGAAAGGGAAAGATAAGAATATGTTTTCTTCAGCACAATTCAGTGAATTTGTTTACTCTAAAGATGATCCAGGATGTGTGACTACCAGTTTGTTCATTGGTAGTGAAGTGAGGATACAGATTCTGTATGAAAAACCAGGTTCTGGACTCTCAGTAATGGCTACACAAAAGCATACAAATGGAAAATTCCCATTAATACGAAAAAAACTTGGAGACGTATCGAATGTGAGGCAATACATTCCATTGGAACACACTTTCTTTTACGAAGATGTGACAAGGAATCTACAAATTACGTGGCTTCCAACGTCTAACAACGCACTCTATAACAGTTGAAACAAATGATTTTGTGTAGTACTTTAGTGTACATATTTTGCTCTCCTATATGCAGTTTTTGAGTATTAGTTTAAAAGTAGAGTTTTGATTTAAAACTGTGGTATAAAATCACATATTGGTACATTTCTGTAGTAGGAATAATGATTAAAATGCAAAAATAATTATGTAAATGATGACAGTAATGTAGTAATTACACACAAAAACATCTTTATCATTGAAATTATTAACATTTAGTTTGTTTTCAAATATTACATTAGCCCAAAATTGTAAATTATATTTCTTTTTCTTTTATATTTAACAATTCCTTGCAGAAAGGGGATAAGTCATGGTTCGATTAAACAACTTTAAACAAAAGTGTTTGAGATGTCAGATGTCTAACATCATGTATTATACTGGGACATCATTTTATTTTTACTTCAATTTTTATTGTACCTGCGTTTCTAAATGTACTTGACTCCCACCCCTTTCACTAATGTCCTTGCTAACGTCAATCACACAAACTTACGGCCGCTGTTGCTAGCAGTGAAATAAATAGTACAGAGTACAGTGTGTTTCAGAAATATGTTGCGTTTTGTATAGAAGAAAGAGCTTATATTATTGAAGTTTATTTTCACACAGGTATGGTGTGTAGCAAAACTGAATTTATATGTGTGGACTGAGCACAAGTGAAGATTAGAGTTACCGAAAGTACGGTACCCTATAATATGGTACGGTACTTAACAGCATTATTTAAACAAGAGTTTTGTTTTACTACTTGTAGGTATGAAGGACGATGATGGAAACTGGAATTACAATATAACCGAATGTGAACAACAGTTTTTCTTTCTTTTTCTTTTCTTTCTTTCTTTTTTCTTCTTTTTTTCTTTTTTTTTTCTTTTTTTTTTTTTACAATTTCCTGATTATATCATTACGCAATATTTTCGTAGAAATGTCACTAATATGGTAGATAAATTTAGAGAAACAGAGTGTACAGAAAGGAAGAAAAGTGTAAGATGGCCAACAAAGGTGATAGAAGATGCTGTAGAAGATGCTAGAGAAAGGATGCAGCGAGGTCCTAATAAGTCGGTCAAGAAGTTAGCTCTAGAAATTGGGGTTTCTTACGGAAGTGCTCACAAAATTCTCAGGAATAAATTAGGTTAGTAATATGCTGAATAAAGTAGGCATTACATAATGCATATAACCGCCTGAAGACTTGAGTTTGTGAAAAAATTGTTACTATTCTACTGTTTTTTGATAAAATACTGTAAAGTAATGACCAAACTGAAAATCGTAATACTATTTTTCCCTGTAACATAAATGGATGCACCACTTTTCTCTCCTCCTATAGCTAGTAAAATGATTTGTTTACATATTGCACTAGCAACTCCAAACTCCTGTAATGGAAAGGGGATAACAGTGTTTCCGAGTATAGGCAGGTTAATGTTAAAAATGTTAGAAAAAATAAAGTGATGTCCCTGTGCTTCACTATTCATAAACAGAGTAAGAAAAAAGATTTATAATGATTACTCCAGTATTGGAAGAAGAAAACAGTTTTTATTGATTATCTCAAAAGTACGATTTTATGACTTATCACCTTTCTGCAATGACCGATTCAATTACTCGAAGTAAACTAACGCAAACGGCTCTTTGTTGATTGATGAAGTTGCCTGAATGAGCGAGGTACGCTGGGTCGCTGACATGCAAAGGTTTCTTAAGAAATGTTGGGATGCGACGTGAAAAATGTGAATTGTGAATGACAAGTAAACTGTTGAAGTAGGCAGGTGTTGACCCAATGGAATCTGCCTGTCCTTTAAGAGGCGGAGAAGGACGCTGTCACTACGCTTCACCTCCTCACAGCCCACTACACCACTCAGCTCGTAATAAACCCGCTTCTAGCCTGGTTTCGTCGGTATGGCTTTTCTTTTTTGTTCCACGCTAATAAATTATTCGAGTGTTTGAAGGAAATACACCTGTGAGAGGTAGGAGTAGTGAGAGGTGGCCGCCCCGATCCGACCCACACTGATTCATTCACTCATCCGGTCCTGGTCAGCTCTGCGAACCAAAGGCGGGCTTGCACTCAGACGCTGTGAACGAATGACGACTGTTCGGAGCGAATCGAATCACCAGGGAATGAACGGAGAAAATTGCTATTACTATTGAGAGAGAGTGAGAGGGAATAATAATAATAATAATAATAATAATAATAATAATAATAATATTGTAGTGTAGGCTTTCACGGCCGGAGTCTATAGATCTAGATTCATTTTCCGGGCTGAGAGGCCGTGGTCTGTAATAATCAGACCCCGGAGAAAGTATTGCTTACAGGGAAACGCGCGATTTAGTATAGCTAATGTTTATGAACCGAGGACTCTTGCACGCATCACTATGCAGGTAGGAGTAGTGCCGGCGTAGCTTAGTACAACGCAGTCAAAAGCAATCGACACGGGTATTCTCAACATATTCCGACCCCACTATAGCCAATTGGCTTGTCGTCAGCACGACATCTCATCCTGCTCTAGGTTTTTCCGTGGTTTCCCTTGAGCAAGAAGACAAATGTCGGGATGAGGCCTAAAAGAAATGCGCCACGGACCACTTCCCTTCCCCCACTCTTTCTCTTCTACTATCACAAAGAACTTGCTAATTTCTTAGATAACAACCCTGTATTATGATAATAGGGGAAAATAAATATATTGTAAGTTCACAGGGCTAACGGCTTCGAAGCTGGGTACCTGGTTCTAATGTGCACTGGTAGCAATCTAAAACATGGTGGCATGAGATATATGGAGTAAGAGGGATGAAGTTAAAGGAAAATGGAGAAAGTTACACAACGCAGAACTGCACGCATTGTATTCTTCACCTGACATAATGAGGAACATTACATTCAAACGTTTGAGATGGGCAGGGCATGTAGCACGTATGGACGAATCCAGAAATGCATATAGAGTGTTAGTTGGGAGACCGGAAGGAAAAAGATCTTTGGGGAGGCCGAGACGTAGATGGGAAGATAATATTAAAATGGATTTGAGGGAGGTGGGATATGATGATAGAGACTGGATTAATCGTGCACAGGATAGGGACCAATGGCAGGGTTATGTGAGGGCGGCAATGAACCTCCGGGTTCCTTAAAAGCCAGTAAGTAAGTATTATTATTATTGTTATTTTTATTATTATTATTTATTATTATTTTTTTTTATTATTAGTAACACGCTGTACATTAGCCTTGTCAATTAACTAGGATTCAATTATTGTACTTAATCACTCATTTTAAGTTTAGAAATACCTCGTCTTTGGAATTCCTTATCTAATGACGTCAGGGACTGCCTGACTTTATCACAATTGAAATTAAATTGGAAAATTTTGTATTATTTAATGGTTTTTAGGTATTGCTAGAAGTGTTGATTTGTGTTTTTCTTTACTCTAGATTAAAATGTCAAGTTTCTTTTTATGTTCGTTAATTAATTAGGATACAATTAATTATGATACTTAATGACTAATTTAAAGTTTGTGTGACTGCAGCATATGTATATTTTTGTGTGGCTTTACTTTGTTTATAGTGTGATTTTTCTTTTTATTTTTACTATTGTATTTGTATTTGTAGTGGTGTGGAAGAGAAGGCTTGATGCCTTAACTAGTTACTTACTTACGTACTTACTTACAAATGGCTTTTAAGGAACCCGCAGATTCATTGCCGCCCTCACATAAGCCCGCCATCTGTCCCTATCCTGTACAATATTAATCCAGTCTCTATCATCATATGCTACCTCCCTCAAATACATTTTAATATTATCCTTCCATCTGCGTCTCGGCCTCCCCAAAGGTCTTTTTCCCTCCGGCCTCCCAACTAACACTATATGCATTTTTGATTCGCCCATACATGCTACATGCCTTCCCCATCTGAAACGTCTGGATTTAATGTTCCTAATTATGTCAGATGAAGAATACAATGCATACAGTTCTGCGTTGTGTAAGTTTCTCCATTCTCTTGTAACTTCATCCCTCTTACCCTCAAATATTTTCCTCAGAACCTTATTCTCAAAAACCCTTAATCTCTGTTCCTCTCTCAAAGTGAGAGTCGAAGTTTCACGACCATACAGAACAACCGGTAATATAACTGTTTTATAAATTATAACTTTCAGACTTTTTCTCAACCGAATAATAACAGACTTTTCCCATATTTATTCTGTGTTTAATTTCCTCCCAAGTGTTATTCATATTTGTTTCTGTTGCTCCAAAATTAATCATTCATTTAAAGTTTGTGTGACTGCAACCTATGTATAGGTCTCGCAAATACGGAATACCGACGGAAGGAATGCGAATCAAACACTGCGATAAGGAAGAGCGGGCGACAGGAAAGGTCACGAGATAACTTGAATGATATTCAAGAGTACAGTCGGAAGAGAAATGACATCGATGGAATCAGTCTTGCGTTGTGATAGTTACATTACGACTTTAGTTTGTTCCATTGCATGTGAATACGTGTCTTGTATCGCACGGTATTATTATTTCATTCGTAAACATATGTTGCGCGTTTAATCAGCTTCGAATTTTTCTCTTGCTACTTTCTTTATTTCCACAGCGATGTCCTCATTTGTTCATCTTGTTGGAAGAGACAGTATTTCCATCGGCTCGCACCTCTCCCCCTTCGGCGTGCCTACATACACACATCAAAACAGACAGCAACGCCACCATTGGTTTTCTGTAATCGTTTCTTGCGTGAGCTATATATTCTTTTGTGGCTTTACTTTGTTTATAGTGTGATTTTTCCTTTTATTTCTGTTATTGTATTTGTATTTCTGGTGGTGTGGAAGAGAAGGCCTGATGGCGTTAACTACACTAAAATAAATAAATAAATAAATAAATAAATAAATAAATAAATAAATAAATAAATAAATAAATAAATGTAGTAACTGTTCCATTCGTTGAGGACATGCAGCAAAATAGTATATTATAATATTTTGAGACATGGAGTACAAACGCTGAAGTTTATTAATTTCCAGAGACAGACAGAAGCAAATTGATCACATGCGCAGAAACGTACTGATCAGGCTGACTTCGTTCCTAATCTCCAATATAATTTCGTATTTCCTTATGAAGTGGCGCAGACTATACTTCAAGGACTGCCACGTATTTGAATAATAAATACAGTATAAGAAAAATTCCTTGGCTTGTTTCATAATATATAAGCTTTAAATATAATTCGCTATTTCATAATGAATTATTCTACGTTCAAGGTAAGGTCCGTTGAAGAGTACTTGACTCCATTTTACCCTCCTAAGTAAGAGAAACAAATAAGAGTTTCAAATACGGGAGCTGTATGAATTACTGGTTGCAATCACGCTCCCAGCTGAGCGTTAAATCACTCATTATTATTGTTGTAGTAATGAATAGAACTTGTCTGCTCGGGAGCGGAGCGGGGCCATGCATCAACCGAGTCGCGGTCACGCAACGCGAGCACGAGCAACAACGGAGTAAGAGGCAGTAAATAGCTTGGGATATTTGAGCAGCCAGGGATTTCTTTCTCAAAATTGTAAGCAATAATTTTGTTTCAAGGCTTATATCACACATCGGATTTATAAAATAAAACCATCTGCCCTTCAATAAGGGTGACCAGAAGGAACTAGAAAACAAATAGCCAACATATACAGGGTGTTTCCAAGGTGGTGTTACAAACTTTCAGGGATTATGGCAAAGGGCACATGTATCAATTTGAGATCAGGAACCCTGGTCCGGAAATGACTGAGTCGAAAGTTATAAGCAAAAATAGTTGTGTGGAAATGGAATTGTAATTTATCACCACGTGCCCTTCTTCTCTTAACTTTTGGAACTTACTTACTTACTTACTTACTTACTGGCTTTTAAGGAACCCGGAGGTTCATTGCCGCCCTCACATAAGCCCGCCATTGGTCTCTATCCTGAGCAAGATTAATCCATTCTCTATCATAATATCCTACCTCCCTCAAATCCATTTTAATATTATCTTACCATCTACGTCTCTGCCTTCCCAAAAGTCTTTTGCCCTCCACCTCCCAACTAACACTCTATATGCATTTCTGGATTCGCCCATACGTGCTACATGTCCTGCCCATCTCAAAAGTCTGGATTTTATGGTCCTAATTATGTCAGGTGAAGTATACAATGCGTGCAGCTCTGTGTTGTGTAACTGTCTTCATTCTCCTGTAACTTCATCCCACTTAGCCCCAAATATTTTCCTAAGAACCTTATTCTCAAACACCCTTAATCTCTGATCCTCTCTCAAAGTGAGAGTCCAAGTTTCACAACCATACAGAAGAACCGGTAATATAACTGTTTTATAAATTCTAACTTTCAGATTTTTTGACAGAAGACTAGATGAAAAAAGCTTGTCAACCGAATAATAACTTAACTTTTGGAACAGTCGTGGAAAAATGATATGGGCCGGATGTATCCTACGTGGGTACCCGACCCGATACAATCTGTGAGTTTATCTACTGTTCCCATTGGCTCATCCGTATTCGAAAATCATGTCTGCGTATTCCGCTCTCGTGTACTCCTCCATTTCACTAGGACTAATCGACTGGACACTGCAACTTGTACACATACACTGCTGACTACAGACGTGCATATCAGGACCGACCATGTCCGTTACACATTACGCTATCTGCATTGCTTTAGTGTAGTTTCCTGTCCCCACCCCTCAGACAGCGCACTGAATGGAATACTATAAGTAGACAACGTAAACTACGTCAGATGAATGATGAATATAGTATGTGTAAGATGTACAGATAAATACACATAAATAAGGTGTACAGAGGAATAAAATTATTTCATTTCCACACAACTATTTTTTCTTTTAATTTTCGACTCAATCATTTCCGGACCAGGGTTCCTTATCTCAAATTGATGCATGTGCCCCTCCCCATCATCCCTGAAAGTTTGTAACTCTAGCCCAGTAACACTCTGTGTAAAAGTTTACAATGAAAATACTTACAATAAATTTCAAAAGAAAATTAAAGTGAATCATATTACTTGAAATAGAGATGAAATTGCAAAATTTGAATTAAGTCCTTTAGAATTTCTCTAAGGATTTTCTCGACATTGTAAAATGTGAATCCTTTTGATTTTTTAAAAGGTTATAGGTGTATTTAGAGATAGTACCATGAAATCCAAAAAGAAGTCCGTGTACTGATCAACGATCAGCCATGATGTTATACTGCTTGCTAAAATAAGGAATGCAAGGTTCACAGATGATTTTCTTTTCATCATCAGTAAAGTTTTGGCTGTTGTGCATCTCTTTTAAACCTGACAGTCGGGTCTAGTATTGTTTCTGTGTTCTTTTTTCTATCAATGACAACAATATCTGCTCGTCTTGTTGAGTCATCTTCCGAGATACAATGCATTTCTCCTGGACTTCTAATCCTTGTTGTCTTATGATGTCGGCAAGCATTGTCCTTACCCTGTGATGGCGGTTGTTCCGCAGTAACTCAGTCTTTCGGCAGAAACCCAGCACATGTCCTAGTGTTTCAGTCTCGTCACAGTCTGGGTGGCGGCAACAGGTTGTGTTGAATGCTCTACCTGGGACTGACCGTACTGCAGAAAGATTGCATGACATCTTCACCGCATTAATATATTCAAATGGTGACATACCTTTTTTATTGGATATCCAGGGATATGCAACTGTTCTATGTGCCTTAACTGATAGTATTTCTGGATGTTCGATTCCTGGCTAGTATTGAAATGAATTCGTTGGTCACTGGGTATGTGTGATTTTAGTAACTCTATGCCAGGCATGGGCACTGTGTTCCCGCATATCACTGTATACACAATCCCTTCATTTCTCCCTCCACAAATATTCTACCTGTCTGTGTGTGTGCGTACATTAAGCAGAGGTTAAACTCATTGCGTTCTAATCAGGGGTGTGTAAAGTGGCGGAATATGGCGAGTAAATTGTAATTTTTGTTTTAATTTCAAATAAACATGGGAACAAAACTATTTTGTTACTTTGAATAAAGGTAAACTTGAATTTCTCAACTGCTCAGTTAAGATTTTATATAAAACATTATAATATCAGACGGCACTTCAATCTTGAACATAACAAGATTTTGATGAACATGAATCAATTATATTAAGTTACTGTTGAGTCAATACTTATCACTTAAAACAATGAGTTGTATCATTGAGTATAAAATATATTTCATTTTGAATCTTGCGTACATTACTTTTAACACTTGAATATAAGTAATTGATTAACAGATCAATTTCAGTACACACACACTATTTGACTCCACTTTTCAACACCTTTCAACAATCAAACGCACCCACATAACAGGCAGAGAAGTTCGAGATGACGCCGAGATCTAGTACGCTCTGAGGATGGTGTGATGAAGCACCGAAACAGCTGTAAGCCGCACAAACTTACATAATTAACACGAGTGAGTCCGCTAGTTAATCAATTACCTAAAATATATTTATTTTATTTTACGACGAGCGCTTTCGCCTTACGACATCATCAGGTCTCAACTGAATATGACAAAAACACATTATAGAATATCTGGTTGATAACTTACAACTTGCATGAATTGTGCCATTACGACAAAAACTAGAAACTCAGATGAGTTTTTTAGGAGCATGTCAGAGTTGTTAAATGTTATGTTTTATTTAACGACGCTCACAACTGCCGAGATTATATCAGCGTCGCCGGTGTGCCGGAATTTTGTCCCGCAGGAGTTCTTTTACATGCCAGTAAATCTACTGACATGAGCCTGTCGCATTTAAGCACACTTAAATGCCATCGACCTGGCCCGGGATCGAACCCGTAACCTCCGGCATATAAGGCCAGCGTTATACCAAGTGCGCTAACTAGACTGACCATGTCAGAGTGCATATGTGATTTTTAAAGTATTTGTACATCATTGTCTAATACGGAAAAACCAGAATTACAAAATATTATGTACAATGGATATGTCATAATTATAAAACAGAACGCAATTAAAAACAGCTGAACAATTTACATTATGTACGGATACTCGCCGAGTTGACCTTTTACATCTGTATACAAGTAGAGTGTTTAGCGACGATGTTGCCGGACTGCTGCAACTTCAAACTTAATTTTCTAATTAACCGTGCATTTAATCACAAAACGTAATATAGGTTTTCTATTTATTTACGTGTATCCTATCGTATCTTTCAATCTGCAGGATTATTTCACTTCCATTCTGTATATGTAACTTAAATATTTCAATTGACATGCACAAATGTTTAGATATTGTACGAAAATGTCTGAAGATGCCATTGAGGCGAAAACGTTCGCAATAGAAATAACAGAAAAACAAATTATTATATGTTGTAAAATTTGTTTTTTATTTAGTTAGATGAGTAATTTGAATGAAAACTACAAATCAAATTAATTACATTGATATGATGAAAACCACCGAAATCCTTTGATGATCAGTAGACTCTGGGATCTGTACCGGCGCGGAGAGTAGCTAAAAATACACGGAAACACTATGTGCTGTCTGCGTATCGTTTCAAAGGATAGAGGGAATGAAGACTTGATATGAAGTACTCGAATGAATTACCGCAAGTAATGCATGCTGTTAGCCTGGAAACTCGAGTAACAATTTAACAACTTTATTAATGTATTGCAGCAAGTTTTGAATTCTTTTCATATTTTACATTTTATGACATGTATTATGCATTTTAAATACATATTTTATACGGCGTGCAGAAATTAATTTTTACGCGGAACTTCTCAAACATTAACGTAAAGATTTATGATTTCGTTCAAACTTCTCTAAACTTTATGTTTGATTTATTAGAGGAGAAAAATTCGCTCCGACACCGGGGATCGAACCCAGGTCCTGGTTCTAAGTACCAAGCGCTCTAACCACTGAGCTACGCCAAAGTTCAACTCACAGCACCGGATCGAATCTCCTCCTCTAGTGTTTTTCCTTATGTGACCTTACTCTATGTTCGACATATAGGCCAGGCCTAAGTTGACATATATTAAGTCAACTGTCATTATACGAGGAGCGCAATCAATTGAGTGACTTGGTGGTCGGGATTCACAGTATATATATATATATATATTGCATTGTTGGGCGAAGAATCTACTTAAACATTCATTTTTTAGTCCTACAAAATTAATCTGTTATGGTAACAATGATTATTAGAGGAGTAAAATTCGCTCCGGCGCCGGGGATCGAATCCGGGTCCTTGGTTCTACGTACCAAGCGCTCTAACCACTGATCTACGCCGAATCATTGTTACCATAACAGATTAATTCTGTACACTAAAAAATTAATATTTAAGTAGATTCTTCGCCCAACAGTACATATGTATATAGGTACTGTATACTATGGAATCCCGGCCACCAAGTCACTCAACTGAGTGCGCTCCTTGTACCATGACAGTCGACTTAATATAGTTCAACATATATATCGAACATGGAGTAAGGCCACATAAGGAAAAACACTAGAGGAGGGAGATTCGATCTAGTGCTGTGGGTTGAACTTCGGCGTAGCTCAGTGGTTAGAGCGCTTGGTACGTAGAATCAAGGTTCTGGGTTCGATCCCCGGCGCCAGAGCGAATTTTTCTCCCCTAATAATCATTGTTACATAACAGATTAATTCTGTAGGACTAAAAATTAATCTTTAAGTAGTTTATAAATTGTATTCTACTAGCAGAGCTTGCAATTCTGAATCGAATAACAAAATGAAAGTTGTATGATGTACTGTTCTCGAGGCGCTGACCACATCACAGGTGACACCGCTCGAACTGCGCATGTCAGAAACGTCGTCTCTATACTCTGAAGTGCAATGTGATTTATTAGGATATCTCCGTTAGCTCTCTCACAGTAGAAGTTTATAATCTCGTCTAATTCCGTGATACAATCTGAGTTTGGGTCCCTATTGCAGTGCGAGCAAAGACATATTCTACGTAAAAATAACCAGAAGGTTCACTCTGACTGAAAGGAACGTCTTCAACACTGACACTGGGACGCAGAAAGAATCAACATGGCACTTTGCTGGGGGAAAAAAATATCACGTGTAATAGTGTACTACGTGCAAATTCTCTGTATTCCTGTTTTGGCCTATGTGTACGCCAGAGACAACTTTACATGAAATGACTTGTAGCAGGAAATTTTTGTCTTTTGTTTTACGGCCTAGATTTAACATTTCAGCTTTACTCGAAGTTGTGTAGGCGGACATTTGCAATTCAAGATATTGATGTAAAAGAGTTTTCTTCGGCAGTTTCTGAATAATATATCTGCATAGTAGCCTACCTGTTGAGTTGTAAAGCAGCATTGAATAGATGCAGCAAAGCAAAAGAAAACACTCATAGTATGAACTCGGCTTCACTGCAGTTTTGATCATCCCAGGTTCTCGAACCCGGATCTTCGGCCGATAGTCTATGAGGTAGTTTCAAGACAACGACCTAGCAACTATTTCACGAACACGCCAGTGCCAGCAGCCATACAGCATCACTTACTACATTCAGAATTAAGAATAATAATAGTCTCTCCTCCCTGTCGATAAGTCAAAGAGCAGTTTCGTATTTACTTGTTACTAATTATTTACAGATCTTTATTTTGACCAGCTTTATAAATAACTGACTCGCTAGAGAGTCAGCTTTGCAAGACAGAAACTCATGTTCAAGTTTAGTTTGAAATTTGTGAAAGGCAGAAGTACAATTCTGTAATTGTGTGTCATTTTTCTACAAATTTACTTCTTAACAAAATTGGATGACTTCCAGATCTTTCGTGGCTTTTGAATAGCTTATACGTTTAACATTTTATTCAATTCTAAATGTCTATTTTCTTAAATAGAAAACTAATATAAAAATTATTATAATTAACGAAAGTTATTTTATTGAAATTATAATAAACTATTTACATACTATATATCTACTTAAATCGTACAATTTATAAATAAGGATACACGCCTTTTGTGTGAAACTCAGTAAGCAAAAGTTGATCTTCTCATATTGGTGCCTGTTAAATTATTTTAGTTAGATAGAGATGAAATATCTGAGAAGAATGACGCGAAAAACTAGAAGAGACAGGATATGAAATGAGATAATACGAGAAGATGTATGTATTTATTTACATTGCAAGTGGGCAAGCACCCGGTAGCAGTGGTATACACAATAAAATTTACAGTACACAAAACAATTATACAATACACAATACAATTGCTTACACAATACAATAAGAATACACAATACAATTGTACACAATAATTACAATTATTAATAACTAGACGTACCCGTGCGCTCCGCTGCACCTGTTATAAATAAATATAAAGTAATTACATAATTAAAATAGGACATTTGATCCAGGGAACATTCGTGTTTGATAGAGGGATAAATCGTTTAATATGTTACTTAATTTAAATTGTATTTAAATAATTAAAATGCTATCATTTTGATCCAGAGACCACTCATTTGGTGCAATGACAATTCCTTTAACATGTTTCTTAATTTTTATTACATGCATCCATACTTTAATGAAGACTGACATATCATTTAGATTTAATGTGTATACTTCATTTTACTTGCTATATGTTTCATTGATTTATGATAACTTAATTTTAACGCTTGTTTCCTACGTATTCAGTAAATGGCGCTTGGGCCACTATGGTTCTGAACCCTTCAAATAACTTAAATAACTTAAATTATATTATATTATATTATATTATATTATATTATATTATATTATATTATATTATATTATATTATATTATGTATGCAACTTTCGAGGAATATCGCTTTTGTTGACGTCGTACAAAATTTTGTCCAATATTCTTTGAGAAGATTAACTCCGTACGTAGATGAAATTATTGGGGATCATCAGTGCGGTTTTCGGCGTAATAGATCGACTATTGATCAGATTTTTTGTATTCGACAGATAATGGAGAAAAAATGGGAGTATAAGGGTACAGTACATCAGTTATTCATAGATTTCAAAAAGGCATATGACTCGGTTAAGAGGGAAGTATTATATGATATTCTTATTGAATTTGGTATTCCCAAGAAACTAGTTCGATTAATTAAAATGTGTCTCAGTGAAACATACAGCAGAGTCCGTATAGGTCAGTTTCTATCTATGCTTTTCCAATTCACTGCGGGCTAAAGCAGGGAGATACACTATCACCTTTACTTTTAACTTCGCTCTAGAATATGCCATTAGGAAAGTTCAGGATAACAGGCAGGGTTTGGAATTGAACGGGTTACATCAGCTTCTTGTCTATGCAGATGACGTGAATATGTTAGGAGAAAATACACAAACGATTAGGGAAAACATGGAAATTTTACTTGAAGCAAGTAAAGCGATCGGTTTGGAAGTAAATCCCGAAAAGACGAAGTATATGATTATGTCTCGTGATCAGAATATTGTACGAAATGGAAATATAAAAATTGGAGATTTATCCTTCGAAGAGGTGGAAAAATTCAAATATCTTGGAGCAACAGTAACAAATATAAATGACACTCGGGAGGAAATTAAACGCAGAATAAATATGGGAAATGCGTGTTATTATCCGGTTGAGAAGCTCTTATCATCCAGTCTGCTGTCGAAAAATCTGAAAGTTAGAATTTATAGAACAGTTATATTACCGGTTCTTCTGTATGGTTGTGAAACTTGGACTCTCACTCTGAGAGAGGAACATAGGTTAAATGTGTTTGAGAATAAGGTTCTTAGGAAAATATTTGGGGCTAAGCGGGATGAAGTTACAGGAGAATGGAGAAAGTTACACAACACAGAACTGCACGCATTGTATTCTTCACCTAACATAATTAGGAACATTAAATCCAGACGTTTGAGATGGGCAGGGCATGTAGCACGTATGGGCGAATTCAGAAATGCATATAGATTGTTAGTTGGGAGACCGGAGGGAAAAAGACCTTTGGGGAGGCCGAGACGTAGACGGGAGGATAATATTAAAATGGATTTGAGGGAGGTGGGGAGTGATGATAGAGACTGGATTAATCTTGCTCAGGATAGGGACCGATGGCGGGCTTATGTGAGGGCGGCAATGAACCTTCGGGTTCCTTAAAAGCCATTTGTAAGTAAGTAAGTATGTATGTATGTATTTATTCACACTGCAATGGGTATATACCCGGTGGCAGTGGTAACTAATTACACTCAATAAAGACAATAATAAACACAATTAATAAAAAATACAATTAATAATAATAGTGATAATTAATAATAATAATAATAATAATAATAATAATAATAACAACAACAACAGGGAACATCCTAAATTAAATGAAGCACGATCGGTTAAAATAACATTTAAAGTAAATCTAATTTGTACCTTAAACCTATGTTCGAACTAAAATCCACGAGTATGATATGTTCATATCTGCACAAGTACCTTTCAACACTACACTCATTTCGCTGTCAACTCACTCACTGCACTGGAACTGCGACACATTTCACTGATTCTATCCTGATTTCATTAACACTTCAAAAACATTTCACTGTTCAAATACTTTGCACTGCCACTATAAACTATAAAGCTTCACTGACAAGAACACGTTTCACTTACTCAACACACTTCACTGACACAACATAATTCTTCACTGATAGACCACTTCAATAACAAAATATCAATTACACCCTTTAAATACTGTATATAATTATCGTCTATTAGTAAAGTCCTTAAGCCTATTTTTTAAATACATTTTTGGTTGTTGGTAAAGCCTTTAGTAAGTCTGCAGGTAAAGCATTCCAGTATATTATATTATATTATATTATATTATATTATATTATATTATATTATATTATATTATATTATATTATATAAAAAATGTGTTGATAACGGATGTACACCGATAAGTAAGTTTTTAATTTGTTATGGGGGCTCTTGAATCTCAGGAGGAACAAATTTTATTTTACAACAGCGCAACATAATCTGCTTGGCTCATTACTCAATTTTTTTGCATTGCATTTAATGCATATGTATTTTATGTATTTTAACACGATTCAATTGAGCATAGTTAAAATTTGGATTATAAAATAATGGAATACTAAGCTAACATATTATTACTGCATACTAAATCAATACACTCTTGTTTAATTCTCTGAAATAAACATTATTTTAAGAAATACAGGAAACGAATACACAGAATAGCCTATCAAGTTGTTTGTGCATAAGAAGCTATTTTAATCTTACCTGTCCTCAATTCACTCAGAAGTTACTGTAATAACATTATAGCATTATGTCCATATAGAGAAACTACACTTTTCAATGGTGAAATAATAATTAATTACACAAATCGGTTATTTTAGCTTCCGATATTACTTCATACAAACACAGAAACATTCTCTGTAGGCTATGATTCATAGCTTTCGATTGTTGTTGACCAAGGCCCCTTATAGACGAATTCATTTGTTTATTTCATTACACCGCCTTAGATGGCAGTTATTTTAATTTTGAAACTCATTTATCTCATTAAATATCAGTCCTATCAAAATTTTTCAAAGAATAAAACGTATCGAAAATGAGTTTTAAAGTAATTTTTGTCATGTAACATTTTTCACAAAAATCAATAATAAGCGAGATATTTCTATTTATTTAATTCAGACCCCCTTATAACCCCTCTTTTAAATAATGTATTTTGAATGTCATATAGCCTAAAATCTAAGTTACAAAGAACTTAATTTATATTCCAATTTTCATCGAAATCGGTTCAGCCATTATCGCGTGAAAAGGTAACAAACATCCAGACAGACAGACATACAAACAAAAATTTCAAAAAAGCGATTTTCGGTTTCGGGGTGGTTAATTATATATGTTAGGACCAATTATTTTTGAAAAATCGAAAATTACCAGAAAAATTTCGACTACAGATTTATTATTAGTATAGATACATAAAATAATCTAATTAATAGTGAATCTAATTTTACATTACAACCTACATATGTATAGGCCCTACATAAGTTTCACATTGGTACGGATAATAATCTTTCACTTTACTCTCATCTTACTCACTGTACTGGCACTATGACACATTTCACTGACACTTTAGAACACATTTCAGTGACACTATAGAAGAACATTTCAATTACACTATAAATTATCAACAGTAATCTCACTAGACGTTTTGATTTATCTAGAGAAAATCAAAACTCGAGTGGGATTTAATTGACTATTACACGATTAGAAGAAAGTATATAAAGATTAGAAGTAACGAAGTACTCCAATACAATTAAATATTAATTGACTTACGAAAATACAACTGTCTTCAAATGTATTATTGTACCATCTCAACATTACAAATATTACGCTAGATGCATGCTAGATGGCAGTAGTGAGTAATGCCTTCTCGTCGAGAAGTTTTCGATCTATTATACACGATGGCAATGTTACTAGTCAAGAAGGCTTTGTTGATTCAGTTTCATTTTTATTAAAATGCAACATTCCACTTCAATTAGCCGAATCCCAGTAATCAACGTCACTTGACAGATGATTTTCAATAAATCTTAATATTAAACAATCTCTGATACGTGACTATCCATAATATCATATAGCAGAAGCTATAACATAACCCAACTAATAAACTGTACACAAGTTTTAGAAAAGTTTTAATTAACGACGATGACATAAAAAATAAACATGAATAATTTTAAAAGGAATAATTATTGAATGTACAATTTTCAAATTTGAATGTGGTTGGTGGTTCAATTGATGTTATATTGAACGTGTGCGTAATAGAAGTGGAACTCGTTGATTTAGGCCTACATGGTGTATTCAACTTATTCAGAATTTCCGAATGAATAATTTTAAAAGGAATAATTATTGAATGTACAATTTTCAAATTTGAATGTGGTTGGTGGTTCAATTAATGTTATATTGCACGTGTACGTAATAGAAGTGGAAGTCGTTGATTTAGGCCTACATGGTGTATTCAACTTATTCAGGATTTCCGAATGGTGCTCTTCATTTATTTGTAAATCGGATTTCAGAAGATGCATAGGTATGATCAGTGATTTTTATTAATTCTTGTTCTTGAATGCCAATGCGAGTCATATTTGAAACTGCTGTGCATCAACTGAGTGGTTTGTAATTATATATATATATATATATATATTTTTTTGACGTCCAGAACCAGCGCAGTTTCAAATGTTGGCAAACAAAGAAACAAATGCTAGGGACGCGATAAAATTAAACAAATGCTAGGGACGCGATAAAATTGTGCGATAAGCAGCCATGATTGGTTGAAATACGTCCTTTCGTACCGTTTTATTGGTCAAAAGTAGTATGACGTAGTAAGAGTGTAATAGTCACTGTAAAACAAAACAAAAAAAGGCAATTTGTGAAGTGGTAGAGGAGCATCAGTTGAAGTGGTTTGGACTTGTTAATAGAAAGAATGGGAACAGGAAAACAAAGCAAGTGATGGAAATGTGGGTAAAGGGTAAAATAGGAAGAGAGCGGCCGAGAAACACATGGGAGGATAGAATAGAAAAAGTTGGTATGAAGCTTGGAAAAACAAAGATGGAGATGAAGAGAATGAGTCAAGATCGAGAAGAGTGGATGAAATGGACAAAACTAGATGCCCCGACTCTTAGCGGCATAAGGGCTAATGAATAATGATAATAATAATAATAATAATAATAATAATAATAATAATAAATGTACAAGAAAGTAAATTATGGACAGCAATATTTTTCGCAATGTGTTACAAAAAGTGTGAAAGGCATAACAAAAAAAAAAAAAAAATTGACACATTCATGACACTATTTTTGTACAGGTATCAGTGAAAATAATAAATGGGGGTAATACTAATGTTAATTACTGTAGTACTCCACAATTTATAGTAAGGAAATCTGAAGTTTATTAGAGAATTTTACAGAGGATTATATTATGGATATAGGGCATGAGTCAATTTATAGGGCATAAGCCAATAGGCTAATAGAATTTTTCAAAAACCAATATCATATCGCGTAATGGATTCTGAAACATTCTGTATAATACCTTTTCATTCACTCATTCATTGTTCTGCCAAAGGGCAGGTCTTTCACTGCAATCCCAGCTTATTTCAATCTTTCCTATTTTCTGCCTTCCTCTTTGTCTCCTAATATGATCCATGTATTTTAATGTCGTCTATCATCTGATATCTTCTTCTGCCCCGAACTTTTCTCCCGTTCACCATTCCTTTCAGTGTATCATTCAGTAGACAGTTGCTTCTCAGCCTGTGACCCAACCAATTTCTTTTTCTCTTCTTGATCAGCTTCAGCATCATTCTTTCTTCACCCACTCTTTCTAACACAGCTTCATTTCTTTTTCTGTCTGTCCACTTCACACGTTCCATTCTTCTCCATATCCACATTTCAAATGCTACTATTCGCTTCTCTTCACATCGTCGTAATGTCAATGTTTCTTTAAGTTGCCTACAATTTAAATTTTTCCATCCACACTAATATCAGGGCTAGAACTAACATTAGACATTAACTAGAAGTGAAACTACATTAATTGTCTTGTGAACAGCATGACATAAGATCAACATTTAGAACAACATAAAACTTAACACTTTGCAGGAGATAGGCCTATTAACGCATCCTCCTCTGTCGAGAATCGAAGTAGAGACCATTAGTGTCTATTACATGATATAGAGCGAAACATAATAATAATAATAATAATAATAATAATAATAATAATAATAATAATAATAATAATAATAGAGATTGGCAGGGCATGCAGCACTTATGGGCGAGTCCAGAAATGCATATAGAATGTTAGTTGGTGGGCAAAAGGGAAAAAGACCTTTGCGGAGGCCGAGACATAGATGGGAGGATAATATTAAAATGGATTTGAGGAAGGTGGGATATGATGGTAGGGACTGGATTAATCTTGCTCAGGATAGGAACCGATGGCGGGCTTATGTGAGGGCAACAATGAACCTCCGGGTTCTTATAACCCATTTGTAAGTAGGCTTAAATAGCAAAAATACAAACTGAAGAGAGAATTTCAAGATGTCATCGTCAACACCATAATAAAATTTTCCATAGCGGTATTTCGCCAGCATCTTTATGGTGTACACTCAATTTAAATTGGACTAATTCTGCATAAAGGAACCAACCCACAAACAGATTTAATGTCTCAATAATGAAATAATTCCAAGTATCCATATTTTGAACAAAGACACGTCCTATAATACGCTTTTGGTTAAAAGAATAAGTAATCACTATGTATTTACATTTATTTGTGAATTTATTACTCACGTTTAACTTTAAATTGCATTTTTCTCAGTTTAGATATCATGTGGCTTGATTGCTTTCTGCAAATTGTAGTCCAATTGTACTAAGTCTATTTTTTTATGTCTTAATTTCTTCTGTTTTGAACTTGTTTACATAATGACTAGTGGAGTGTGGCATTGTATGGTGGCAGAAACATGGACATTATGACGAAATGAAGAGAAACGAATAGAAGCATTTGAAATGTGGATGTGGAGAAGAATGGAGCGTGTGAAGTGGACAGGCAGAATAAGAAATGAAGTTGTGTCAAAGAGTGCTAAAAAAGAATGATAAATAAATAAAAAATAGACAGACAAATTGCCTACAAGGATGCAATGGAAGGAATGGTGAAAGTAAAGAGTTCGAAGAAGAAAATAAATG
Source organism: Periplaneta americana (assembly GCA_025594305.2). Lineage (NCBI taxonomy): Eukaryota > Metazoa > Arthropoda > Insecta > Blattodea > Blattidae > Periplaneta > Periplaneta americana. Next base: position 48,094,367 of record JAJSOF020000035.1, on the reverse strand, counting down.
ATATACGATATTAAGATATGTGGTAAATAATGCGGAACTAAAGGAAATAAAAAATAGGAAAATTGGAAAATGATTTGATAAAAGACCTGCCCATAAACATTTATGATGAATAATAATAATAATAATAATAATAATAATAATAATAATAAGAATAGAAGAAGAAGAAGAAGAAGAAGAAGAAGAAGAAGAAGGTGTTAGGGCCTACACTTACCGACATTTTAACACTCTCGTGCATTATACATATATACAGTAGTTCGTACTTAAACTTTATTATTTTACAAAGCGATCATGTTTTTTTTTTTTTTTAGTCCCTCGTCTCTCGGGTTTCTGATATAACTGAAATGTCGCATATGTCCTTCTAGCACTCACTATCTGCCACATAATCTGGTATAGATGAATGGAGAGTGAATAAATATCGAGTTCAGACGTGAATCCCGTGCCTTAATTAACAGCTCCTGCGTTTTGTACCTGAGACACGCGACCCGCCTGTTGCACGCGATTCTACCACGAAATAAACAAACGTATCAAGAAAATACATCATGTTAAAGCTCAAGTTGGATGTCTTTCAGAGTTATGTGCCCCATATTTTTATCTCGAATGTAAAGTGCAAGGTAAAGTGTGGAAATTTATTGCAGCGAGGTTATCAATGATGAATGATTTGGCAAGCAACGTGATACTTTTAAAGCCAAGTGCCACTCCTGCTATGTCGCAACAGGTATAGCAGAGCAGAAAACGTGTTATTCAAGAAAGTTAGCCTTTAACTCAGCATGCAAAAATGAATAAAGATAAAATAGCAATGGTACAAGACATTTGATGTTTTATTAGTCGTTAGGGATTATTGTTCTAAAGAAGTTTGTTAGCTGCAACAGTCGGGTGAATCTTACAATTTTGTTCTATCAAAATAATAGATTCATTAAACCGTTAAGAAGAGAAAGCATTAGGTTTATATGATTAAGATGTTATTAATGTTCAAGATGACGATATTATGACGAACATGAAGATAATGACGATGACGATAGTGACGATGGCCGTGATGAAGATGATAGTGGCGATGACTTTGAAAAAAGTGAGTGTTGAAGATTATGGCATGAAGATAGTGACGATGACCGTGATGAAGATGACGAGAATGACTATGATTAGGGTGACCAGACGTCCTCTTTTGTCCGAATATGTCCTCTTTTACGCCTTTGTCCGGGATCTGGGCGGATTTAAAAAAAATCAAGAAATGTCTTCCTTTTCGTAACTTGTATGCTTGATATTTTGAAATTATCTGATTTGACGCCTTTCTCAAGTAATTTGCCTCTAGGTGGCAGCAGGAACGACGGAATACACTCTTTGCGAACCATTATAACTCTTTTTGCTTCCATTTCTTATTGACGTTGCTTTCATACATGTAGCTAACTGTAAAATCATTTTATATTATTAAGTTTTATCATAAGTAGACCTATGCTGTAATAAAATGTATATTGACATAATTTTAAGTATAATATAGGTCTAAGCCTAAATCTAAATAGATATTATCTGTCCTGTTTAATAATTGAATCGGTTATTTCGAAAACGTAACATGTACTGTTCTGCGCAAACTACTTCAGTAGCATTTATTACATTAACCAAACTGAAAATCCATTTCTTATCCATTTCTATGGATGACATATGTGATTTATTTTATGATTTGTAATAACAACATGTTATAGGAAAAAGTAAAGAGCACTCTGGTTAAAAAAGTAACATGCGCGAAAATGTCACATGTTATGTTTTCGAAATAATCGATTCAATTATAGTTCCCTTGACTTTGATATGTACCTAACTGTAAAATCATTATTATTAGTTTAAGTTTTTCATAATTATTTTGTACTAAAATAAATATTAATATACTCAAGCCTGAATCTATACTGTAAATATTTTGTAATAAAATATATATTGACGGAATTTAAACTACATGTATAATAAGCCTAAATCTAAATACATAGGCTATTTTCTGTACTCTTTTTTCGAACATTGTCCTCCTTTTTGAAGCTTTGTATCCTCCTGTTTAAAGCTTTGTGTCCTCTTTTTTTTATCGATGTGAATCTGGTCACTCTAACTATGAAGATGATAGTGACGATGACCGTGATGAAGATGACGAGAATGACTATGAAGATGATAGTGAAGAAGACCGTGATGAAGATGACGAGAATGACTGTGAAGGTGATAATGACAAAATCTTGATGAAGATGACGAGAATGACTTTGAAGATGATAGTGACGATGACCGTGATGAGGATGACGAGAATGACTATGAAGATGAAAGTGACAATGACCGTGATAAATATGATGAGAATGACTTTGAAGATGATAGTGACGATGACCGTGATGAAGGTGACGAGAATGACTTTGAAGATGATAATGACAAAATCGTGATGAAGATGACGAGAATGACTTTGAAGATGATAGTGACGATGACCGTGATGAAGGTGACGAGAATGACTTTGAAGATGACGAGAATGACTTTGAAGATGACGAGAATGACTTTGAAGATGATAGTGACAATGACCGTGAAGAAGATGACGAGAATGACTTTGAAGATGACGAGAATGGTTTTGAAGATGATAGTGACGATGACCGTGATGAAGGTGACGAGAATGACTTTGAAGATAATAGTGACGATGACCGTGATGAAGATGACGAGAATGACTTTGAAGATGATAGTGACGATGGATGACCTAGGAAAAAGTAAGTGTTGAAGATGACGGTAGCTGACGATGAAGATGAATATAGTGACGATGACCGTGATGAAGATGATAGTGACAATGACCGTGATGAAGATGACGAGAATGACTATGAAGATGATAGTGACTATGACCGTGATGAAGATGACGAGAATGACTTTGAAGATAATAGTGACGATGACCGTGATAAAGATGACGAGAATGACTATGAAGAAGATAGTGACGATGACCGTGATGAAGATGACGAGAATGACTTTGAAGATGATAGTGCCGATGACCGTGATGAAGATGACGAGAATGACTTTGAAGATGATAGTGACGATGACCGTGATGAAGATGACGAGGATGACTTTGAAGATAGTGACAATGACCGTGATGAAGATGACGAGAATGACTTTGAAAATAGTGACGATGACCGTGATGAAGATGATGAGAATGGCTTTGAAGATGATAGTGACGATGACCGTGATGAAGATGACGAGAATGACTATGAAGAAGATAATAGTGACGATGACCGTGATGAAGATGACGAGAATGACTATGAAGAAGATAGTGACGATGACCGTGATAAAGAAGACGAGAATGACTTTGAAGATGATAGTGACGATGACCGTGATGAAGATGGCGAGAATGACTTTGAAGATGATAGTGACGATGACCGTGATGACGATGACAATAATGACTATGAAGATGAAAGTGACGATGACCTTGATAAATATGAGAATTTTGAAGACAATGATCAAGAACTATGAAGATGAATGTAGTGATGATGACCGTGATGCAGATGGTAATTTCGATGAACGTGATGAAGATGACGATATCGACTGCGAAGATGAAAATAGTGACGATGACATTGAAGAAGATGAAGATAATGAAGACGAAAACAGTGACGATGGCAGTAATTAAAATGATAGTTTCTATAACCGTGATGAAGATGATAGTTTAGATGACCGTGATAAAGATGATGATAGTGATAAAGATGACGACAGTTACAATCACCTTGAAGATGTCGATAGTGAAGATGAAAATAGTGGCGAACACCGCGATAAAGGTGAAAGTAGTGACGATGACCATGAAGAATGATATTGACGATGAAGTCGGAGTTTGTGATGGTGACCGTGATGAAAATTATATTGACGATGACAGTGTTTAAGTGACAAAGACCTTGAAAAGTTATTAGTTGTGTTTTAGCAACCAGAGAAAGTAATGTAGGCCCTAAAAAAAGAAATAAAGTGTACATAAGGATCTGGCTCATATTTATAGACTACATAATCTATAATTGTCCCTATTTTCAAATCAGGAGATAAAAAATGCATGAACAATTACCGACCAATATCTTTACTCTCATGTATATCTAAACTCTTAGAAAAATGCATAAAAAGTCGTCTATTAAATTATTTGGACAAATACAACGTACTTTCTTCAAATCAATTCGGTTTTATAAATAAACTTGGCACAGTTGACGCTATTTCATGTGTTACAAACAAAATCATATGTGAGTTAGACCGAGGGAATAAATGCTTGGGTATATTTTTGGATATTCGAAAAGCATTTGATACCGTTAACCATGATATTTTATTAGAGAAATTAAACTTGTTAGGCATTAATGATCATGTTCTAAGTTTATTTAAGTCATATTTGAACAACAGAAATCAAGTAACTAAAATTGATAATGAATTTAGTTTTACTCAAAACATAAAAGTAGGGGTCCCTCAGGGCACAGTTCTTGGTCCAATTTTGTTCTCGATTTATATAAATGATTTGTTATTAACAGATTTACGTAAATATAATGGGGTTATAATATTCATATGCGGATGATACCGTAATTCTTTTTGGTGAACAATCTTGGGAAGGCACTTATATTAATGCGAATAATGGATTACAGGTAATTAAAGAGTGGTTTGATTCAAACGCTCTTTCCTTAAACACATCCAAAACAACTGTTGTTTCATTTTCACTAAGGTCCAGTGGTCTTCATTCTACTCAATCTTCCTTTAGGCTCAAAATTCATCATTCAGATTGTTATTCTCAAAATTGTGAATGTCCCATATTAACAGAATCCTCAGAAGTTAAGTATTTAGACATTACGACCGACCAACACTTACGATGGAACAAATATATTACATATTTATGCAATAGATTACGTAAAACAATTTATATCTTTGTTATACTTCGGTCATATTTACCAATTAATATTTTACATCTCATTTATTTAGCTTTATTTCAATCCATTCTCCAGTATGGAATTTTAGGGTGGGGAAATGCTTGTAATTCTAATCTCACTCCACTAATACTTATTCAGAGAAGAATCATTAAAATATGCCTTAATAAACCAATTGATTACTCATCTGAGCGTTTATTTACTGATTTTAATGTTTTGAAAATTAAACAGATTTATTATATTGCCTTATTAATCTTCATACATAAAAACCGTAATAAATTCAAATTGTATCATCATAAATATGGAACTAAAAGATCCGATTTTATACGACTAGAGGAACCAAAGTGTTTCACAAGCACAGCTCTGAGCCATGGTACCTACTTTGGTCCAAGGTTATACAATAAAATAATTGATAAATACCCAAATTTGGAAAATTTTAGTATCAGGAATTTCAAAAATAGCGTTAGGAATTTAATTTTTAAAGAATATATATTGATTTAATATGTATATGTTCTTGTATGACTTAAATTGTTAAAATTGAAATTATATTTTTAAATTTAATTTATTCCTGTAATTTTTTTTCTTGACCCAGTTTGTGTCAAACAATTATCTTTGTTTGTGTTTATCTTTGTGTTTAGATATCTCCCTGAGCACGAGTTTTTACTCCTTCAGGGAAAAACTAAGATTGTATTTCTGTCAATGTTATTTTATTAACAATAAACAATAAACAACAATAATAAACTTCTATTATCAGTAGTAATATACATCTCACATGACGATAATTGTCAGAAGAAGAACAATTGTTTATATGCATCCAAAGTCTGACTAGTGTAACATGTAGCTAGTCGGCGATATATGCAATGGCGGGGGTAAGGAATTGGCCACCCTACTCCATTATCTCCTGGCCTAGTTGCCTCATAAGTGGTGCCTTGTTGGTATCACTTCTGAGATTCAGACCTAACTTCGAACAGTTGACTAAACAACAACAACAATGAATTTTAATGTCAAAATAAAAAAAAAAAAAAACATATGTATACGTACTTGACATAAGTATTTACATTTTGTTTTTTTTTTTTATCAAGATAGTAAACTCTACAAAAATTGGATTTTGCATGTTTTTTGCATATTTCTTGTTTTATTATGCATATTTCATACCTTCTGCATAAATCCTGGTCCTAATTTGATGAAGAAGCTGGTAGTCTTCATGTATGTCAGATCTAGCGCCATTTCTTCTCCTTTATTTGAATTTCAATTGGCTGTTTACTTTTTACCTCCCATAATTCATTTGTGATTATATCCGGCCCAGCTTATGTCGATAATTCGACGTAAACAGTAGTTCATAAAGACATAAAGTTGATTTATATTATTTTGGGTAAGCCTAACTTTCTATGTTTCGCAGTTGTAAACTCGTAAAGGAAGTTCTAGGATTTGCCCTCTGTTTTCTGAATGATGATGATGATGATGATGATGATGATGATGATGATGATGATGATGATGATGATGATGATATATACAGGGTGTTTCCGAGGTGGTGTTACAAACTTTCAGGGATGATGGCGAAGGGCACATGTATCAATTTGAGATAAGGAACCCTGGTCCGGAAATGACCGAGTCGAAAGTTACAAGCAAAAATAGTTGTGTGGGAATGGAATAATTTTATTCCTCTGTACACCTTATTTATGTGTATTTATCTGTACATCTTACACATACTGTATTCATCTGACGTTGTTTACGTTGTCTACTTACAGTATTCAATTCAGTGCGCTGTCTGAGGGATGGGGACAGGAAACTACACTAAAGCAATGCAGATCCCGTAATGTGTAACGGACATGGTCGTTCCTGATATGCACGTCTGTAGACAGCAGTGTATGTGTACAAGTTTCAGTGTCCAGTCGATCAGTCCTAGTGAAATGGAGGAGTACACGAGAGCGGAATAAGCAGACCTGATTTTCGAATACGGATGAGCCAATGGGAACAGTAGACAAGCTCACAGATTTATCGGGGCAAGTATCTACGTAGGAGACATCCGGCCCATACCATTTTTCCACGACTGTTCCAAAGGTTAAGGGAAGGAGGGCACGTGATGCCAAATTACAATTCCATTTCCACACAACTATTTTTGCTTATAACTTTCGACTCAGTCATTTCCGGACCAATGTTCCTTATTTCAAATTGATACATGTGCCCTTCGCTATCATCCCTGAAAGTTTGTAACAACACCTCGGAAACACCCGTGTATGTATGTATGTATGTATGTATGTATGTATGTATGTATGTATGTATGTATGTATGTATGTATGTATGTATGTATGTATGTATGTATGTATGTATGTATGTATGTATGTATGTATGTATGTATGTATGTATGTATGTAATTAGTATCATTGTGTCGCGACCGATACAATATTTGGTGAGGAAATAAAGAGAAAATTATTTATGGAGAAATCGAATGAACTATTTATTGCAGGACCGCCTATGACCTTTCATGTTACAGAACACACTGTAATGACCTTGGTGATGCATCGAAAAGTTTCCCACAACCACTCGCCCTTTCGGTAGGATACACATAATTAAAGCAAATGTGAATGTGCAGTACCTCTTAACATTTAGAGGTAAACGGCAGTAAACTCACTCCATCGTACTCATGCATTCATTGATTACGCAAAGGTCAAGGCTATTTCCCGTATGATGGATATTAAAGAGGATGACAGTGTTAGTTGGGTCGTCGTTTAAAATGTCACGCTTGTTCCGGCCGAGAGAATGTGCAGAATGTTGGCATATGTGGGATCTGCTATGAAAGCATGAGAGACTTACAGACCTAAAACTATTTTTACTGGAATAGCTGGATTTTAGGTGCGCCAACAGCGAAGTTAAACACTGTAAATGTTAACATAATATGTTGGCAATGTTTATTAGCATATTTATATAACTCTTTTGACTTTTGACGTGTACAGTGACTACTGTATGATCTACACCAGTGGTTCCCGATTAGCGGAAAACTGCTGGCTCTTAATAAAGGGTGCGGCAAAGCATCCTCCCTAATTTAAAGTTGAAATAAAAAACAGATGGATCAAAGTACAGTAAGGAAACTTTATTAATATGAATGGTATCTTAACAGTGGGAATTTTCCATTTTTTTAATAACATGTCTCTCAAGTGGTGTCCTTCATTATCAATGCATTGTTGAATGTGAGTTCGGAAATTATGCATCACTCTAAGTTAGCATTTCTTGAGGAATAATACCAATTTCTTCCTGTATTGCATTTCTTAGGTCTGGCAAAGTCCTCGGCCGATGTTTGAACACCTCAGCCTTATGATGCTCCCATAGAAAAAAATCGCAGGTGCAAGGTCCGGTGATCGTGCTTCATCACTAAAAAGAACCACAGCATCTTCAGCATCTGCATTACACATTTTCACTTATCGGGATGCGTGAATCATCAAAATTTCCGATATTGGAGTGGACAGAACCCTCGTGAACTTCATGAAAAACCTCTACATAACGACCGTGTTACTGTATGGTGCGCGGTTGGGGTATACTTGGTCCTTACTTTTTTGAAGAGGACGGTGCTACTGTGACAGTAAACTCCAGCGGTACACTTTTATGATCAACAATTTTTTGGCACCAAGACTCAATGCGCTGCAGATTGACCAGGTATGGTTTCACAGGACGGAGCCACCTCTCACACAGCTCAGATTTCTCTCCAAGTCCTGAGACAGATGTTTCCTGGACGTTTAATTTCTTCACGTGGCGACGTCCCCTGTCCAGCACGATCACCGGACTTTGCACCCTACGATTTTTTTCTATGGGGACAACTTAAGGCTGAGGTGTTGAAACGTCGGCCGAGGACTTTGCCAGACCTAAGATATGCAATACAGGTAGAAATTGGTCTTATTCCTCAAGAAATGCTAACTTGGAGTGATGCATAACTTCCGAAGTCGCATTCAACAATTCATTGATAGTGAAGGACACCACTTGAGAGACATGTTATTCAAAAAATGAAAAATTCCCACTGTTAAGATACCTTTCATATTAATAAAGTTTCCTTATTTTGATCCATCTGTTTTTTATTTCAACTTTAAATTAGGGAGGATGTTTTGCCGCACCTTTATAACTTTGCCATGGATCTCCTACTCTCGATTTCTCTGTGTGTAGCTACATTAACTAAATAATACAATTTCGTGGGAGAAAATGTAGGGTAGGAGTTAATTATTAAAAACAGACTACGAAATGACAATGAAAACTACTCTTACGAGAAAGAAATACGAATTAATTTTACTGGCTTCAGTAACACGTAAATTAAAACATAACGCGTCGAGCAGTTACTCAGTCTAAATGCACAAAATTCTTATCATCTTTAAGGGGAGAGGATGGTATTTTTTGGTGAAAAAGAAAATTCTTTAAAATACTCTGTGATATGTGTGGAATGCATAGCATAACATTTTGTGAGTATTTGTGCTCTTATCGGATGTTGAGTCGCCATTTTTAAACTTCCTGCGTTATGGATTTTTAAATCACTCGCCCACTTTTATTGTTGCTTCCGGTAAATTAAATTAAAAAAAAAACTTTTTTTCTTCAAAATAACTTTTGATATGTGTGGAATGGATTGCATAACATTTTGTGGGTATTTGTGCCCTTATCGGATGTTGAGACGTCATTTTTAAACTTCCTGCGCTATGGATTTTTAAATCACACGCCCGCTTTTATCGGTTTCCAGTAACTTCATTTTTTTTGCTACATTGCTAGATAAAAATGGATATAATTTCTGTACTATTATAGTTACTTGCATGAAATTTAAAACACACATTCTTTATACTATTAGGAAACTTTTCTCTGTAACAGAATTTTGTTAATTGATTTAATTTAAAAAATACGTCCGTTTGTTTGCAAGAAAGGAAATCATAAAATTGTTATTAAATTTTAATTGTTTATTTTACAAACGTAGGGACTAATATCAAAATTCTGTTACAGACAGTTTGTAGAACATGCTTTTGCAAATACATTGCAAAAAACTGTCTGAATCTATCTTTAAAAATGCTTTAGATATATCGGTTTTAGTACAATCCTGGATTGGGTATATATATTTTTTTCAAATTTGGGCCCCCAAATCATTTTTTTTATTTGGTTGAGTTGCCACAGCTATGAGCTCTCTACATACAAAAAATTTATATTTTACACCAAATAAGAAAAACGTTTTAAAAATACCATCCTATTCCCTTAAGTGATATTAATTTAAAAATGTCCACACCTGTGGAGTAACGATTAGCGCGTCTGACCGCGAAACCAGGTGGCCCGGGTTCGAATTCCGGTCGGTTAAGTTCCCTGGTTGTGGTTTTTTCCGGAGTTTTTCCTCAACCTAATACGAACAAATGCTGGGTAACATTCGGTGCTGGATCCCGGACTCATTTCACCGGCATTAACACCTTCATTTAATTCAGAAGCCAAATAAGCTGAAATGTTGATACATATCCCAATAAAAGAAATGAAAAGTCATATTAAGGAACAGATGCGAACAATCGGCGAAAAATATCCCGAGAAGAATAAAGAAGTATATATAGTATTTGTGGACTTAGAAAAGGCATTTGATGGAGTGGACTGGAATAAACTTATGGGAACAGTGGATTGGAAAGAGAGAAGGCCGTTCTGTAACCTTTTATATGAAACGAGTCACGATAGGAGAAGGACTGTCCCTGTTTAACAGGGTTTAGTGAAGAACTGTTTTCAGAATATGGCAGTGGTGATAGTAGAGGGAATAAGAGTAAAGTGCATAAGATTTTTGCTGATAATATGGCTTTGTTAGCAGAGTAGCAGTCGATATTAAGGGACATGCTGCTGGAGCTAAATGACAGCTGTGAGCAATATAGGATGAAGATAAATGCAAATAAGAGGAAGATCATGGTTACTGGAAAAAAACGAAAAAAAATAATATAAACATGCGAATTCGAAATGAGGCAATGGAAAAAGTGGACAGTTTCAAATACTTGAAGTGTACTATAAGCAGTAACATAAGCTGCAGCTAGGAAGTAAAAAGGAAGATAGCAATGATAAAGGAAGTTTTTAATAGAAAAAGGAGCATCTTCTGCGGACCTCTGGAAAAAGAACTAAGGAAGAGACTAGTGAAGTGCTTTGTGTGGAGTGTGGCATTATATGTGGTAGGAACATGGACATTACGACGAAATGAAGAGAAAGCATTTGAAATGTGAATATGGAGAAGAATGCAATGTGTAAAATGGACAGACAGAATAAGAAATGAAACTGTGTTAGAAAGAGTGAGTGAAGAAAGAATAATGCTGAAACTGATCAGAAAGAGAAAAGGGAATTGGCTGGGTCACTAAGAAGAAACTGCCTACTGAAGGATGTACTGGAAGGAATAGTGAACTGGAGAAAAGTTCGTAGCAGAACAAGATATCAAATGATATCCATTAAAACATATGGATCGTATATGGAGACTCACTTCGGAAAACTTCTTCCGATTTCACAAGAAGTTACTCGTGCTTACATAAAATGTGATGCATCATTATGTGTATTGACATGATCCTCGTCCACCAAAACATGCAAACCTTTACTAATGGTTATTGTAATCGAGTCGGGTGAGATTGGATGAGTTGTGTGTTTATGATGTGACTGTGTCAGTTTCCTACACAGGTCGGCAAAAAACGATTTCAATCAGACTAAAAATCGACCCCTAACCATGATGTCATCAGTACCCAATTTATATTATCTTCAGCGTTGACTACACCGAATGAGCCTTGTGCGTGCGCTATCATCTACGTATAACCTATAGCACGGTTAAACTGTTTTCTTCACTCGATGACGAAACGCTGGCTTTAACCAATAATAGAATGGCACGATAGTATGTAAATGTACATAGTGTTATTAATAGAGCCTGGATGTTAGGCAAAAGTCCACACCTGTGGAGTAACGGTTAGCGCGTCTGGCCGCGCAAACACGTGGCCCGGGTTCGATTCCCGGTCGGGGAAAGTTACCTGGTTGAGGTTTTTTCCGGGGTTTTCCCTCAACCCAATATGAGCAAATGCTGGGTAACTTTCGGTGCTGGACCCCGGACTCATTTCACCGGCATTATCACCTTCATCTCATTCAGATGCAAAATAACCTAAGCTGTTGATAAATCGTCGTAAAATAACCGACTTTAGTAGCATGTTAGGCAAAATGCCTTTTAAACTGAGTGTATGTATGAAAGACCTAGGTAGTAGAGATAAAAACTTTTCCACACATTTGCTGACAATAGGCCCAATTTTTATTTTCCATTTTTTGCCTATTTTAGCTCCCGTTGCCTATTTTAAGGTTAAATGCCTTTTTTTAGGCTTTTTACGTCGTTATTATTCATTTTCTATATTTTTAATGCATTTAAAATAAACCGCACATAAATTGTATCAAAAAACAAAAAAGAACCGTTGTACAAATTAAAAATATATAGTCACGTCACACAAATATTTGCTGAGAATCTTATTCTCCAGCAATACATATGTTTCCAGAAATCGTAAACTTTTCTCCCCTACCGATTCCATCTTTTATGTCACTTAACAAAAATGTTTGAACAGTATAATCCTCAGGTCACTTCGGGATTTACCAGCGAAAGAAAGGGGATGAGGGAAGTATTAAAAGCAAGTCTCTAGGTCCCGTTACTGTTGTCGCTTCCACGCACAAGTCACGCGTACTTTGAAGTCTCTGATCCCTTCTCACACCCCTCTTTTTGTGACAAGACACAGTCTGTTTTTCCCGATCTCTGAAAGAAAGTAGAGACAGTCCTTCTGAAATAAGTTGTTTTAAGTTTGCTCCAATCACGTCAGTAGAAGTAGAAAGATCTTTTTCCACCATGAAAAACGTTCTCTCTGACAGGCCGGCTCACTATGACAGTTAACAACTTAAAAGGCATCTTGTTCTGACATTTAACCAAGGAAAGTGAATACCGTATGGGATAGTTTATTAAGTATTTGTCTATTTTTTGTCTGTTTCCATGAATAATAAATGCCTACTTCACTGCCTATTTTTACTACTTTTAGTGCATATATGCCTGCCTATTTTAACCAAAATAAATGCCTAAACATCCGGGCTCTAGTTATTATGTATAAAATTATAAATTATAGTTGTCATTAATTGCTTAAAGAAATAAGCTTTAATTATGATTATCTAGAAAGCTCTAATACCATGCTTTAGTGTCTGCAATACCTACCTTCACTCAGGCTTGCAGATTTCAGTGATTTTTTGGGATAGTAAAATTTATCACGGAAGTATTGTTGTGACATTCTGAAGAAGGAAGAACGTATAGGGGAGAGGCATGGGACATTTCGTGATTTCATAGCCAGATCTTGTCGAAATGTGGACGAACTTGTAACTGTCGAGTTCGTGTCCCGTCTCTACCACACGCTACGTTGTAACTGACTATCGGTCTGCACGCTAAAGCTCTCCATGTACAAGGTCAGTTTGGCTTTTGTCTGATCATCACACTCTTCCAAGAAAGACAGGGATCCTTGTGCGGGTCTACCGGGTGTTACTGGGTCAGTGACGCCCTTCAATAAGCTTCTTTCCAGTGCTCCCAACCTCATGTCCCCATCCAAAAGGTGATCGCGAGGGAGTGGGAGATTTGATGTAGGCTCACTGGAAAGTTTTGTGGAGAACTCGGTAGGTAAGAAAATTGGTGTCAAGAAGACATACATTTTTTCATGTTTTATTTTAAACAATAATTCACTTTATTTTCGTGTTGCAAATGATACTCGCATTAAGAGGTTTACTATAATTCGTAAGCAATAATATAATTCAATTATTTACTCTGAATCCATGTAACAACATTAACTATGATTTTCTCTGTAGGGTAGACCAGGGTAATTGTAAACACTTTTCATGATTTCAAATATGTTTCGACATTACACAACCCTCAGTAACGGTATGACAAAGAAACATTGTGTTATTTTTAGATCTTTCTTTTCCCTGAAAATGGGTTTAAAATAATAAGGTTGACTTTTTTCATCTTTCAATTGCTAATTTACATTTACCCCACCTGTTTACATTTACCCCTATGAGAGGGTGTAATTGTAATCACCAATTTTCGCACGGGTTATCAGACAATGAACATTTTTTGTTCTGTTTCAGAAGAAACTCCTTCCAACTCCAATTTTGGTCACTGGTACATTTCGTTCCTTTAACCTATGATATATGACGATATAGGAACTCAGTACCTGTCCTGAGCTTCACGATAACTGTAGTTACTATTTTTCATATTTGTGACAACCCTCTCTAAATCCTCTACAGTGAGGTTGTGTGGGGTCTCTTTGATTACCCGTACTGAAAAGTACGAAATGTAACCATAGTAAAACATGTTTACAATTACCCCCAAGCAATTAAAACTACAGGGCAAATGTAAAGACGTCATAATTTAATGAACTGAGGTTATGGGAGATCTCAAAACCATTGTAATAAATGTTAACTACTATACTCATAAAAACAACATATTCTTAAAAAATAGCACTGTACGTTTACTTACAATGCCAAAAATGAAGGTGAAGCAAAATTCTTTCTCAAGTCGACCTGGTTGGCGAGTTGGTGTAGCGCTGGCCTTCTATGCCCAAGTTTGCGGGTTCGATCCCGGGCCAGGTCGACGGCATTTAAGTGTGCTTAAATGCGACAGGCTCATGTCAGTAGCTTCACTGGCATGTAAAAGAACTCCTGCGGGACAAAATTCCGGCACATCCGGCGACGTTGATATAACCTCGGCAGTTACGAGCGTCGTTAAATAAAACATAACATTTCTTTCTCAAGTTTTTTTTGTAGGCTCTTACAATACATTCGTTCACAACTAAGTAGTTACTCCTATTTGGCGCTAAACTGCTTTGTAGGTTAGCCAACATGTTAATTTAAATATTACCCCGAATTAAAATTTTTATGTTAACAGTTTTGTATTTCTTATAGCATTTGTTTACAATTACCCCTGTTTACAATTACCCTCATCTACTCTAATACGCAATTCTTATTAGGTTGATTCGTACCAGGAGCGTTTGATGACCTGACACATAGATAGCATTGAAAACGTGTCAATAATGCCACCATACTTAGCGGCCATTTTGCATTAATTCAAGCGCGAAAAATTATAATTTTCTGTTTACTACATTTTCTGTAGTTAAATTTTGAAGTTAGTGCGCCGAACACATTGTCAAAATTGGAAAATATCGAGCTTCATGCTGTCGTTAAATATTTAGTAAAAAGGCAGTGAGTCCAACAGAAATTAAAGCACACGTGTTGCTACACTGGGCGAATCCGCTGCCGCATTTTCGATTGTTAAAAAATGAGCGACAATATTTAAACATGGTCGAGAGAGTTTAGAAGACGACCCCAGCAGTTGACGTCTAGTAACAGCAACAAGTGAAGAAATCATATTAAAAATCCACGATATTGTGTTGAATAACTGTCGACTGAAACTGCGGGAAATTAGCGAGGTTATGCGTATCTCAACTGAATGGATGCACCACATCTTAGTCAAAGTCTTGAGCGTATTCAAGATCTCCGCAAGGTGCGTTCCACGTTTTTTAAAATAGAAATAAAAGCACGTCAGATATCAAATTTCGAAGGATTGCCTGGCTCGAGTCGAGAAAAATACGCCCGATTTTTTTAGGCGGTTTGTGACCACTGTTGAAACCTGGATCCATTACATACCAGAGACAAAACAGCAGTTGAAGCAATGGAAGCACGACGATTCTCCGCCTCCAAAGCTGTTCAATCGGCTGGGAAAGTGATTGCGTCCGTGTTCTGGGATTCTAAGGGGATAATCGTGAATGACTATCTAGCAAAGGGGAGAACAGTATTATTCAAATCTCCTACAGGAACTGAACGGAAAAATTCACGATAAGAAACCAATATGGGCAAGAACAATGTTGTTTCATCACGACAATGTACCTGTTCACACGTCTGCAATCGCTGTTGCTAACTGCTCGAAGTACGGTTCGAATTACTATCGCATCCCCATCTCACTAAATCTCGCACTCTCGGCTTTCTTTCTTTTCCTAAAGCTCAAAACGCACTTGACTGGAAAGAAATTTTCATGAAATGAAGAGCTTATCGCTGCTTTTTTTTTTTTTTTTTGCAGACCTCGAGGAATCTGTGTACAAGGAGGGCATAGCAGCATTGTAGCATTGGTGGACCAAGTGTCTGAATAGCAGAGAGGATTATATTGAGAAGTATAGATTGTTTCAGATAAGATTATCTCTATTTCTCTAAATAAATAATTCATTACTTATGCGGAGGATCACTTGCCAGACTGTAGTGTTGTGAGACGGCAAGAACGTTATCCGCGAGAGCTGGCCTCATGCCAGACTGTAGTGAGAGACGGCAGTAGTGTCGATCCATTAAGTGTGACTCGCTCTGTGTAATCAAGAATATATTTATTTTTTCCAATGGCCGGTAATTGAATTTAGTGTCATTTTACCCCAGTATCCCATTATAGAAGAAAAACTCCAAGGGTTATCATTGGTGCACCATAATTGACATTATAAGATCCCGTCATTTCCCATAACTATGGTCCTGGAACACAACTATGGTCCACTATACAAATCACTCAAATGTTGTACTCCATAACGTAGTACCTCGCTTATCTATATTTTTGCTGTACTGTAGTTTGAAGTCAGGTCACTGCAGCTATCTACGAACGGTCTATGTTACTTCTACAATGTTCTTTGAATGGTTGTATCGTGGACTGTAGTTGTGTTCCAGGACCATAGTTATGGGAAATGACGGTACTGCCAATTTCTTTTTTAACTTGTAGTTACTTTGTTACAGGACACCGTAGCGAGCATTAAGGACGCAGATTCATTCTTCTTCGTAAGGTAGGAGAAAATGCGACTCCAGTAGATAATATTCAAATATGTTGCAAATATTAGATTTCGTTCAGTGTTCTGTGTGAAAAATAATTTCTAGAATTAAATAATATAAATATAATAGAGAAGAATATAAATAATATTAATCAAGAAATAATTTCTATTTCAATTCTACCTTTTAACAATTCCAAATAATAAATATAGTTTCATCTAACAAAATTCAATGTAAGAATTATAATTTACATATACCAAGAAATAATGTTATTAATGTCTTATAAACTACTTTCTGGAAATATCTTTGTTTGTATAATGAAAATAACAGAAGAAATAAGGACATTACTGTAGGATTCGTACAAATACGTACTTGGAGGTCAAACCAGTGATGCCTGATTCACTACTGCCGACGACATTAATGTGTAACCATCTTTATGAACGTAGTAATTATTATTTCAGCCAATTAATAAACTGATAACTTTATAGGAACGCGGCAAAAAAGAGTCTCCATAACAACGCGTTTGAGAGTACTTTTTTTTTTTACTAATGGCAGATACTTGACTTACGTCATTCATCCATATGAAGTCAGTTATGTAGTCCGATTTACCGACAGAGTCGTTGTCCAGGGTGTGCCATAGGAAGCTGGTCTACGCCACACTCGAGTTGAGATGAGATGAGATGAGATGAGATGAGATGAGATGAGATGAGATGAGATGAGATGAGATGAGATGAGATGAGATGAGATGAGATGAGATGACGGAGGTTTTTTGAAATCACAAGGAAACTGGAGCTCTCGGAGAAACCCCCAGTGTTACTTGGACCACGGACTTGGCCCAATACAAGTTATAAATCGAGGGTACACAGGAGATCGAACTCGGGTCCACAGGATTATAAGACCACCGTGGCGGCTCGCATCTGAGATTATTGAAATATTTATCTTTATAAGACCATATAGGGTTGCCAACTCTAGAGAACTGAAATTCAGGACACATTAAAGAAATAAAAAAGCACATAAACTTATAATGAATTTCAATGTAAATACAGTTGTATTTTGACGCTCAATTAATCAATTTGAATTGCTTTCGTGTTATTATGTGGTTGTAGCGGTGTAGCCCTATGTTAAAGAACATGCCATAAGTCTGTACACATTGAAAAACACAGAGGTTGATAAGTATACATATCTCTACACTCACTACATTAACATTGTTTGAAATAATTCATGTTGCTTGCTTTGTTTTCGTTTACTAGTTTTTATTTGTTGAAATATAATAAAAAAATTCTCTACATGACATATTAAAGGTCGTCTTTACTAAGAGTCCTGATTTACAAGTTCTGGCCTCATCTGGTTCCTCTTGTCAGTTCAGAGATTCTTCATTTTTTTTTTTTTAATCTCGCTCCACATGAGCATTACTAATTGGAAGAGCATGTATGTGTTCAGCAATTTTCTTTAATTTTGGCACATTACGTGTTTTCAAAACAGTGTCCCAGTGTTCTTGAGGAGTTGATAGATATTTCAGTATCGACATCATCTTTTTCAATCTTTTTCTTGGTACAATGCATCACCATTTGTAAGGTACAGTTCTATATTAACATTCAATATATTCACAATTTCAGTAAGGACACTGAATGTGAAAGTATCATTAAGCTTAGAAAAGTGATTTTCTTAGAAAGTGAAGAATAGTAATCAAACAATTTTTGCAAATAGTAAATGACCCTCTGATATCCTTCTTAAAGAGCTGCACATCAGAATCACTCAAGTTATTCAAATGCTGATTTACTACCAAGCCATGTCGCCAATGAGCACCACGAACTCGCTCTATCCAAAGAGCTTATAATACTTACAAACTCTTTGTTTCTTTTCATCAAAAAGTGCAATTATAAAAAGTCTTTGGTAGCCATTGCAAATGAAATTTCAGAATATAATATTGCAGTGAACAAAATTTGGGACATTAAGCGTCCTGAAAACAATGTAATTTTTTTCCTGCATAGAGGACTGATTTCCTGACAATCTGGAAAAATTCCGGACGGTTGGCAATAATAATAAAATCCGCTTGTCATAACAGATGACCATATAGGTTCCGAAAACAATTAAAAAATGCATATATGGAATAGAGAGAAAAATCAATCAGTAGGTAGCAATCATAGTAAAATATGCAATTTAGAAAGTTTAAAAGATTAAACATTAAAATGCCTATGGATTTCTTTAAGATATTTAAACAAACATTTTTAATATTGTGACAGCCACCTCGAGACTCGAACACGCGTCCCGCAAGAGTCGCGCGGGAGTCGACACGGGCTCCACGTAGCACTGGGGGGGGGGCGGCGTGCGGCATGGGGAGGAGAGGAGAAACGGCGGCATTCTGGGCCGCGGGAGAGAGGGGAAGTAGCAGCTGGTGACTGAGCGGAGAAATCCAGTGAAGTCTGAGCGTCTGTGGATTGTTCGCGAGATCGCGAACTCTCCAGAAACTATGGTTTGGGTTATAAAAGAAGAGACGCAAGTGAAAGTCAGTCAGTCAGTAAGCCAGTGTTGTTACAGGCAGATCTGGACAGTAAGCGAGTTAGTCTTGTGTAGCAGTGAAGCCAGCTTCGAGACCAGAGCAACTTTCTAATTTTAGCGACTTGAGTTGTGTCCGTAACTGTGGAGCCTGAAGCCGGGAGTTCGAGTGCAGTGGACCGCAGTTGGGGGACCTGAGTTCGAAGTTCAGCGGATCGTCTCTGAAGGTCTGGGGTTCGAGATTCTGTGAACGCCGCTCGTGACTGAGCTAGAAGAACTAGCCAAGACAAACGAGCTGTGAAATGAGAACTGACAGTTCTGTGTTGTAAATAAAAATATTTGTGAATATTAGTTAAGATTAACAGTTCATTGTTGTTCGTAATAGTCCAAGTAAATTGTCATTGTCGTCTGTAAATGCAAACTTAAAACAATACTGTGTTACTGTGTGGAATGAAATCCTATTGTTGAGATAATAAAATTACATTGTTGTCTTTATAAAAATACAATATCTTTTTCATGTCATATCATAGCCTATTGTTTTAAAATGTCAGTAGTATATTTATTCGCCGATCCGGGGCATTAAAAGCAAACCCCACCTCCCATGTGTAATCAATTGCATTATATCTCTTCGTTCAAAGTAGCCGCACTCAGTCTGGAACACATGGGCAGTAAATGACTTGTTTTTCTTGATCAACCGCTAATGCTTGAGATACATCCTTCTCAAACAAACCGTACAATTGGGTCCAATATTACTGCCTTCTTCTTTTGTCTATTAAGAGCAACTATATCCGCTCGTCTATTACTGCCATCCTCGGATATGATATGATATACCATATCGTATTCTGACAACTACCTTTCTAATCTTAGAATTGAAAGACATACTTTTGCTTCACTGAAATTAAGTAATTGAACATGAGTGTGACAAAGGAATTTTGCACTCGCGTATCGACTTCAGATCACGATTTTAAATCTGACAGAGGACAATGGAATTTAGAAGGCAGTAATCATATTATGTGACCTTCATCGTAGACGGAAGTTGTAGTCGTAATTTTACTGTCTGTAGATATACGCCTGTTTCTTTAAATACAGAAAAATAAAAGCAGAATTTTTTTCAAGTTCGCCTTTAATATGTTTTCAACTCTTGAGAAAATATATTACCGGTACGATAAGAATTGTGGACGTTTCTAGAACTGAAAGAGTGGGCAGGCTCACGTGTCGATTCAATATATCACTGGCCCACGACAATACCGCCGACGTACTACCACAAAGTTTGTAGATCGAAAATATGGTATCAAGAAAACCAAGAATAGTCCCCTGCTGTGGCTAAATCAGGGCTGGGCACATTACGTGATTCTGAGAAATGAGCGCTGTGTACTTTAAAGAGCGTGTCTTGCGAGCGGTGTGACGTATGCATACTGTACGTCATTCAGAATCGGTGCAGTGGTGACTCTGCAGTATGATGGCGAACTTTGAAGATGGAGCTTCCGCTCATACACTAAAGTGTCCCGCTATTTCCAATGCTTTTAATGTATCATGGGAGGGGGAGTTCTTTTTGGTAGAGAGCAGTGGATTAGCAAAGTATTTAATTTGGCATAAACACTCCAACTGATTAAGAAGTTCAATATCCAACGACATTATTCTTTACAACATATTACTGAATATGACAAATATGTTGGTAATAAATGCCATAAATTAATATAAAAACTTAAAGAAAATTTTTCTCAGGTACATTTCATATTTATATTGCATTATAAGTTATTATACATTTAGTAATATATAATTTTAAATAATACAAGTATTTATTTTTATTTTATTGGGTTATTTTCCGACGCTGTATCAACATCTAGGTTATTTAGCGTCTGAATGAAATGAAGGTGATAATGCCGGTGAAATGAGTCCGGGGTCCAGCACCGAAAGTTACCCAGCATTTGCTCGTATTGGGTTGAGGGAAAACCCCGGAAAAACCTCAACCAGGTAACTTGCCCCGACCGGGAATCGAACCCGGGCCACCTGGTTTCACGGCCAGACGCGCTGACCGTTACTCCACAGGTGTGGACTAATACAAGTATTACTATATATCATAATATAGTATATCATAATATTTGTATAATTTAAAATTATATATTACTAAATGTACTATAATAACTTATAATGCAATATTAATATCGAATAGATACTCTAATATAATGTAACTGAGAAACATTTTCCTTAAGTTGTATTAATTTATGGTCATTATATCATATATATCATATATTATATTATATTATATTATATTATATTATATTATATTATATTATATTATATTATATTATATTATATTATATTATATATTATGTATTAACAGGATGACAATAATGTATTTAGTGAATCGGCTATGAGAATTAGCTACAAAATTTGCCACGAAATTGCAAAGGAATTGAAAACATTCAACGAAGGTGAATTCATCAAGCGATGTTTAATTATATTGGCAGATGAACTCTGTCCACAGCAAGTAGGGGAAGTGGAAGCCATACGCCTGTCTCGTAAAACCGTGGTGAGGAGATTGCAGTTTGTGCGTATGGGTTATGTAAATAATCCTAATGTTTTGTGTGTGTGCATAGAGCGAAGTTTATTCCATTAAATTAATAAGTGTGTTATAAAGTTTGTACTGTACAATGGATTGATGTAATATCCTTATAAACTATTATGTACTGACAGACTGAAAGAATAGAACAACCGTGGCTCTTGTTATATTAATGCAAGCTGTAATGCGAGTCCGCCACTGCGTGAGCGTTCTGCTCTGGCTTGGAATTGAAGTGCCTTGCGGAGCGAGAGCAGCTCTGGCCGTGGAGCCGCTCTCATGCCCGGCCTTGGGCTAAATGCTCAGGTCTTCAGCCTGTCATGCAGGTGATCCGGGTTTGAGTCCCGGTCTGACCTAGGATTTCTCATCCGTAGTGTCACTTGTGATAGGCAAGGCTGCGATTGGGGATTTTTCTCGGAGTTATTCTGTTTTCCAAAATTAGACATTTACATCATTCCATCATAATATCTCCATTTTTCCATTATTCTATAAAAGTGTTTCTCAGACTTTTTTGACTCGCGAGTCCCTTTCACAACGATCTGAATTAAGCGAACCCCTATTAATATAAATAATATCATAACATCATAAAGAAGACAAAACAAAAACTTAACAAACACAAGAATACACAAAACACAACACAAACACAAGAACACAAGAAATACATCACACTTATGAAAACAAAAGCACACATAAGATCGCATCTTCATTCAGAAAACAGAAATACAACCATTACTACAAAGACATCTCAACACACAGAAAACACAAACAAATAAATACGACCACACAGGTGTATACAAACTCACATGTAATAGTTGCGACAAGTTCTACTCAGACAGGCAGATCATTCCAAACTCGCTATTAAAGCTATAACCAGAGGACACAATACATTTACGCCGATCACATAACCAATGCCAACCATAATACAATTAAATACTGGAAATCCTACACACAAACCCAAGAACCAAAAACTCAACACACTAGAACAATACGAAATATACAAACATACTAAAACACACCCCGATCAAATCCTCAACACAGAGATCAATTTCAGTACACACACACTATTCGGCTACACAATCCAACACATTCCAACAATAAAACACACCCTCCTAACAGGCAGAGAAGTTCGAGATGACGCCGAGATCTAGTAGGCTCTGATGATGGTGCGTGATGCACTGAAACAGCTGTAAGCCGGAAAAATATTACATATTTAACACGAGTAAGTCCACTAGTTCATCAATTATTTAAATAATATTTATCAACCTTAAATTAACTTAGAGTTGTTGTAGTTACAGTAAATAGGCCTACCTTAGGATTCCCCTAAAGAAATGACGCAACACGCTAAAAAATATCGAAACAAGAGGAAATACGACTATAGGCTACATGCATAAACAAAATTTAATATGTGAAAGCCAAAGAGTTACTCAGTTACAAAAGTTCCTATGTGAAGAATTAAAAAATAGTTTTCAAATTAAAAGTTTAAATTAACTACTAGTACAGTAGAACATTTTATAAAACTTGTAAGGTTAATTAATTATTTTTGTTCTTAAAAAACTACAGGAAACCATGATCTGTTCATATAGGCCTACTATCAATTTTTGATGATTTACAAAAATATGTATCAGCTAGACAATTCAATAGAAAATGGAAATGGTCTAGCCTATCATCCAATGAACTAGTGGCCCAGGAGCTTATGACTTCAATACTTTCCGAGAAAGGAGTTTCGCCGAACAAGAAAACCGAAAAAAATTTTCTGTGTCGAACTTTTCTGTATTATTCAATTTCACAAATTTATTCACGAGTTTCTGACACAGTTTTAATGATTGTTATTCGTAAACCATTTTCATTAACAATGAATACTATTTCCCATTACTTACTCAGAGTTCAGCAGGGGATATTATGCTGCTGCACCTACCTTGGAATTTGGAAATACGCTGTTTCAGTGAAAACATTGCTGGAATGGCCTTATGAGCATACAGTAGCAGTTTCCGGTGCACCGCAGTTTCCATGTAGGTATGCCAAAATGAAAAATTTATTGAGCTGGAACTATTTCTGGAATATTGCTTCATAAGAAAGGAAATTTGTTTTGCATAGCCTTCATTAATAAAATTGCAGTGTGTCCGCAGAAACATTCCGGGTTATAAACTGCTATAATTCTGTCACTATGTGTTTTACGAAATTCATACCGGTGTCATTGCAAAGAACAGCTCAAACAATTTCAGGAAGTGCGTAACTGATAATTGTTGACCGAAACAACAGATGGCAGCACAAGAAGAAAGAAAAACGCGCCGTTTCCGCTATTTCGCAATGCATTAAGGCAGCCGTGGTGCGCCGAGCCACTGTGTAAGCTGCAACGTGCATAGCACCTATGGAGGGAGGCGGACAACCGAAGGGGAAGTTAATGTTTAGGACGTGTAACGAAGAAAGAAATGAACAAGAAAACATAGGACACATTATCACAACCTAAAATTAACTGTCTTCAGAATGTCTCTGCGACAGAGTTTCAAAATCAGGAATTATGTCACTTACTGCCAATCGTAGTTGATCATCACGAAGGTATTTGTCTGTCAGTCGTGATCTAAATTTGATTTTTACTATTTTCATTGTTGAAAATAATTTTTCACAAACGTAAGTTACAGCGAACGTGGCTTCAACAGAGCAAGCGAAAGAACGAAGCTTCAAATATTTATTTTTTTCAAAAGATTTTAAAAGTTCAATATCTGTCAAGTCCTTACATCTAGCTTTCATTTAACGTCACATTATAAATCTGTGAGTTTAAATTGAAAATCTAATCGCATTATTCGTACATCTTCTGTAAAAGAATCGATGTACAGAGATGATGATATAATAATAATAATAATAATAATAATAATAATAATAATAATAATAATAATAATAATAATACCCTTTTAATGTTTCATCAGTAACATGTAGTAACTTATAATGCCGTTTTATGTTATACAACCGTTTTCCTTGTAATATTTGTGAACAAATACATTTAATATTTTCATCATATTGTAAGCAAAAGAATGCATCCTCCCATCCTACTTGAAACTTTCGTTTTTTATAGAGGTACATGGTTTCGAGACAGATATTGCGACGATACGCCACTCGCAGGTCCGAGACAAATACAAATACTCCAGTGAGTAAGAGGGTGGGGGTTGTAGGTAGGAAGCGAGAGAAAAACACTGCGAGCCACAATGTGCTCGTGAGTCGCATTTTCGCCGCGGCTGCATTAAGGCATTCTCGTTTCCAGGTCCTACATTCTCGTCTGTGATTTCACCCCTACAAACAACAATTAGCGCATAAGTTGAAACCTAATGACCATGCAAAATGACGTGTTTTCTGTGAAAATTTGTCAACACTAATGGCGGATGATGAAGACCTTTCAACCAAATTCGTTTTTAGTGACGAGGCAACGTTCCACGTCAATGGAAAAGTAAACAAGCACAATGTTAGGATTTGGGGGGAGCGAGAATCCACATTTCATTTTGAAGGTTGAGTCACTCCCCTAAGCTAAATGTGTTTTGTGTCGTTTCGAAACGGAAAGTGTTTGGCCCATTTTTCTTTCAAGAGAACACTGTCACCGGTATGAGTCATCTTGATATGCTTACTGAGTGGCTGTGTTTCCACAACTGGAAGAAGAAGGCAACGAATTTCTTTTCCAATAAGATGGAGCACCTCCTCTTCTTCACATTCAGATCATTTAGCATAATTTGCTTATATCCAACAATGCCTTAATGACACGGGAAATAGCGGAAACCACGTTTTTCTTTCTTCTTGTGCTGCCATCTGTTGTTTCGGCTAACAATTATCAATTACACATTTCCTGAAATTCTTTGAGCTGTTCTTTTTAATGACACCTGTATGAATTTCGTAAAACATATAGTGACAGAATTATAGCAGTTTATAACCCCGGAATATTTCTGCGGACACACTGTACTTCTCTTACACCAATGCTTTCCATTTGTAAATTGAAATCAAAATAAAACATTCAAATAAACACAATTATTGTAGTTTAATGCAGTGGCGCCAACTTATATGGGCTCGTGGGGTCCGAGCCCACCCAATAATTTGTCGTTTTATCATTATTACTTATGAAATTTAGCTTAACTTACACCTGAAGTGTTTGAGCCCACTCAATGTTTTCAAAAAGTTGGCACCAATGGTTTCATTCCCGAAGCTGAGTGATGTATTCTACGTGCCAGTGTATTCCTTATTACTTATTTTTTTCTGTGTGTTTATTGTTAATATCTTGTCTTCTTTTCCCAGTTGTTGGGAAGTCACGTGGATTTAGCTATTTTTAAAGACTCAAATCACTAGGAACTTCTCTCTTCTTGTCCTGAAGACAAACGTGTATCCAATATTCTACTTATAGTTAACTTTCCATAATACGTTCATATTTTTATAGAAGAAATGAAATTCAAATCGCTAATGAATACAGGGTGTAACAAAAAGATACGTCAAATTTTTAGGGTAATATTTCTCACATTTAGAGGATAAAAATTGTTATATAAAACATGGGTCTGGAAACTTTTTATTTCCGTGTTAGAGCTCACATCATCAACAAAGATTCTCTGTCAATGTTTGGGGCAGGTAGTGTTGGTGACATTTTGTTGGGGCCTCATTTTCTTCCGCCCAGGCTCAATGGACAAACATACCAAGTGTTCGTAGAGAATACTTTAACTATTCTCTTCGAAAATGTGCCATTAGAAATATGAAGAAACATGGGCTTTATATACGATGTAGCTCCTGCTCATTTCAGTGCCTATGTGCGTCGGTTGCTAAATAAAAGGTTCCGTGACATATGGATAGGGAGAGGGGGGACCAATTCCTTGGCCTCCACGCTCTGCGGACCTAAAATCCACTAAACTTTTACTTATGGAGACATTTGAAAGTTCCTGTTTATGAAATCCCGGTGCAAGAGTAGAGTCATTGCGACCGTATTGTGGAAGGCTGAGAAACAATACTACATTCTACAGAGATATAGCAGCGTCTCTGGGATGCAATGCGACTGTGGGTTGATGCATGCATTCGTGCTAATGGAGAACATTTTGAACACTTCTAGTAACGCAATGTTTCATGTGGTATGTTCCTGTGTGTTTCTCATGATATGTACGCCAAGTTGTAGAAAATGAGCTTTAATACAGAAATAAAGCGTTTCCGGACACATATGATAACATATTTTCAACCTCTACGCTTGAGAAATATTTTCCTAAAGTTTTGACATACCTTTTTGTTGCACCCTGTATTTGACTGCATAAATCTCCGCATTGCCAATGTTACTTGTTCGCGATTCATACCCATTAGACGTGGACGTGAAAGTACAACAATAAAAGAATAAACGAAGTGAAGACGTGTTGACTGGAATGAGAGGGGCCCTCTTAGCTACATTCTTATATAAGACTTTGTTATCATCGTCAAAAATATCTGAAACCGAGACAAGGTAATTGTGTACATGTTACTTCATTCTTCCTAGAAGTTACACACAAACCATTAAACTGTTACATGGCTTAATGTCATACAGAATCACAAGTTGTTTGCGAGGCACTGTTCGCGTTCAACTTCGCATTTTATTAAATGTAGATATATTTGTTGTAGAGAATGCAGTATACTTTGAAGACGATTATGTAGCTTTTGGAGCAGACTGTGCAAAGTGGAAGGTGTTCAATAAGTCTTTTCAGGGAAAAATTCCTGTACCATTTTGTTATTTGTGCTTGGATTTTTCAAATTTTACGTGATAAATTTTGATCTCATCTTTAGAAATGCGCGTTTTATAATAGTTATTTACGATACGAGTATCGTAACGTTTCATATTACAATACAAGATTGGAAAGTTGTCAAACGAGGCCGCATGGATTTTCTCCTAACATATTCACGTCATCCACATAAACAAGCAGCTGATGTAATTCCAAACCTCCTTGTTTTCCTGGACTTTTCTGATGGTATAGTCTAGAAAAAAGTAAAATAATAATAATAATAATAATAATAATAATAATAATAAAGATGATAGTGCATCTCCTTGCTTTAGCAAGCAGTGAATTGGAAAAGCGTCAGACAGAAACTGGCCTATAATGGACTCTTCTGTATGTTTCACTGAAACACATTTTAATTAATTGTACTAGCTTCTTGGGAATAATTCTTTTTAATAGACTATTCAATTTTCTTTTAAATATACAGTATTTATGAAAAATTAAACATGCATTCCGTATTTTTATTAACACGCTGCCATGAATATATATCTTCAGTAATTAATAAAGTAATGGATATTAAGAGACTTAATCTCCTTCATAATTAATTATTCCTTTAATACATTGACTCCTCATTGCACTCTTGTCACCATCATCCGTTCCATTTCCCTTTAAGACCTTTTCGTAAACGCCTTTGTCGTCGTCGTTGCTTGTACTGGTATTGTTGTAGCTTCTGTTGTTGCTGATTGTGCTGGTGTCCCATCTATCGTTGCTGGTTGTGGTGGTATCGTTTCTGTTGTTGCTAATTGTACTGGTATCGTTGTAGCTTCTGTTGCTGATTGTGCTGGTGTCCCATCTATCGTTGCTGGTTGTGGTGATGTTTCTGTTATTGCTAATTGTACTGGTATCGTTGTAGCTTCTGTTGCTGATTGTGCTGGTGTCCCACCAATCGTTGCTAGTTGTGGTGATGTTTTCTGTTGTTGCTAATTGTACTGGTATCGTTGTAGCTTCTGTTGTTGCTGATTGTGCTGGTGTCCCATCTATCGTTGCTGGTTGTGGTGGTGTCGTTTCTGTTGTTGCCAATTGTACTGATATCGTTGTAGCTTCTGTTGCTGATTGTGCTGGTGTCCCATCTATCGTTGCTGGTTGTGGTGATGTCGTTTCTGTTGTTGCTAATTGTACTGGTATCGTTGTAGCTTCTGTTGTTGCTGATTGTGCTGGTGTCCCATCTATCGTTGCTGGTTGTGGTGGTGTCGTTTCTGTTGTTGCTAATTGTACTGGTATCGTTGTAGCTTCTGTTGTTGCTGATTGTGCTGGTGTTCCATCTATCGTTGCTGGTTGTGGTGGTGTCGTTTCTGTTGTTGCTAATTGTACTGGTATCGTTGTAGCTTCTGTTGTTGCTGATTGTGCTGGTGTCCCATCTATCGTTGCTGGTTGTGGTGATGTCGTTTCTGTTGTTGCTAATTGTACTGGTATCGTTGTAGCTTCTGTTGCTGATTGTGCTGGTGTCCCATCTATCGTTGCTGGTTGTGGTGGTGTCGTTTCTGTATTGCTAATTGTACTGGTATCGTTGTAGCTTCTGTTGCTGATTGTGCTGGTGTCCCATCTATCGTTGCTGGTTGTGGTGGTGTCGTTTCTGTTGTTGCTAATTGTACTGGTATCGTTGTAGCTTCTGTTGCTGATTGTGCTGGTGTCCCATCTATCATTGTTGGTTGTTGTGGTGTCGTTTCTGTTGTTGCCAATTGTACTGGTATCGTTGTAGCTTCTGTTGCTGATTGTGCTGGTGTCCCATCTATCGTTGCTGGTTGTGGTGGTGTCGTTTCTGTTATTGCTAATTGTACTGGTATCGTTGTAGCTTCTGTTGTTCCTGATTATGCTGGTGTCCCATCTGTCGTTGCTAGTTGTGGTGGTGTCGTTTCTGTTGTTGCTATTTGTACTGGTGCATGCTGCTATTGCTGCTGTCAAAATTTGAAAACCAAAAATACAAATGAATAACAACGAAATTAAATTGGTAAATCATGTCATATACAGGGATTATTCTAGACAATAAATTGACGTTCAGAATACATATTTCAAAACAAATCTCCGTTCTTCTTCTTTAAAGAACTAATGCAGAACATGATAAAAAAGTGGGATGACTACTGGAAGATTGGTACCTCAGACTCGTTAACAAGTGAGCTGTTTTCCCCATGGTTTCAGATCGAATTAAATGTAAATTACTGCCACCAAACTTTATTGTGTTTCAATTTTTGTTTGGTTGTACTAATTAATTTGATTTCTATTTTCAAAGATTTCATATTAATATGAATATATTCGTGCTCTAACATTAAATACCTTACTCTATGCCGATGATCAAGTCATAATTTCCAATTCAGAGGATAATTTACAAAGAGGATTGTATACATTAAATGAAATATTAAAAGATTTTGGGATGGAAATTTCAGCACAAAAATCAAAAGTAATGGCATTTTTAGGACAAGACCCAGTGAGAAGTAAGATAATACACAATAACCAATGCCTGAACAAGTTCTGCAAAATTTCAATTATCTGGTTGTTGTGAAATTTCTTATCAAAATGAAAAAGATGTGAACAAGAAAATTACCAAATTTACACAAATTCTAGGAATAATAAACAATTCATTAAAAGCTAAATTAGTACAAAATCTAAAAACAAAATGAATAAAAATATATAATATACTATCATTACCTTGGCACCCTTCTATTTCAAAATGAAATGAGATTTGGACATTAAAGAAAAAAGAACATGAAAAGAATCAAAGCAATAGAAATGAAATTTTCAGAGAACAGCAGGATATACTTTTCTTTCAGACCGAAAAATGAATGAAGAAATTTTAGAACAATTAGAAGTAGAGTCAGTTTCTAGAAGAAAAATATCACCAGATACAAATTCAATTGGCTAGATCATGTAAGAAGAATGGAAAATTCAAGAATCCCAAAAATTATGATGCAATATAAACCTAGAGGACATCGTCGACCAGGAAGACCGTTAAGAAGACTGCTAGATGGGGCCGAAACAGGTCTACAGAGGCCTAATTCGTGAAGGATGATGATGATGATGATGATGAAATTTATTATCACTGTGAATGTATTGAAGCATACAGATTGTTTTATGATTTATATGACAGCCGAATTTTCTGGAGTAAACAATCGTATGTTAACATCAGATTTGTTTTAATGTAACATTCTACATTGTGAGCTTGTTTTTCTCTTTTCGAAATGTTGTTATACCTTGCTGTTATATGTATCCGTTCTATTTCACTTACTATATATTTTTAAAGGATTGTAAATGTATTTGTATTGTCATACATTGCACTATATGTATGTATGTATGTATGTATGTATGTATGTATGTATGTATGTATGCATGCCACCGGCATGGCTCAGTCGCTTAAGGCGCTTGCCTGCCGGTCTTAAGTTGCGCTCTGGCGCGGGTTCGATTCCCGCTTGGGCTGATTACCTGGTTGGGTTTTTTCCGAGGTTTTCCCCAATCGTAAGGTAAATGCCAGGTAATCTATGGCGTATCCTCTGCCTCATCTCGCCAAATACCATCTCACTATCACCAATCTCATCGACGCTAAATAACCTAGTAGTTGATAGAGCGTCGTTAAATAACCAACTAAAAAAGTATGTTAATGTAATATAATTTAATGTAACGTATGCAGGATGCAGCTCCTTAAATGCTGCAGCCCCGGGGCAACTGCCGAGTCTGTCCATTAGTAAATATGAGCCTGACTGTTTACAACAAAATAATAGTATATTGGTATTACTCGACCAAGGCCAGTGGAGTCCTGCAGCCCGGAGCCGTGGCGCTACTGCTCCTGCGTTCGTAATACCGCATCGCGATAGTTCACATTACGCCCGCGGCTCCACTCGCCTTGGTCGATTAATATCATTACGGTGATTAAGAAAATAAAAACCTTACCTTTCGTATAAATCCTTCGTCCTCTTGAGCCATACGTATCAATATAGTAGTTTGGATATGTGGGTTATTGTATTAATCTATTATAACATACAGAAGCATTTTGAAGATTACACTGAATCCATGGCAACATTAATTTTATTTTTGTTGTAAAATTAATAATAAAGTAAATATTCATTATTGCCTATTATTGCAAACTAAAGAATATAATCAAGACAATCGCTATTCTATTTTAAATTATTGCTCTGTATTTCTGCCTTTATCTCTTATCAAGTTGATGGCCATTCTTCCAACATAATGACATTGAAGAACAGTGAGGATATTTTTAATGAAGTTGTTCTTTTTCTTTTACGTACAGAAAGTCGATTGTGTAATCATGCAATACGTGTGTAGAATGACTTCTGGTGTTGGTAGCAGTTGTAATTTGTTCGTCAGGCGTTATTCAGCGTCGAAATTGAACGTGGACGAGAAATGACCGACAAATTTTGCCTGGCGCCCTCTGTCAGCGACTGGAATATTTTACGAACTCTAAGCTTAAATGTACGAAACGAATCTTCAATTTTACGTGCCTCTCGGAAGATGTTATGCTAAATGGATTTATCTCCTTCGGTCCTCTGATCATGGCAATGGCGAGACCACAGACGGCGACGATTTCTAAGAAAATGAACACTACAAGCAATGATGCCTCACAATAGTCTTAACTTCTGCCCTGTTAGTTTTATACATACAACTTAGCGGACAGTCATCATCATCGCCATAGTTTCCTGTCCCAGGGCAGGTCTTTCACTGTAAACTCAGCATTGCCCGCATTTCTTTTTGTCTCCGCATACGATCCATATATCTTAATGTTTATTTATTTAATTCAGGTATGCTCAAAATTGTAAAAGCCCCGATTACACGGATGATGCTGCACTGCATAACACACAAACATGTGTACCAGGACTGGGCTCCGCAACTACATTGCAGCACCGCCCTGTAAAATTGCATAGTTCTTTTACACTCTTACAAATACGAATAATAAATTGAATTTGAAAAAGGAAAAAGAGTATACACTGTAATATTCAGTTATTACATTATTTATTATATTTAATATAGTTATGATATAATAATATCATAGATAATATCATTTTCATATTCCACCATCCTGTCTACTTTTCGGTCTATTCAACATCTGCATTCTTTTTGTTAAGTAATCGGGAATCTATTTCAACGAATTTACTGCAATGCGCTAAAGATGCTCATCTGTTAATCGGGACCTATGATTGGATTTAGTAACCTTCATTCTCGAAAATAATTGTTCGCACACATATGTCGAGGCGAAGGTAGCTAACATAGTGGCAACGAATAAGCTCATCTTGTAATATTTAGATTTGTTCATTTTTTAAATAATTCTAAATGCTTGTCAAGTCATATTCTCCGTATTTAGTTCTGAATTCTACGTTACTTAGTAAATCAATTAACTCGTCCTGGAACTCCACTCTTGGACGGATTGTACTAAATGTATGAAAAGATTAACAAAAATACTAATGTCACTCACCATACGCTAAAATCACTAAATCTATGTTCTGTGAATTCAAATTTGAACTGTTGCAATACAGAGACATAATTAACTATATTTTGTTCAGGAACCATACATCTCTTTACAAGTTCACCATCCGTGAAGGGTTTTAGTGACTTATTCCCAACATACTACATTTGTAGGCTAACTAACCCTCCAAAACATAGACTCTGAATTGTTCGACTCTCTTCAATGTTTGGCCTTTTTGAAGTGCTTTCAATTTTGAAGATATTCCTAGTGCATTATTTTTCACCCCTGAAAAATGTATTTTATCAAAATATCTATTTCTGCTGGAATAAAATCACCACAATAACAATAATAATAATAATAATAATAATAATAATAATAATAATAATAATAATAGGTATAATAATAATTAATAATAATAATAATAATAACGTTATATGAAAATAGGCTATATTACAGAAAACAGCTTCTCTGTCAATTCGGCAATGTTCTGGGTAGCAGAGCCTATAAATTAATTTTATGTTGCTCAGTAGTATTCTTGACAGTACCTTTGCAATATTTTGCGTAATCACTTATATCCTGTTTTCAAAACGTACAGCAAAAATAGTCTTCCTCCCACACTGTAACGGAATGATCGTTTGCCTTAAGAAGGTTTTGAACTTGTCTAATCCCGGTGTTCGTACGTTTACTAAGAATAATTGAACTGCCTTCCGCAGTCATCCGTCGAGCTTCAACGAGGAACAGCACGCGCTACATTCGAAGGTTGTGATTACAGAACGTAATCGGGAGTCAGAGAATGAGCATACCTGATTTAATAGATTTATTTTTACTAAAGAGTTAAGGCTGTGAGGCTTCCTCTACGACTTAAACAGTATAAGAACACAAATAAATATAAAAATAATAGCAATACAGGAACAATAATAATAATACAAAACATGTATTAGACCAGGTGACCGTTACGGTCTCACATCGGTCCGTCTCTAAAGGCTGGTTCATAATAAACCGGAAACGGAAACGACAACGAGAACGAGAATGGAAATATTGTTAAAATGAATGTATTTAACAATATTTCCGTTCTCGTTCTTGTTGTCGTTTCTGTTCCAGGTTTATTGTGAACCAGCCTTTAGCTGAGCAACCAACATACTTCTACTACGGGGAGCATACTGCAGGATTTGTTTCGGGATGCGTGTTCTATCCATCCTTCTGACATAAATTTCTCAGTTTTTTTCTTTGATTGTTTACATATTGTAATATTGGTTCGGTTTTGAGTTCTTTCAGGGTATCATTTCTTTTGTGGTCCCATTTGGTGACTCCTGCAGTGCGTCTTATGAACTTTAATAATAATAATAATAATAATAATAATAATAATAATAATAATAATAATAACAGGAGAATGGAGAAAGTTACACAACGCAGAGCTGCACGCATTGTATTCTTCACCTGAAATAATTAGGAACATTAAATCCAGACGTTTGAGATGGTCAGGGCATGTAGCACGTATGGGCTAATGCAGAAATGCATATAGAGTGTTAGTTGGGAGGCCGGAGAGAAAAATACCTTTGGGGAGGCCGAGACATAGATGGAAAGATAATATTAAAATGGATTTGAGGGAGGTGGGATATGATGGTAGAGACTGGATTAATCTTGCTCAGGATAGAAACCGATGGCGGGCTTATGTGAGGGCGGCAATGAACCTCCGGGTTCCTTAAAAGCCAGTAAGTAATAATAATAATAATAATAATAATAATAATAATAATAATAATAATAATAATAATAATAATGTAGTAGTAGTAGTAGTAATAATAGTAGTAGTAGTAGTAGTAGTAATAAAAGTTTAAGTCAAACAAATACACTGTACTTAAGCATAAGGTAAAAATTACAATTTTTATTTTCATTGTTCACATGACCACAATACATACCAAACTAGGTACTTCAAATAGCAAACTGGTCATAACTGTAGCATCTGTACACAGTAGGAACTAAAATACTGTAGAAACGTAAGTACCAGTAACTTTTTTCAGCCCTCAGAAGCAGTAACTTAATAGGGGGTTTTCTAGGAATGTGGTCAAGAAGCCCTAACACTATTGTGGACAAACCTTCCTAACCTTGAAGCACGCTATGGCAGGTACTATTTCAAACTAGGTCCCATGAATCGTAAACTGTTTACTCAAAGCAGTTAATTTCATGTTGCCAGACATATATTTGTTGTATTAACAAAAGCCGCCTTAAATAAGGGTTCGATAGATAGATCAGTTCACAATGAACAATGATTAAAAACATTTATGTGACAATTTGAAAGAAAAAAAAACATTAAGATAAATAATAAGAAAACATAGGATATCATTTACAATAAACTTTACTTTGGTACAAATGATTAAATTTAACATTTTTCAGAAAATGATATTTAGGTTTCTAGATGCTACACCAGGTGACGTTAGATGGAAGTAAATTTGGTATGAGGATGATTTTTATGAGTAATTTACCTCCATCTATAAGCAAATGCTAGGTAACTTTCGGTGTTCACCGGCAATCACCATCATTTTCAGGCGCTAAAAAAAGATGTTAAAAAGTCGTAAAATAACCTACTAAAATAAAAAAATAAAAAAACAATGGGATCCTATGGCATCAATCGTTGCATCAGTAGGCAATAAAAGTTTTTAAAGTACAAATGATTACTAATTATAGCTAAGGATGATTTTAACACATGAGATCCTGACATCATTCGTTGCATCAGTAATTTTAAATTGTTTAAGTTGATTTAAAGTTTCTCGTGGGATCGTGCCACGGGCACCGAACATGAGCCCAAAAATTGTCCAATGTGTGATGTGGTATTGTGCTCCAAGATGCTGACAACAAGGCTCATAGATGACGTGTTTTTTGAAGAACACACCTCTTGTGGCTGTTGCTCCCTTGCACCTCGTTACGGATTGTGGGATCAAGAATGACACCCTTATCCTTCTGCCGATCAATTATGATGATATCAGCCCAAGTCTAGTAGAGCCATTTTTACAGAAGAGACGCAACCAACCTCCTTATAAACCTCATAGGAAGCATTCTGACGGATTGAAGCTGCGATGAGAGAACGAACCGTATTATGTCTGTTGATTCGGAGCAATTCTCCATGATGGCAGAAACCCAAGACGTGATTAATTAATAATCATTAATAAATAAATACACAAGTAAATATTATTATTGTTTCAGTACATAGGATTGTGATTTGTACCTACTTTGGTGATATCTGGTAATGTTGGCATCATTGAAAAGACGACCATATTAGGAAGTAATTATATGTAAACTCCACTAGACTTGGATACATTAAAGAGAACAAACATTTCAGACCCTGCTCACCTCACTCGCAAAATGCTTACCTAATTTTATTGTAACCCTTAAGATAGGCGCACATTTGTTGTATAAAAAAAAATCGTTTAGTGCTTTGGATATTTATTATAGTATCGCTCACTTGTCCGCATTTTCAAACTAATCATCAAATAGTGTTGTATTTTACCGCTAGAGCGCATTATTTCATTATAGTGTTCTGAACTGGAAATACAATGAATAGCTCTGAAACTTAAATAAACTAAGAAGGACATACCTGGTCCATTCTCATCCCATATGCCCTCCATATTAGATTGCTATAATTTAAATTTTTGTAAAGCCCTTCATAACTTATACAATAAGCTTCGTGTCATCCATTTCATTTTACCTTCAATATTACCGCAACTGGAGACATTGCAATCGATATATTTGCTATGACCTTTTTTATTTCGATCTTGGACTGTACGGAAATCCATTTTAGAATTCCCTGCAGTGGCGACTCATGATATTTTTTGTATGTAGGGTATGAGATTGACGACTGATGACCAAGACAGAAACTAATATTAATAATACCGGTAATATATAATAATAATAATAATTAATAATAATAATAATAATAATAATAATAATAAAATAGAGCATGCAAAATCAATACAAGTAGGCCTATGTTAGTTTTGACTCACCATTCTGGAACTGGTAATGTATTAGTAGTGAAGTTCGATTCTCCTCCCTTTTAGTTGCGAATATGACTCTAAGCCATTGTACTGCATATTTACCGATGCTCCGTCGTACGTTTGCCAATTAATTTCTTGCTGCAGTTAAATTCTTCTAAACGATCAAATACAACTTCAGATATTCTTTCGACTGTCCTGTCATCTGAAAGTCCTGTTAATTCTTGTATTTATTATAGCTTATGTTATTTATTTTTATGTAATTTCTTGCTGCAGTCAAATTCTTCTAAACGATCAAATACAACTTCAGATATTCTTTCGGCTGTCCTGTCATCTGGGAGTCCTGTTAATTCTTGTATTTATTATAGCTTAAATTATTTATTTTCATGTAATTTTGTTTTTTATATTATATCATTTTAAATTATTTAATATTGCGTTTATTCTATTCTTTTAAAATGACCAATGAACTGCATTTAAGGAGGCTATAAGGGTACTTGAAACTTCTTATTGTAGTCTCTGACAGGGTCTCCATCACCCAGAAAGAAGGATCGTAGTATTAGGATACGAGGTCATATCCTCAAACACTGTTAAACTCAAGCCGTACCCCACCCTCCGAACCCTCCCCTGTCCACTAACTTCACTGCTAGAAATACCGTTTGCTGTAAGATATTTGGATGGTTCCTCGGAAATTATTTCTGAGCTGTGCAGTGGCGACAACTCATGATAGAAAGTGGAAGCTTAAAGGAAATTATTACGACGGGATGCATTGAAAATAAAAATCTGTAATTAAAATGTTTTCTATCTATGTAGGGTCATCCTATCCTTCCTGGAGGAATCGCCACTGATTCTCTGGCCACAATTCTGAACGAAATCCGGTCATGTAGACAGAGGCGATACGGCCAAGTGGGAAATGCTCCATTTCAAATAGTGCAAAGAATAAAAATCCGAACTCGCTGTATGGATACATTCCGATAAGTGAACACCTACCTTAAGACTGTGGTTTATTCTCGTTTACTCCTTCCTCTTCAGCTTATAGTTCTGCGAATATTACAAGGGTAACAATAATTTTTAAAGCTTATTTCAAATGAGAAAGCGATAATAGAATATTTACTTTCAAATTATGTGGTTCTTCTTTCAAAAACTTCCTGTTTCAACTAATAATAAGCAATAAAAAGACACGTCACTGTATAGAATTTATTTAAATCATACACTTAATTATACAACAAATAAAATCCAGTTGCAAATGAAACAGATTTGCAATGATTTATCTGTATTCAATACCATTTATGCTTAGACAAACA
Source organism: Periplaneta americana (assembly GCA_025594305.2). Taxonomy (NCBI): domain Eukaryota; kingdom Metazoa; phylum Arthropoda; class Insecta; order Blattodea; family Blattidae; genus Periplaneta; species Periplaneta americana. The sequence goes on along the minus strand of JAJSOF020000035.1, from coordinate 48,056,188 downwards.
CAAACCAACTTATTTTAACAACAAATAATTGCCATCACCAAAAACCTTGCCAGTGCTATTTGTTTCTACATAGCTAGCAGCCATACTCAAGAAATTATAGTGGTTAGTCTAATACTGTGTATATAGATTGTACTCTTAAAAAATAAACACACAAATAAAATGTTATTCAGATGCCTCAGATAATCAATTTGTTGGGAATAATCATATGAAATTAACAAGTCTTATGTGGGCAGAAAGGGGAAAGAGCAGTATATACTCTCAAAAACGTTTTAGTTTTAATCAGTTAACCTATGTATTTTTATGCTCGACCATGCCGAAATGTAGTAATTATACACCTGGTAGCAGTCCTTTAATGCATGTCATTAAAGTACACTTATTCATTAAAGTTCAGGTTTTCGATTATTCTCGGATATTCAATCGAAAGACAACTATCGAAAGGTCACGGAGGCTGGAAATCCAATATTATCGCAGAAGGTTATGTTCTGTTACTATAATAATTAGTGTTAACTGTAAATAATATTCAAATAAATTCAATTTGTCATCTCGTTTTTCAATGTCGAATTCAATTTCAAGATTATATCAAGACCAATGTTTACCTTACTATTATCAAGGTCGTCGATATTAGTTTCCTGGAAAAAAATCAATACTTTCGCGTTTGCGCACATCTCACAATTCATGAGGTAGGCTATTGCACTCACTCACATAACAATAACATGAATACTTACGAATAATTTCAAGTTAGAAATATGGTCGAGCATAAAAAGTCGTATGAAACTTGCCTATAATGGTAATTAAGACGCTCGCATGAAAATTATGAAACTCGCTTGCGCTCGTTTCATAAACATCCTCGCGTCTTAATTACTTTCATTATAGGCTCGTTGCATAATGTACTATACATTATCCAGAGTAAATTAAAGTAATGATAACATCTCTTATTTCTCAAACGTAACTGTGAATAGTGTGTATAAATCGACCGCTGTAGAGTAACAGCATGTCTGACCGTGAAATGAGTGGGCTCAGGTTCATATCCTGGTTGGGACAAGTTCTCTAGTTGAGGTTTTTCCAGGTTTTCCCTTAAACCATTAAGAACAAATGCCAAGTAACTTTTGGCGCTGGACCTGGACTTATTTTGCTCGCATTATCACCTTCATTTCACTCGGATGCTAGATAACCATCACAGCTGATAAAGCATTGTAAAATAAACCAATTAAAAATAATGGATGTATCATTAATTGCAGATGCCCAAGTAATTCTACCAAAATTATAACATGATTTACAGAGAACTATATATTTATTAAATTGTATTACAATTTAGAAATAACAGCAGAGAAAACAAAAGTTTTGGTGTTCTGCAATAAACACAAACATAAATTTCATTCTCAAAATTAAGATACATCGCTCTTATAGTTCACGTCCTATGTAAAGTAATTTATTGTCACAAACTTCCCTTATTAAAGGATTGCCACAAGAACGGCGTGTTATAAACAATTACTGTACATTGGGTGAATATATAATATTTCGTTTACAACTAAAATATAAGATTTACAACTTTTTTTTTAGTAGTAGTAGTTTCCAGTTTTTGACATCTGACCGACATCTATGGCTGACCACTAGGATCCAGAATACAAAAAACCAATTTCATTTGTGGAGAGGATACAAAACAAGGATAAATTTAAAAATAAAGTACAATTTAATTTGCTGAGAAATGTGAGGTAAAAGCGCAATGAAGAATATGGGTTATTTATGAAAGGACTTAAGTCTTGAATACTAAATTGTTAGCAACTTAAGAAAAACTGCTTACAAACCGAAATTTTTAAATAAAGACTCAAATAAAAATTGTATCATAAATTCTACAAAGCATTAGAGTGTGAAACTTAGTCCTCTTCATATCTAAATCGATATATCTACACCCAAAGAGCAGTTATTATATTACAAACTCATTTTCATAGAATAATGACTTAGGCCCTTTCATAAATAACCCATTCATTTGTAATGAATTAAATTATATTACGTACAGTAGTAAAAAATAATGGACTGCCATCACCTTTCAATATGTCTTTACATGCAGTCACTCACATAAGTGGTACGCTATTGGAAAGCCGAGACCATTACATCAAATAAAACAAATTAAATGTTAAATCCAAAACGACTGTTTCTCAAAATTGAAACCGACTCCTCAATAGCGATAATGGCTAATCTAAGGAGGGAGTGCTTTATCTAGTCCCACTGATGTCCAGAAATTAGCAAACAAATTTTGGAATGGTTTCCCTCACTCCAACACTGTCAAATTGTCTAGATGTATATTAGTGTTTCATAATCGATTGTCGGATCATGCCTAGACTTTTTCTCAAAATCAACCTCTTCTGGCTAGCCACTATGAGACTCAAATCGGATTGCAGGGTTCAGGATTACTCTGGATTTGAAGTTTGCTTCCTCAGAGCTTGAGTCATCGTGCTCCTATGGTCTCCAAAATTATTAGTGCATTCATATTTTAAGGATTTAGCAATACTTGAGTCTATATTTAAATATGGTAAAATTGGTTGGGGAGCAAGTACTAAATCACATCAAATCGTGTCTCAAAGCTACATTTTCGGCTGAAGTGAACTAGATAATTGTCTAAGAAGCAAGAACAGACGTCAGTAGTCATGATTCAAAACTACATAGTGTATAGCAATCAAGTCCGTACTAGTTAGTAAACGAAAATGCTTGCTTGATTGAGGACTTGCTCACTAAACAAACATGGATACCTCATGGGGTATGAAATCTGAAGATGCTTTGAAAGTGAAATATTATAAATGTAATGTAGAATAACATGTTAACTTTGAACATTGACATTGTTAGTACTTTCTCTACAATTTTTAAACATTATTATAATATAATAATATATTAGGCTCTTATCTTTTCCACATAATTAATATTTAATATTTGAGGAGAAAAATTCGCTCTGGCGCCGGGGATCGAACCCGGGTCCTTGGTTCTACGTACCAAGTGCTCTGACAACTGAGCTATGCCGAATTCAGTCCACAGCACTGGACCGAATCCTCCTCCTTCAATGTTTCCCTTTGTGGCCTGACTCCAAGTTAGGCCTATATGTTGACGTATATGTCTAGTGTCAACTGCCATTATACTAGGAGCACACTCAGCTGAGTGACTTGTTTGGCCGGGATTCCGCAGTTAAGTGCGCAGTAATCTGTATAATCTGTACGAATACATGCACTGCAGCTATGAGAATATTATAGATTAATTGTCAATATTACAGATATTATTCTGTAGGACAAATTAATAAATCTATAATATTCTCATAGCTGCAGTGCATGTATTTGTACAGATTACTGTGTACGTAACTGCGGAATCACGGCAAAACAAGTCACTCAGCTGAGTGCGCTCCTAGTATAATGGCAGTTGACATTCTATACGTCAACATATATGCCTAACTTGAGTCAGGCCACAAAGGGAAACATTGAAGGAGGAGGATTCGGTCCGGTGCTGTGGATTGAATTCGGCGTAGCTCAATGGTTAGAGCGCGTGGTACATAGAACCAAGGACTCGGGTTCAATCCCCGGCGCTGGAGCGAATTTTTCTCCTCAAATATTAATTGTCAATATTACAGATATTATTCTGTAGGACAAATTAATAAATCTATAATATTCTCATAGCTGCAGTGCATATATATGTACAGATTTCTGTGCACGTAACTGCGGAATCACGGCCAAACAAGTCACTCAGCTGAGTGCGCTCCTAGTATAATGGCAGTTGACATTGGACATATACGTCAACATATATGCCGAACTTGAAGTCAGGCCACAAAGGGAAACATTGAAGGAGGAGGATTCGGTCGGTGCTGTGGATTGAATTCGGCGTAGCTCAGTGGTCAGAGCGTGGTACATAGAACCAAGGACCCGGGTTCAATCCCCGGTGCCGGAGCGAATTTTTCTCCTCAAATATTAATTGTCAATATTACAGATATTATTCTGTAGGACAAATTAATAAATCTAAAATTTTCCACATAAATTCATTCAGTCCTGCACTGTGATGCCAGTTTTTAGAAAAATAGTCTATGAAGAAGGCTGTGTTTCAAGCATACATGTCCAAATCTCCCTAATGTGTAGTTTACAAGTCACCTAGTTACTAGTCACTAATGTGTAGTATGGACTTGAGCTTTGAGACATAGTCTAAATTCTGCTGTTTTTGCTTCAAGAAGAATAATTAAAGCCGTGTCTCAAAACTCAAGTGTCTATACTACATGCCAGTAACTAGCAACTAGCTGACTTGTAAACTACACACTAGAGAGCTTTGGATATGTATGCTGGAATCATGACCTTCTTCATAGACTAAATATATTTTTCTGAAGACCATGACATTACTGTGTAGCACTAAATGAAGAAGGCAGTGTCCTAATGCAATTTCATTACGAGTATCAGATGTTACTGTCTGGAAATTTTATTTCTGCGATTATAAACAGTTTCTCAGTGAACAGTTAATGAAACTAGATTCTCAGGTTTATGAACTGAGTGATATTTTCTGCAGACCCAGAAAAAGAAACGTAGAAAAATATAGACATGTATGAAAATTACGTTTCACTATCAACAATCGAAGTATGTGGAAAAGATAAGGGCCTGAAATATTGGAATATTTAAAAAATGTAAAGCAGGCGCTAACAATGTCAGTATTACAAATTAATGCGTTATTCTACTTTGCTCTAGGGCAATTAATATGTAGACCGAAAATGTTTCACAATACTGTCTTACTAGTCGATTCAAAAGCTACAACACAAGCTATAGCATCAAACAAATTGCCTCTTATAAATAAAATTAATGAAATCCGAAAACTAATAAAAATACTAGAAAACTTACAGAAGAAAATACACTTCCAATGGATACCATCACATGTTGGCATAAGTGGGAATGAAATTGCTGATGAATTAGCAAAAAAAAGGCACAAAATTGCATAGACAAAACAAAGTTTTGAGTACACACTCATTAGGCATCAAAATTAAAACCAAAACAAAAGCAGAAATACTCCATAAAATTGATCAACAGATATCAACAAACTTTGGCAAACATGTAGCTTAAAACCAAGAAAAGGAAGTTGTTGCCGCCTTCAGATTGAACACCGGTCATGGCTGCCTTGCAGCACATCACTGCAAAATTGGAATCTTTAATACTGAAGAATGCCACTTACGCAATTTACCAGGTTAATCTATGGGAAGAGAACACCTATTCACATATACTGCACTGAACAAGGAAACACAACAAAATAAAAACTTTTCTCAACTTTATTGGGAAGCAAGAAGCAAAATGGGTTAAATGATCCCAAATTGCAGCCATTAGAGAACAACAACAACATTGTAATTGCATTTTATTTCCAAAACATCTTCAGATTTCATAACCCCAATTGCTAATGAGGTATCCATGTTTGTTTAGTCTATTAGTCAACAATCAAGCAAGAATTTTCGTTGCAGGTTGTATCAGGGCACTCCCACTAAGGAGCAGAATGAACATAGAGTATTACAAAAACTGTAAAGGATGTTTTTCTCCAAATAGGTGCCAATTAAATGTTCCATGTTAAAAAGTTGAACACATATGGCTGCAAACAATAAAAATTTGCAACTGCCAGTGCAAGAATTACAATATCTGTTGATTCCATGGACTATTGTTTAAGTTTCTGACAGAGGATCTTGGCATGAATTATGTGGCAGCATATGCAATTCCGTTTCTGTCTCAGGAGCAGAAAGAATTCACTTTTTGTACTTTTTTTTTGTAATCCCCATACAGTCCAGATTTGGATCTCTGAGACTTCTGGCCTTTAAAAAGACTAAAATCACCTGAGAAGACTGCATTCTGTGAAGGAAATTCAAAAGAAGGCTTTGTAAATTGTTGTAAAATAAGTGTATAAAATCCCAAGAAAAATACTTTGAAGGAGGCGAGAATACCTTCTCATAGGTAGACTACTTTTTTTTTTTTAAATAGCTGGATTCTTTCCAGATCGACCTCATACATCTTATAAATTATAATACCAGTATAAAGAAGTAATTTAGAGAACAATACATAATCCATTATAAGGCACCTGAACTAACCACATGATGCATCATAAATTAGTATGGGTTAATTACATATATTCGCAATAAAGCACTTGAACAAGTTTCATAGTTCACAAAGAATTTATGAAAGAGAAAAACCACACACCATATTAGAACACTTACTCCATATTCCTCTCATAAGCTTTCAACTTGTCCTGCAAATTCAAGTGCATAATGTCTTCTTCTTACATCCAAACGACAGGTTTCTCACACAAACTTAAAACTCGTTACAGATATGTATTTCAAACTTTTTTACTTGAACATAATGGTAACTTAAAGTATGTTCTGTTATGTCAGAGTCCTGACTAAATACTGTATCATTCTGAAGCAACATTAATGTAACACATTTGTATTCAAATTCAGTATGAAAAAGAAATACAGGAACAAATTAATCACTTTCACCTTCTAGTTCGACATGGTATCTTGTTAGGAGTTTCAGTTGAGCAAGAAACATACATAAATGAACAACGTTTATGCCGCAAGTAGGGTGACCAGACGTCCTCTTTTGTCCGGACATGTCCTCTTTTTAGGCCTTTGTCCGGGGTCCGAGCAGATTTTTAAAAATCAAGAAACGTCCTCCTTTTCGTAACTTGTATGCCTGACATTTTGAAATTATCTAATTTGACGCCTTTACAAGTAATTTGCCTGTAGGTGGCAGCAGCAACGACAGAATATACTCTTTTCCAACTATCATAACTCCCTTTGCTCCTCCTTGTTATGGTCGTTGCTCAGAGGTAGCTAGTAAATAGAGGTGCGAATGTAAATCTAAATACATATTTTCTGTTCTCTTTAATAATTTTATTATAGTTCCCATGACTTTAATATGTAGCTAACTGTAAAATAATTATTATTAAGTTTTTCATAATTATTTTGTAATAAAACAGATATTAATAATCCGTGGTGCTACAGCCCACGAAGGACCAAGACCAACTAGCCGGCTGCTGGCCTCACGGCCACATGCCGAAGCAGAGGTGGACGATCATCCAACCAGAATGGAGGAACGTGTGGTTAGCACAATGAGCCCCCCAGCTGTTATAGATGGTTTGCGTAACCGGATTTCACTACCTATCGTAGCTCCCCAAGTGTATCACGATGCTGGGTGGCCGAAATTTCATGAGAAAATTTCTTCCCCCATGAGGACTCGAACCAGCGCGCATTCCATAACGCGAGTTCTAGGCAGGATTCCTTAGACCACTACACCACAGCGCAGGACTTAAAACAGATATTAACGTACTTTTAATATGATATAAGCCTAAATCTGTACTGTAAATATTTTGTAATAAAATATATATTGACGTAATTTAAAGTATAATATAGGCCTAAGCCTAAATCCTCTTTTTTCTAAAAGTTCTCATTTTTTAAGCTTTGTATCTTCTTTTTATCAATGTGAATCTGGTCACCCTAGTTGCAAGGCTGCTATAGTCAACATTAAATTGTAATGAAATTTATGGGTTTTGCAATCCTGAATTACTTACATGTTTCACCAAGGCTTGGAAGAAGATACTCTTACTTTGTTTGAACTTTATGCTGGGCTAGCCCAAATAAGAAAGTAAATCTTCGAGCTCTCAAATGACACTACCTTGAGAATAGAACTTATCTTTAGTGCTAAAATACTAGAGAAAATTTATATACCGCATTTACTCATGTAATGAATGTATGAGCATAATGGACGCACCCCAATTTTCGCGTTAAAATAAAAAAAAAAATCCCCGCATAATAGACGCAAAGAGGAATATGAATATATAACAAATGATAGCAAAGATGCTGAACCTGATGGTGAATGAAGTAAGGCTAGTGTTAACAATAACAATAAAGTGTCTTGTCTTATTGTCGCTGTACTCATTATTACAAATTATCATGTTTATACAACTGCTGCAAACTATGGATCGTTTTATGTGCGACACGATTGATATATAAATTAGTTGCGGCCCATATATTGTTACATATTCTATTCATTATTTCAGCATTCGAGCTGGCGCATCTTTAATACGTGTTTTTATTTTTCACTAACATTTTTTCCTCGCATAAAGGACGCATCATAGTTTTTTGTTATAAAAATCGGGAGAAAAAAAAAAGTGCGTCTATTACACAGGTAAATACAGTAAGTAGTTGCAATCTTTAAAGACTTTATCAGAACTCAATCACTGAAAACATCTAAAAATTTATAAGGGTTGCTCAAAATAATTTCCATCGGGGAGAGGAGGGAGAAATATCACATTCCTCATTAGAATCTAAGTATATAAATAAACAAAGTCCATCGTTTGACCACTGACCTACCGGAAGCAATTAGCTAAGTACAGAGTAAAGAGTAACAACATGCTGCAAGGTGAATACAGCCAGTTTCTGATTAATGTAGTGAAGTATGAGCACCATGATAGTTGCGCTCTAAGTGAGCTTTGTTTATGCTAATCCCAACCAATTCTTAGGCTGATTGAAACTGTCGACCTCTGTAACAAATTTAATAAAATTGTGCTAATACTTCATAAACAACTCTCCACCCATCTCACATCATAATCAATGTTTGTTGGAGTGAAAAATACTTATGACATAAATGATATTTAGGGTACATAATATATATCGAGTGAAATAGTGTTAATAGTACAACTAGCTGCCAAAACATTTTTATGTTTGTTGAAGTGAAAAATATTTCATTACACAAATGATATTAATGATACTTGGGGTATGTACATATCGAGTGAAAGATATAGGCTAGTGTTAATAATAAAACTAGATGTCAAAACTTTTTGACGTTTGTTGGAGTGAAAAACATTTCATGACATTGAAGAATAATACAGTACTTGGGTATGTACATATCGAGTGAAAGATACAGGCAAGTGTTAATAATAAAACTAGCTGTTAAAATCTATATAAGGATAAATAAGGATCAGATTTAGAATTAAATTCAGCTCTTAAGACAGGAAATTACTACCAACTGCAGCTTGCTAAAGAGTAGCTTGCTCAAAACAGGTTAACCAAACTACAGGTATTGATTTACTCTACTTAGAGATGAACCATGTCAACAAAAGAAGAAATTAATTCATGATATTACTTTCATATGTGACATATTTAATGTTGCTTCATAACTTTGGCGCATATTTAAATAAGTTGTTTAAATACAGATAGGTATTTATAAAAATCATAAATAGAACAAAAATGGAAATAAGCTGCCATTTACACAGTCAGCAAGAAATAATTATTGTGGAACTGAAGTATATTTTCTTCAGTACATCTTATTGATAGACAGACTTTTTCCATGAAATTCACAAATCTCATTTTGCTACGATAATCACAGCTTGAATATGATTCATATTGGTTCTTTTTAGTGTAACTCTTAATTTGTGACTCACATTGTTCATATCAAAGTATAATTGAATACTCCCACAGAATAAGAGTATATGTGACTGGGGAAACAATGTACCTTAGACCCTTATTGTGAGGGGAGTATTCAATTATTATACAGAACACATTATTCTATATTTCATTAGCATTTTCTATACTAACAAAAATTGGTCATTTAATATAGGATGTTCCTTTAAACATAAGACTAGACAATGCTACTCTTTACGAATTGTAAACTCTTTTCCTAGTAGCAAATACCTCTAGTATGGACCAGAACAGTGGTGTCATGGTAGTTCTTTTCTTGGCCATATGCCCCATCCTTTTTTTTTCTCCCTTGAAATATATTTTACTCTCCTCTCTCTATTTCTCCGACTGTCATTTAATGATTTTTTTAATATTAAAGTAGTAAAGAAATTGTTTTGTTTTACATTTTAATTGTACAGCAAGTTTGATTTAAAGAATACACCATGTAGCACCACTGTATATGCACACTTGTCTTGACGAATTTTGGAGTGTGTATTTGCAACACTTCTTGTTTTTCAACCATTATTTCATATAATTCTGGATTCCAGTGCTGCAAAGGTGGACAATTTTTGTTATGAACATCAAACAAAATACATTAGGAACAGCAAGAGATGATCTAAGATCTGTACAGATCTTTATGTTCAAAACTCAGGCACCCATAAACCATATGGCTCCATACATACAAAATTTTCTTTTCCCCATATGATTAATTAAAAAAATTGTAGGTTCCCATACGATGTATGGCTCCGTATAACCTCCATGACAGCACTGGGCCAGAGGATGTGGTGGATAAAATGCCAAGCATATTTTCACTATGCAATGATAATATAACAGCAGGAATCAAGACTATTTGAAAGAATTTTGGCTCGAGCTTAAAGAAATTTAAAGAAATTTCATTTCACTTCACTGAGATTACAGATCAGTGTCCTACATCGAAAATCAATGCCTAAAACATCTGACTAAGAATGAGTTATAGTTTATTTCTGAATATTACCACTCATTTGTTAAATCTTTCGACAGCAGCAAGCCGAAAAAACATGCAATCAGAGTATTTATAAATACTGGTACCAATTAAAATTTAAATTAAAGTATTACATCTCAAAGACATTTGAATAAGGGATTTGTATGATAATATTCCTTTCTAGATCTGTATGCTAGCAGAAAAAGAGTTAAAAAGTACATTTGTGAATGTTTGAAGTTCTCATCAATATGTATATCCTCTGACACGGAAAATAGTCGTTCTCCTGTAGCATGAATTTGTGTGTCATTCGGGCTAATGCGACATTCACACGGGGCAATATTAAGCATCGAGGTCCAAGGTTGAAGTTAAGTTGTAGCAGCGACGTATTTGTATGTCACAAAACGACATATTCCCTACAAAGTCTTTATGGCTTAGTGATAGAGCTCTTTCTCCCCATTACAAAAACCAGGCTTCAAATCTCTCTATGTAAAATGCACGTGTGTAAATACAGTGTACACGATGATTTCCGAGCTTTTCCAAAGTGAGACTTAGTCTCAGAACAAGACCAGTTTCCGTGTCAAAGGGTGTATATAAGTTCATTTGATTTAAAAAAGAATATTATTCTTAAATAGAACATCCTACACACATAATAATGAATATATCAGCACCTGGAAACAAGATTTATACCAGTACAACTGAAGCACTTTAATAACTTAAGTCAGTAATAATTTAATATTAAATAAATTATATTAAAAATTTTTCTGCAGAAGATATTGCTAAGTCTTTTAGACTAAAACATATTCAGACTTTTAAATTTCCATAATGTTCTATTAAAGAACTTCCAGCATGTTGAGAAAATGTGTACTATTAATTTCAGGGCAGAAGTTGCAAAAATGATATCACATGTAGACATGTTCATGTACAGGCAAGTGTGGTGAAAATAATGAACAAGTACGTTCACAGAATTCTAATTTCATTCTGTTTCATTATTTGTATTAATTTCTCCTACATGTCATTTTCAATGAATTTATTTGTTGATTTCTTGTAATTAGAAAATTAATTATTTTTAAATGATGAATGTAGCTACATCACTTTTAGTTCATTTTGCCAAGTATGTAAGATTAATATGAAATTTAATGTCTCGTATTGTAGTGACGTGATTTAAGGCATCATGCCTATGACTTGCATCCTTGTTCAAGTCTTCATAGGGGAAACAATTTTCTCATGAAATTTCGACCAGTGTATAGGACTGGTCCACTCAGTAGCATGATGAATTTGGGCAGCTACACTATTTAGAAAAATCCGGTAGCTATAATAGCTAGTGTGATCCTGTTGCTGACCACACATCACCTCCATAATGGTTGAATGATCGTTCATGTCAATGAGGCATGTTGATGTGAGGCCATCAGCCGGCATTGGCTCTTGCGCCTTAGATTATAATCTACTGGTCTACAAAATTAAATATATTTTTTGTTAAAAGATAAAGAATGTGTGATTCTTATAGCATTTTTCGTGCTGATTTCAGATCTGTTTTCAAAATTTTTCTATCACCCAGGGTTTTTAAGTAACTATATGAAATGTATTTCAGACTTTTCTAGCATTGATATCTTGTAACATTTTACCTAAAATGTGTGTGAAATAGATTTTAGGCTATACTTTGCTTGAGAAACATCTCTTTTGAGTAGCCAGCAGAATATTTGGGCTCCATTTTTCCTGGTAGCTCTTTCCATTTAAAAAAATCCTGATGAAAATGCTCCCCATGTTCGTCGCTTACTACCCGGAGGTTTTGAGGAAAGAAAAAATAGATGAGAATCCAAGAAGTTATTTTGGGAGATGCATGATACCCCATCACGTTATAGTTCTGAATCAGCTCGCTGACAAGTTCTCTATAATCTTCTGATTTGTGGTTCCTAGAAAGTATCAGTCTTTTCAATGATTCTTAGGTTCCTGGCATATCATTGGAACTGGAAAAGGCATTTGATAAGATCCTTTTAGCCAATCAATTAGGCTAATAGAATTACATGAAGCACAACAGATTTCAGAGGCCCAGTGCCTTCTCAAAAGAACACTCGTAAGCTCTTTTAACTAGTGTAGTAAAATTCACCTGTGTGCTCTGAAAGTTAATTAACCGCAAACATATTAGGACAAAGGAAACGTGGGTTATGAAACTTGTTTCATGATTGTAAGTTTCAACTCAACTGAGAATCAATACTAATTCTCGCAGACTTATGATTATGAGGAATAAATTCACTTTTATGAATTCTGACTTCACAGGCAACAGTGATCTAAAGTTACAGGTCAATTTTTAAAGCAATAAAATAAAATATTTTCTTTCCATTAGAATGTTAAGGCTGTATATAGCAATAAAAATAAATCAATTTTTCTGAAATTATAAAAAAATAGTGGGTGGTAGAAAAATTCTGACTTCATTAAGAATCAGCAGATGACATTACATAAGAAACAGCAGGAATTATACATTTAACAAAAGCATTGTTGACCAGTGAATTATCATCTCTATACTAATAATAAATCTGTAGCCGAAATTTTTCTGGTAATTTTCGATTTTCCAAAAATAATTGGTCCTAACATATATAATTAACCGCCCTGAAACCGAAGATCGCTTTTTTTTTTTATTTTTTATTTTTGACTGTCTGTCTGTCTGTCTGTCTGGATGTTTGTTACCTTTTCACGTGATAATGGCTGAAACGATTTATATGAAAATTGGAATATAAATTAAGTTCGTTGTAACTTAGATTTTAGGCTATATGACATTCAAAATACTTTATTTAAAAGGGGGGTTATAAGGGGGCCTGAATTAAATAAATCGAAATATCTCGCTCATTATTGATTTTCATGAAAAATATTACATAACAAAAGTTTCTTTAAAAATAATTTCCGATAAGTTTTATTCTATACAAAAGTTTGATAGGACTGATATTTAATGGGATAAATGAGTTTTAAAATTACAATAACGCCATCTAAGGTGCTGTACTGAAACAAATAACTTCGTCTATAAGGGGTCTTAGGCAACAACAATCGAAATCTATTAAACATAGCCTAAGAGAATGTTTCTGTGTTTGTATGAAGTAATATCGGAAGCTAATTAATTGTTTAATTATTATTTCACCATTGGAAAGTGTAGTTTCTCTACATGGACATAATTCTACAATGTTATTACAGTAACTTCTGAAACATACAGCAAGTAATATAAAGTATACACATTAAAACTAAATGATATGTCAATCTTCATTAAACTATGGTTGCATGTAATAACAATTATTAAGAAACATGTTAAAGGAATTGTCATTGCACCAAATGATTGCACTCTGGACCAAAATGACCGCATTTTAATTATTTAAATACAATTTAAATTGTTGTTGTTGTTTTTTAATGCCAGGCGTTTGACAATAAAATACAATTTAAATTAAGTAACATATTAAACGATTTATCCTTCTATCAAACACGAATGTTCTCTGGATCAAACGTCCTATTTTAATTATGTAATTACTTTATATTTATTTCTAACAGGTGCAGCGGAGCGCACTGGTACGGCTAGTTATTATTATTTCTGTTATTAAATTTAATATAAAGACCTCAGAAATGGCAATATATTTGGTCAAGAGCTTGAAATGATTAACATTGGTGCTACTTCTCTTGAAGAGAAAAAGAGAATAGACTTGAAAATGTAGTAGCAGCTTAATTTCTGTGGCAAGACATTCTTTTTGTGTGAGAAGTGAAATTAGCATAAATATTTCATAATGATTCTTGTTCTAAAGACTGTGCACAATACTTTTTAAATAAAATGTCTAACTGAAATTGAACTATTTAGTCGAGATTACCCCATTTTGGTTTCACTTTTACCCTGAAAGTAGTACCAACACATTTTCCAAAGACGTAAACTTAATATAATATAATTCACAAAGAAAATTAGCAGTTTTGTACTTCAGAATAAGGAATTAGTATTACAGCAACAGATGGCACTTTTGGTCCACAACTTCTTGAAATGAAATATCTATTTTCATATAAGACTGATATTTTATGTGACTCGTAAGTTCCAAAGCTCAATGACGTAACTAATCTCAACAAATTTCACTCTAATCCATTACACATTATAGTTTAATTCATTCTAATAAACTGTGAATTTATGGACGACAGAAAATCCTCAAAAGGCTCTTCAGTTTTGTTATCTATTTATTTGTAAAAGTGACTACAGCAATCCAGAGAAAATTTAAATAAAAAAAAAGTGAATATTTTTTAATTTAGAACTGAAATGTAGCACTCTCAATTGACATGCATCTAAAAATTGAGATATGTGCAGCAGCTAATTAGAAGTAATCAATATTACTAATGGGTGTACACCTGAAAACAGGTTTCACGTAGCATGACAACAATTGAAAAGTGACATGGGCAAGTAGCAGCCAGTTTAGCTGTGATTCAGCTCGTCAGGTTTTGGCAATAAAATTTCGCGACTTATTACATTATAGGTACAATTTATTCACATATTATATAAGTCTCTCTTGAAAACATGCTTAAATACAGTGTCAGCTTGCTGCGCCTGTCACAGCTTCACTGGAACTACTTTAGCTACTCTTTCAGAGTTCTTATCAGGCCTTCACAATTACGTTGGCGGTGCCAAAGGCTAAGTCTCCATTGTATATCACTCTGACAAAAATCCCCTATTTGAGCATTGTCTACCTCTGACGACTTGGACATGAGGTCAGAGTTCTGAAGGAAAGATTAGAAGGGATAGAATTATGAATACAGAGATTAGAGAACAAGTTGGTGTTGGACAATTACAAGAGTATATTGAGAAAAAGAGTTTACAATGGCTCGGACATGTTAAAAGGATGATACAGAAAGGTTATCAGGAAGAGCATTGGAGAAGAGAATACTGTACAAATTTCACGAGAGGGTCCCTGCGAGGGGAATATGAGTCTTGCACAGTAAGAGGAGAGGGTAAGCTAGTAACTCGAGCAGAGCATAGTTGCACTCCGCGGTCATTTACAATGCAGCAGATGGGTTTCTGTTTTGTGAGCATAGATGTACCTCATTCTCAACAGGTAGAGAAAAGGTCACGGCATTGTTGTGCCCCACAGTCAAACCAGCTTTCTTGATTTATTATTATCTTAGGCTATTCGATTTGATGTTATTTATTATCAATACTGTTAAAATGAATTTATTTATTCATGTCATGAGAATCACTTTCTTACGTGTTAATATTGTTCATGCCCATGTGGTAAAATAGACAGATACATGTTAATAAAGGCAGCTCCAGCTATAATATTTAAATTTTGAGGTTATTTAATATATGTCATGACAACTACTTTCTTACGTGTTTCTTACGTGTTAATATTGTTCATGCCCATGTGGTAAAATAGACAGATACATGTTAAGAAAGGCAGCTCCAACTATAATATTTAAATTTTGAGGTTATTTAATACATGTCATGACAACTACTTTCTTACAGGTTAATATTGTTCATGCCCATGTGGTAAAATAGACAGATACATGTTAAGAAAGGCAGCTCCAACTATAATATTTAAATTTTGAGGTTATTTAATACATGTCATGACAATTATTTTCTTACTGTTAATATTGTTCTGCCCATGTGGTAAAATAGACAGATACATGTTAAGAAAGGCAGCTCCAACTATAATATTTAAATTTTGAGGTTATTTAATACATGTCATGACAATTATTTTCTTACGTGTTAATATTGTTCTGCCCATGTGGTAAAATAGACAGATACATGTTAAGAAATAATATTTAAATTTTGAAGTTATTTAATACAGCTGAAGTTATTTAATACATGTCATGACAACTACTTTCGTATGTATTAATATTGTTCGTGCCCAGTGAAATGCAGCTCTAAAATAGATTTAATACACTACCAGCTTAAGAAATGCAGCTCCCACTATAATATTTAAATTTTGAAGTTATTTAATACATGTCATGACAACTACTTTCGTATGTATTAATATTGTTCGTGCCCATGTGGTAAAATAGACAGACACATGTTAAGAAATGCAGCTCCACTATAATATTTAAATTTTGAAGTTATTTAATACACGTCATGACAACTACTTTCGTATGTATTAATATTGTTCGTGCCCATGTGGTAAAATATACAGACACATGTTAAGAAATGCAGCTCCAATAATATTTAAATTTTGAAGTTATTTAATACAGTATGTATGTATTAATATTGTTCGTGCCCATGTGGTAAAATATACAGACACATGTTAAGAAATGCAGCTCCACTATAATATTTAAATGTTTTATTTAATACACGTCATGACAACTACATGTATTAATATTGTTCTGCCCATGTGGTAAAATATACAGACACATGTTAAGAAATGCAGCTCCACTATAATATTTAAATTTTGAAGTTATTTATGTATTAATATTGTTCGTGCCCATGTCATGACAACTACTTTCTGTATTAATATTGTTCGTGTGGTAAAATATACAGATACATGTTAAGAAATGCAGCTCCCACTATAATATTTAAATTTTGAAGTTATTTAATACATGTCATGACAACTACTTTCGTATGTATTAATATTGTTCACATGTTAAGAAATGCAGCTCCACTATAATATTTAAATTTTGATGTTATTTAATACATGTCATGACAACTACTTTCCCATGTGGTAAAATATACAGATACATGTTAAGAAATGCAGCTCCCACTATAATATTTAAATTTTGAAGTTATTTAATACATGTCATGACAACTACTTTCGTATGTATTAATACTGTTCGTGCCCATGTGGTAAAATAGACAGATACATGTTAAGAAATGCAGCTCCCACTATAATATTTAAATTTTGAAGTTATTTAATACAAGTCATGACAACTACTTTCGTATGTCATGACAACTACTTAATATTTAAATTTTGAAGTTATTTAATACAAGTATGACAACTATTAATATTGTTTGTGCCCATGTTGTAAAATAGACAGACACATGTTAAGAAATGCAGCTCCCACTATAATATTTAAATTTTGAAATTATTTAATACATGTCATGACAACTACTTTCGTATGTATTAATATTGTTTATTTTGCCTTTTGCCTAGCAGAGTTAAGGCCATGAGGCCTTCTCTTCCACTCAACCACTGTTCATGCCCATGTGGTAAAATAGACAGATGCATGTTAAGAAATGCAGCTCCCACTTTAATATCCTTGTTTCTTCTGCTGTCTGATTTTGTCAGGATGCAGCTATGTCCTGTCCATTCTGCTATCTCAATCGGGGCACACCTATGCCATGCTTAAGCCTACTAATCGAATGTGGGGCAAAATTATGCCATACCGAGTAACTCAGCACCTTAGAAGGAGCAGGTGGGTGGAGTGGTATCTGACCAGTTGGGACAAAGAAGGCTCAGTCAATGGACGGTCAGTTCCGTGTCGAGGATTGGTTGTAAGAGTGGGAGAAAAACTCGCATTTCTTGTTCAGATCGTCTCCTGAAATGCGAACAATAGAGAATAAGAAGAGAACAATGGAAAGACAAGAATGAAGTGGTTGGATCGGATAAGAGACAACTTAAATGCAAGAGGAATGGAATGGACAACAGTGATGAGTAACAATTCTTGGGAGGATAGGGATGTCTGGAGGAGGCTAAGTCAGATGACCCGTATAAATGGAAATGTCCAATAGAGGAAGAGAAGAGAAAATTTTATAGTAAGTGGGAGTGTTCTAGTCTATGTAATCGAGCTTTTCTTAATTTAGTATGAGATTTAAGTACCTTCTTTTAAATGAGTCAGTTTCTTTTTCAATTTGGATTGTTGTATTTTCGAGAAATTAAGACAATTTTTGTAAGATTTCTTTTAAATGAGTCAGTTTCACTTTTTTTCATCTAAATTCTGGATTGTTGAAAGACATGGTATTTTCTATGCGACATCACAGAAATATATGTCAATCAGACAATTTTAGATGAAAGAAACTCACTTTGTAATATATGTATCCCCTACAAACAAACAGGGTTGCCAGATGTCCTGATTTGATGGGACATGTCTGGATTTTCATATAAAAATCCCGAGTCCCGCTTTGATGGGATGAAAAAGTCCCTCCTTTAGAAAATTAACATTACTTGTATAATTTTATCATTACACAGTAACTATTTCCTTCTAGACCTAAATAATTACATTAAACAAATTAAGTTTCTTAACAATGTAGGTTTGCAAATGGGGGGGGGGGGAACAATATTTTAGCAAGTGTAAGGTTTGTAACAGCGAAAGTATACTGTATGTTAAATGATGGGTTTGGAGCAGTAATATGCCTAGTCACAAAATAAATATCAATTTAGGTATCAATAAATGTTATGTCATTGTAATCAATTAATAAACACTGAAATTTAAATATTTTGTCACATGTGATGCCATCTTTTGAAATTTGTGCTTTACAAGTTGGGGTTTTCCGAGGTTTTCCCTCAACCATTCGAAGCAAAATTGCTGGGTAATTTTCGGCGTTGGGCCTCGGACTCATTTCGTCTTCATTAGCATCATTTCATTAATCATTTTTAATAGTTACATGTTGACCATTAATAATAAACAGCTGGGGAATCTATGAGACAAAACTATTACAATTAAGTCATTAAGTTAATAATTTGTTGTTGTTTTTGTTTTCTAATGGCCGCAATTTGGGATCATTTAACCCATTTTGCTTCTTGCTTCCCAATAAAGTTGTATAATTTGGCATAACATATTATTACCACAAGCTCTTCAGAAAGATGCCAGAGAAACGTGACGTAACTTTCAGCCAGATAAATATATATATTTTTTAAAGGCATATTGGTTAAGTGCAATGTTAATTGATAAAAGAGTACTATTCAGTCGATACTTAACATAAAACACAATAAAACATGTTATAACAACATTTAAACAGGTTTAAAAACAAACGTTTTCGCCAATTTTGATTGGCATCTTCAGGTCGTGTATGTCAAATAGAACATGTTATGATATGTGAACACTTGGTATATAAAGTTAAAAACAGGAGTTAAAAATATAATAACTTAAAAACACAGAATAGAACTAGCAAAAAGCCACCACAATGTATGTAGAAGCACTATGTTGAAAGGGGCATGTGTGATCCAAGGAACGGCGCAACTCTTCCGTCATTGCAGGTACAGCTTTCATGACAGATTTAACGAAGCTACGAACAGGTCGGTGTGGCCGGTTATGGAAAGCAGGAAAAATCAAAAAGTTGGAAAAACGTCTTGAATCCATGAGGTCGGCGACACGACCGACCTGTTCATAGCTTCGTTAAATCTGTCATGAAAGCTGTACCTGCAATGACGGAAGAGTTCCGCCATTTCCTTGGATCACACATGCCCCTTTCAACATAGTGCTTCTACATACATCGTGGTGGCTTTTTGCTAGTTTTATTCTCTGTTTTTAAGTATATTATATTTTTAACTCCTGTTTTTAACTTTATATACCAAGTGTTCACTTATCATAACATGTTCTATTCGACATACACGACCTGAAGATGCCAATCAAAATTGGCGAAAACGTTTGTTTTTAAACCTGTTTAAATGTTGTTATAACATGTTTTATTGTGTTTTATGTTAAGTATCGACTGAATAGTACTCTTTTATCAGATAAATATTGTTTTGCATTTGGAAACATGTACCTACAATATGTTTCTTTATTAAAATTGAAATTTTCAGATGCATATTAGTTTCTTCAACTGTATATAGAGAAATCTTTTTTTTTTTGTACAGTCGTGAAAATGTCAACTCTGCCCATATTCATATCACTCTTTCTTTAAGGCAAAACTAAGTACTGTATATGATGGAAAAAGGATGTCCCTCCTTAGTAATCTAAAATCTGGCAACCCTGATCACAAATGAAGACTTGCTGTTCTAATGTGCGCTGCACTACCACGAACTAAACTGAACTGCACTGAATGGAAGTCACTTGTAAACTAATGCTCTAAATGTCTCTTCAGAGTGTGTTATCTGTCCATACTACACAACACAAAACTTTCCTACGCTCGAGCCAGGAGAAATGTACACACTATTTCCTTGGCAGTCACATTTGATCTATAACAGTAAAAGGCCGATGGCATTTATCTGAATGAAACCTGTTTCTTGACGATTGCTCTGTATTATGACTAAAACAAAACTTTCACAAAAACCAGATCTATCAAGAAATCTTGTGGAATGTACTTGTCAAGACATCAATGCTATTTGCTATGTTTTGTTACAAATGCTAGTTTCTATATTCTACAGTTGTATAAAATTTATCATTTTCGACTAGATTTATAAAACTGCCATTTATATTTGTCACAGATTCTGTATTTTAAATATGGAAATTAATTAAATGTTTTGGAATGCATGTTATAAATATTAATTAGTGGAATTTTGTTGTCTGACAGTGACAGCTATTAAAAGAAAATACAGTAAACTCTCGATATAACAAATCTTTATATTTTTATTACTATTATTATTATTATTTATTTTTTTTTTTTT
This sequence comes from Periplaneta americana, assembly GCA_025594305.2. Lineage (NCBI taxonomy): Eukaryota > Metazoa > Arthropoda > Insecta > Blattodea > Blattidae > Periplaneta > Periplaneta americana. The sequence continues at coordinate 48,035,307 of JAJSOF020000035.1, read as the reverse complement.
TGTGGAAGAATGTCTTACATAATGAGATAAAATGTAGTCTGGTGAGACGCGATTACGTCATTTCATGTCATGAAATGGTCATGATGATTGTTCACCAGTCTCAGCATGCCATATGTAGTGAGATAAAAATGTGTGTGTGTGATTAATGCCTACCCACTTCACTTACGTGATTCGGGTTCCGCACACTGCGGATACTATCAACCAGAGGTCTGCATCGGACGTTTTCGCTCGAGTGCCAAGTAGTTCATAGCATAATCTGATAGGTAGTGCACATGCATGATGGGTAAAATTGTCGCGAGCGATAAATCCTTGAACTGTATAAGCCGAGCGTTAGGCATTTGTTCTTGTTACTGGCAAGAAGTACACTGTCAAAAATGGAGAGCGAGCTAAAAGATGTAGTGAAGTTGAAACTACTCAACAAGGAATACAAGTTAAGTCCTAAAGAAGGCATGAAGAATGATGTGTGGGACAAATTCTTACTTGTGATACTTAGTGTATCAATCTTTGCGTCTGTAACAGTTGTGCAGCATGATTATTCGTTTTATTATATTTTCTGTGACGTTATCTCTGTACTAATATTGTTTTTAATCTACTGCTATATCAATAATATTTTGTAAAACGTTTCTACATTGTCGCAGTATATAGACGGAACACTATGTATGGACCTATCCTATTATATATGTGGTAAATCAAATATTGAATAATTATTAATTAGCAATAATAACTGTATATCGAAGTTTTTCATATTATTTTATTTATAACTCCATGTTACTGTTTTGGTACGTTCCATTAGACATTTGTCATAAACGCAGAAAATAAAGCCTTATTTTTACGGTGTGAGCAAAACAGATCTGTATCTTATCTGTCGCCTTCCATACAGGATAAGATATGTCAGTGAGATGACCTTGTACTGTGCTTCTATTTATTACGAGCGTATCACGACAGATCTTATCTCACTCGAGGATGCGACATTTGACCGAGTTCAAGCGAGCGATTTAACTTCAATGCAGCACTCTGCTATCTTTTTTTTTTATTTTATTGGGTTATTTTACAACGCTGTATCAACATCTAGGTTATTTAGCGTCTGAATGAAATGAAGGTGATAATGCCGGTGAAATGAGTCCGGGTCCAGCACCGAAAGTTACTCAGCATTTGCTCGTATTGGGTTGAGAGAAAGCCCCGGAAAAAAACCTCAACCAGGTAACTTGCCCCGACCAGGATTCGAACCCGGGTCACCTGGTTTCGCAGCCAGACGTACTCTGCTATCAATAGTGACATATGCCTTCCCTTCATATGCACTGCGGAGAGATTTGGGTTTTAACCCAGGCATATTGGTGCACAATTTAGTGATTAGAAGTTGTGCACCATCATCTCTCCTAGTTCCTGACCCTGCCAGGAATCGAACCTGGGCCGGCTAGTCTATAGGCAGACATGCTACCACAGAGCTAACTCGGCAAACTGAGATAAAAAAGGTACATTAGTCCTGCATGACATAGTGATCTGTTAATTTATGTCGGTATCAGAGAAATGGTATCTACATTTAGCATGTAACATTATGTTCAAATTATAGTATTATATTTCAAAATATTATTGTTTTAAAAACTGTTGATTTAACAGACTTTCGATTTAACTGACACTCTTTCCCCCAATAATCCGTTAAATCGAGGATTTACTGTATAGTCAATGTGAATATTTTGAAGATGGTCTCTTGTATGAATTTCAAGGCTTTGGAGCATACGAGATAAACCAACATATTTGATGAACAAAGAATTAATTTGAATTAGTTAAAATGCAATCCTACAATGAAAATTGGATATGTGTGGTTTTAATAACAATTATTTTTATTATTTTTTACAACTTTTTGACTGTAAAGGACCTATAATAAATATTTCAAATCAGCAATACACAAATAAATCTGTGAGTCGTGTAATCTGCTTATAGAAAAATGTATTTAGTCACAAGATTACTGACCAAACAGATAAAAATGATAACTTATTTGCGTATTTAATACAAATTTCCATTTATATGGAAGACATGCAAATATGAACTTTATAAAATTCTTTGACTTCATGCTTGGGAGGAACTAAATATAATATAGATGCAATATACTTCAACATAAAGGGAAATCAAGAAAACTTCAGTCCATTCTCCTCGCCAATTAGCGTGTCTGTAAGATATGAAACCTTAAGAATACGGGAAAAGTACTGCTTTTCCAAAGGTAGATTGACTGTCCACGGCATAACTCTTACACCACGCTCCTTCCAACGACGAACAACTTCTCTGAAAAAAATAAAACATTTATATGAGTATTTCATTTTAATATATCAACAAAATTAAGCATTACAATTTGCAGCATATCAGCTACACAAAACTGCTAAAAAAAATATGGTATAAAAATATTTACTTAAAAAACTAGAACAATGGGAATGTGTGGGAGAAATATAAAAAGTGAAAATATAAATAAAAGAGGTTACCCATTTTACATACTTGGGAAATACATTTTCAGAACACGAATTAGATGTTAAATTACGGAAATACAATAAAATGAAGCGGATTATTAGAAGACATTTTGGTAAACAAGTGACAATTCATATAAAATTGAGATTGCATTACATTACTTGAAAATTAGCTCTCAGATATGGCAGTGCAGTTTAAAACTGCAGGAATATCCAAACACTCGAAGCAGCACTGATGCGTTTTTTACAATTGCTTTTAGGTTTTACCATACTGGATCATCAGAAGCATAAAGATATAAGGGGAAAACTTCAGGTGTTAAACATGGTTGAATAAATACAAACATGCCAACGAAATTAAAAACAGCATTTGCAGCGTATGGATGATACAGAATTCCAAAATTGGCATTTCATTACCAGCCAACAGGACGTATATATCTGGGAAGATGGAGGCATCGTTGGAATGATCAGGTCCATCATTGTTAAGATAAATTCACAGAAACAGACCACAAAATCATCCTAAATAGTTCAAGATGATGATGATGAAGAAGTATTACCCTTTTTTTTTTCTTGAACAAGAAGCTTTTGCTAGTATAACCTACATAAGACACTTGAGTCGTCATGTTTCAAAAGATATTCAGTTAATTTTTTACTATTTTGACATAATGGGACCCCAAGCCCCAAACTTTCAATTGTTCTATATGGAAAAATAAAAATACGAGTACTAGCTCAATATAATATGACCTACACTTTTTGTTACAGAATGAAGAAACTTTCAAATTTAAAGCTATTTTCAATTTTTCAGTATACTATAAATACAGTTTCTCACTATGCAGAAGTTTTTAGTCTCAGCTGGGACAATTATTTTGCTTCTTCAATGTTCAAGAAGTACTTTTGCGTGCATCTTCGAAATGAGAAGTCACTTACTATTGGTCAAGGCCAGTCAAATCTAATAAACACAAAAACCTAATGCTATATTTGAAAAACACTAACAATATACCTATACTTATTACTTATAAATGGCTTTTAAGGAACCCGAAGGTTCATTGCCGCCCTCACATAAGCCCGCCATCGGTCCCTATCCTGTGCAAGATTAATCCAGTCCCTATCATCATATCCCACCTCCCTCAAATCCATTTTAATATTATCCTCCCATCTACGTCTCGGCCTCCCCAAAGTCTTTTTCCTCCGGTCTCCCAACTAACACTCTATATGCATTCCTGGATTCGCCCATACGTGCTACATGCCCTGCCCATCGCAAACGTCTGGATTTAATGTCCCTAATTATGTCAGGTGAAGAATACAATGCGTGCAGTTCTGCGTTGTGTAACTTTCTCCATTCTCCTGTAACTTCATCCCGCTTAGCCCCAAATATTTTCCTAAGCACCTTATTCTCAAACACCCTTAACCTATGTTCCTCTCTCAGAGTAAGAGTCCAAGTTTCACAACCATACAGAACAACCGGTAATATAACTGTTTTATAAATTCTAACTTTGAGATTTTTTGACAGCAGACTAGATGATAAAAGCTTCTCAATCGAATAATAACATGCATTTCCCATATTTATTCTGCGTTTAATTTCCTCCCGAGTGTCATTTATATTTGTTACCGTTGCTTCAAGAACAATATACCTATTAAAAACGAAATTGAGAAATGGTCTTATTTTATTTGAGAAATTAAAACGAATTCTAAAATTCTGAACGGAAACTCAAAACACAATCTGGCTTCTTCCAGGATATTTATAAATTACAAAGTAAATACAATGTACAAACAACTGATAATATAGAAAAGCTTCTACTGCCAGTACACCCTCTCTCTCAGCCTGAAATGAAATGTGAAAATGATCTGATACAATATAACACTGCAAAACGTGATGTCGACCAATCAGTATTAAAATCATTACCTATTGAAAATGTATGTACAAGAGATCCAAAATCTAAATGGCGTCATATTTATACAGATGGATCTCTTCTTGATGAACACAGTAATGCTGGAGCAGGATTCTTCAGTGACATTTTTAACTTTTAGATATATCTTGGAAAACTGTCCACTCATTATGATGGTGAATTAGAAGCAATCAATACAGCCCTGAAACAGCTTTTCCATTACATACATAATTTAACAAAGTTGTTATATTGTGTGCTAGATTTTCACATATCCCAGTCTGTTGTCAATGTACAACGGAATTTTAGAAGAAAATTTGGTGTTGATCCACCCAGTGGGCCCAGTATCCGTAAGTGGTACCTAGACATGTTACAGTTATGGCTTCTTCCACAACTGGAACAGGACATCGAAGGTCTCATTTTTCAGCAGGATGGGGCACCACCCCATTACCACTTAGATGTTAGAAACGAACTGAATACACGACTTCCAAGGAGATGGATTGGAAGTGCTAGCCGTGAAGATTTAGAATGTTTGCATTGACCTCCACGTTCCCCCGACCTCACTCGTGATTTTTTTTTTCTGTGGGATTTTATAAAACAACAAGTGTATCAGCCACCATTACCACCTACCATTGAGGATCTTCGTGTCCGCATCACAGAGGCCATTGCACTGGTGGATGGTCCAATGCTACAATGTGTATGGCAGGAAATTGACTACAGACTTGATGTGTGTCGTGTGACACAAGGAGCTCACATTGAGCACATGTGACTTACTTACTGTTGTGAACCAAATGTTTCTCTTTCTGTTTCATGTTTTCCAGTGAAAAATTTTAAGAATTGTTGGAGTTTCTGTTTCTATTGATACCAATTTCATGTTTTCTAATTTTTGCTGATTTAAGAGTAGCACATGTGATTTAACCGAATGGATAACAAAAATATTTGAGTTTCTTTTTCCATTGATACCAATATCATGTTTCTAAGTGTTTCCTAACGATAGCTATTCAAGTTTGTAATAGGAAAGGTCATTTATGGTAACACTACTTAGTGATTGTAAATCTGGACTCAGGTGCTAACATCAAGTCCTCCAGAAAACAGACGAGTAAGAGAAATTCTTTCTGCTCTTAAAATACTACAAGGACTTAAAGAGGTAGTTTTTCAATGGATACCCTCACACTGTGGAATAATAGTGAGAAAGCTGACTTTCTGGCCAAAAAAGGAACAAACAACAGACAAACTCAAAATAATAATTGAAATTGAACAATCCTTATATGGGCTTGATCACTAATTGCATGAGCAAAATAGTCGTCGAAATTCCATTAAACAGTCATTTTTGCTTATCATGTACCAGTACATTTCTCCTGGATGATTAACATACACACAATCTCAAACATCCAGTCATGCACCTGAGAGTTTCGTAATGTTGAGAGTCACATGTGGCCTGCCTGGACTTCTAAGATTCACAGTATTCATGACTGATTAGGGAAAGGTTGAATGGCAGCTCTAAGTGAAGCTTGTTGGCTGTTTGCAGCTAGAATGGTTGTTCTATTTTATGTGAAATCCCTTCAAGAAAAAGTGCTGTGGGTGAAAACGCAGTAAAGATATTGACATTAGTTTTATAGCTTGCAGTCACAATAATGTGACCTTACCTTATCTTCTGTTAGGAAGAAAAATGGAAAGAGACTGGAACCAAGGACAAGTTAGGTTAGTTCTAAGCACTTCAACCCAAACGGGCCGATTATACTGACATTACATTGAATACTATTGTCTAACCAAAATTGCTACTGCCCTCAAATCAACAAAAACATTTTATATTCTGCCTCATTATTTTCTAATAATAGGTCACTTTATTCCTATGCTAACCTCCATGGTTAATTCCCCTTCAAGACATCCATTACGATTACCAGACAATGCTATCAAATAAACACTCTAAAATTATGTTTTATTTAGTGATGCAAATGCCGAGGTTATATCAGCGTCACCGGTGTGCTGGGATTTTGTCCTGTCAGAGTTCTTTTACATGCCAGTAAATCTATTGACATGAGCCTGTCGCACTTAAGCACACTTAAATGCTATCGAGCTGTGCCGGGGTCGAACCTGCAACCTCGGGCACAAAGGCCAGCACTCTACCGACTGCGCCACTCAGACCGACAGTAAACACACTAATGGATTCACTGAATGCTTATGAAACATCTATTATCACACTCAATGCCAATATCAATATATGAAATTTCTGTAATCAACAGTGGCGAATTTCTTAAGAAGCTTTTAAGGCAGTCGTTTCAGGATGGAGAGTTCAGTGTGAGGCTTGTGGCAGAAGCCTCTAAAGGCATGGCTATGACCTTGACTCGTAAGCTTGATGGGGAACCGAGGAGGGGTATCGATTTGCCACATCTCGGTACGTTTCACTATACTGGTGTTCTTTGAATGCGCTGCATTGTTAAGTGTTATTAATTTTGTGTAAAAAGTTCATACTGAGAGATCATGAGGTCATTATTTATAGAATTAAAAGAGAAACCATTTTCCAATTGGATGTATGAAACAAAATGTGCTTAAATAGATAGGAGATCGACACCACATCTACATATTAAAATAGTAGATGGAGGAAGACAAAATAGAAATTTTCATGGTATAAGGAATATCCCTGGCTAACAGGTGCTCTGGACAAATAAGTTACATTGTTTTATCTGTTTTCTGTGTAGGTTAAGGCTTTTGGTCGTAAATGACTGATATTTCTTTTTGATCTGGTAGTACCTGTGTACATCCACTGCATTGACTGTAGCGTGATTTTAACATTTGTATGCGAATTTATAGAATTTTTACATATTGTTGTTTTTGTTATTTTAGTCAACTGTCCGAAGACAGGTCTAA